>JAHLKD010000064.1:0-331543 GCA_025526935.1 Cladochytrium replicatum | reverse complement strand
TGCTGAGGGCTCTCTTGGGCGATGAGGTGGTGCGTGGTATCCGCCACATCAGTTTCGTTGGTCGCAACATTGCTTCCTTTATCTGTATTCGCTCAACCGCAATTGCTCTCCGTGCGCACTTCTCCACCCAGGAAGCTTCCACTGACGAATCAAACCCTGACTTTCTTCGCCGAGCCTCTACTCTGCCTTTGGAGCAGCGGGAGGCTGCGGTCAGGGAAGTTGTCCACAAGAGATATGCACATATCCTCAGTTCAGTTACTGATCCTGCTATTTTCCTGTATGTCCGTGGTCAGCTCCCCATGGATGCTCAGGAAACTGTGCTGGACAGTGCCCGCGGGATTGCGCGTCAGCCTCGCTCAACCCATCTTCGTCAATGATTAGTGTTCGAGTTGGTACCTTCAATTGTCGCAATTTGAGCTTTGGAGTTCTTGATTCACTGTTTCGTTTTATGCGCGCAAATCACATTGTTTTTTGCTCCTGACTGAAACACACCTTTTTCCTTTAGACCCGCTGCCTTCTCCAGATTTGATTTTTGACACTCGTTTTTCTCCTGGGTCATCGGGTACACGACGGGCTGGTGTGGGAGTCTTGATCAATCGCAGTCTTTGTAGAGCTTCTGATTTCCGTCTCGTTTCTAGTTATGGTGGCACCTCTCTATGGTTTACATTTCGTGGGCTTTTGGTTGGAGGGTATTATTTGCCTCCGTGTGGTATTGCTCAGGACCCCTTCCTTGAAGAGTTTATTGCTTCACTTCCTCAACATGTCCCGTCGTCTCCGTGCCCTGTTCTTTTGTTGGGCGATTTCAATGCCCGTTTTTTAGCTACTGGTGATCATTCTTCAAATCGTAGGGGTAGGTTGTTTGAGCAATTTATTTCTGCCGCTAGTTTCTCTCTAGTTAAGCACCCTTCCTGTCATAACCCCACATTTTCTTCTCGCAATGGTGACTCCATTATCGATTTGTTGTTTGTCAATCCTCTGCTTCAATGTGATCCTATTTCTTACATAGTTATAGTCGTCTAGCCGACGGCGAGTTATGCCTTGGGCTCCTGACCATTTTCCGGTTACAGCTGTTTTTTCTTTTGCTCCTCCCAATGCCAGCGCTCCCTCTGCTGCACCCCCCCACAAGCGCTGGGCTGCTCATCTGTTGCGTGAACCTGCTGTCTTTCAAGCAATGGAGGAAGTGGGACATTTGTTTTTTGATCCCACCCTTGCTGATGTCAATGCTGCGCTCAGTCCAATTTTAGAAGCTCCAGCCTTTGCCCAAATGTCTGTGGATGTTGCACAGGGATGTATTGACTCTGCATTGGATATTATTTTGTCCTTTGTTACTTCGTGTGCTGCTTGTGTCATTGGACCCCCCAGTTTAGTTCGCCGTCGCCCTGCCCTGCCATTGTTGCCGCTGCATTTAGTGGCCTTGCGACGGAGCTACTTACTTGCTCATAAGCGCTATTTAGCTGTTTCTTCCTGTGATGATCCTGATCCTGTTTTAGTTGAGTATTGCTGCTTGGAGCGTGACTGGCTATCACGTGAGCGTGTCAAAGCTTTTCGTACTTGGTCTCTTTCTCAGCGAGCGCTAGAGTCTTCTGGCGACAATATGTTTAGTTCTTCTCCTAGTTCTTTAACTGAGGTTAGCAAAGTTCTTTCCACCGCGTGTAGGTGTCATCAACGGCGCTCAGCTGCAAGTGGTTTATTGTCTGATCCTGCCTCTTTATCTCATTATCGCAATCACTTTGCCTCCGTTTATCAGACTCAGTTTGCACAATCCTCTGTCAGTGCAGAACACGTTCGTCTACATGCGCTGAATGATTCTGTGTCAGTTAGTGTTAGTGACTTTGTTTGTGCTATTCGTTCTTCCCCAAGCAACTCTGCTCCTGGCCCAAACCATATTCCAGCTGAGTTATTTAAGCCGTTAGCTTCTGATGTTGCTATCCTTTTTGTTCAACTTTCAAACGCTATTTTCCGTTCAGGTTTGTCGCCCTCTGCCTGGAATGCTGGCTTGTTGTTACCTGTTTGGAAGAATAAGGGTTCCATTGGTGATATTAGTCAGTACCACCCCATTACTTTAACCAATGTTGATAGAAAAATCTTTGAGCGTACCCTGCTTCCTATGCTTGTAGCTTATGTTGGTAAACTTGACCCCGCCCAAGCTGGTTTCCAGGCCAATCGTTCAGGTGTTGAGTGTGTTTTTGCATTAGATGCTACCCTTCGACGAGCTTCCTGCACTGCTCTGCCTTATTGTGTTACTTTCTTAGATATTAAAGCAGCGTATGATACTGTGCATAGGCCTCTTTTGTGGGAACGTCTTCGTCAATTTCCCAGAATTCCAAACCGTTTGATCTCTGTTTTGATGAGTATGTTTGATCGTTGTTCTTCTCAGGCTGTTATAGAGAATCGTGCTTCTGATTTGTTTTTGCTTCCACGAGGTCTTTTTCAAGGTTCTGTTTTGTCTCCGTTCTTGTACTCAGTTTTCATCAATCCTTTAGCACAGCTCCTTCGTGGTGAATCCTCTCATCTTGCTAGGTTTTCTTATAACACTCCTGTTTTCAATTCGTTGTTTTTTGCTGATGACATAGCTTTGTTTTCTGCCACCCCTGAGCAAGCCCAACGTGCATTGAAAATTTGTGAAGATTTTGCTTTAGCTTCTCATTTTGTTTTCACCTTCAAAGTGTGCTGTGTTATCTTCTCAACGGTTACCCACCCCCTTGAAGCTTCATGGCTCTGCCCTCCCTGTCGAGGTTTCATTTAGATACCTTGGTCACTATTTTACTATTGCAGGGCTTGATCTTGCTGCAACTATTGATCATCGCTTAGAGAAAGCTCGTGCCTCATTGCATCTTTTTGCACCTTATGTCTCGTACTTTGGTGGGTCTGCTCCTCGAGTTGCCAGGTTGTTGTTTTTGTCTTTTATTAGACCTTCACTTGAGTTTGGTTTAGCACTTATTCGGCCTTCCACTGCTCAGCTTCAGGTACTCGAGCGTTTTTGTTATCATGCACTGTGTCGTCTGTTTTCGACAGCCCATACCACTTCGCTTGTTGGTTTGTTGCTGTTTGCGCAAATTCCTACTTTTGAGTTCAGGCTGAAGTACCTTCAGGCACGTATGTTTGCTCGCTGGTCTAGTGATTCCAGCCCTCTGTTACCAGCTGCTGTGTTGCAATTCTATCAGTCATCTCCAGTCGGTTATGGTTCATCTCCTTATTTTTCCGCTTGTCACAATGATCTCATTGTTCCTATGCCTGTTGTGCCCCCACTTCATCCATTGATGTTGCATTTTCAGTCTTTAGCTGTTGCGCATAATGGACCAATTGCAGTTTCGTTTGCCCCTGTCCGCAAGTTGAAACTTCATCACCCTTTGTTGCTACCCCCACACCAACATCTCCCAACAGTATGTCTTCGTTTGTTCCTGCTATATCGGCTTGGCCGCCTGTTTCCAAACCCCTGACCTTGTTGTAGGAACTCTCATGATGCCCCTGAAATGTCGCGTGCCCATGTCTCTGTGTGTCTACATTTGCGTGCTAGTTTGTCTGCTACTTTTGATTTAGGCCCGCCTGACGATCCCTGCCCACCTCTTGACATTGCAATTGATATGCTTTCACCACGGCCATTTTATCCTTCGCCTGCCTTTTCCCAGTGGGTTCTTGTTCTTCGTGCACTCAACCGCATTTGGTCAAACTGTCTTGGTTATGACCTAGTTTTGTCTCCAGCTCCTGATTCTATCTTGTCTGCTTTTGTTGATTTGGATATGCCTTAGTGTTTTGAAACATTTTACTTTTCCTACGGCTCGCACAGCTCCCCATATGCTGCCAATTTACGTGTATTTTTACACTTGTATTTGGATTTTGCACCAGCGGGTGATATGTATTGGTTGGACAATAAATACATATTATGAAGTTCAAAAAAAAAGGTGGAATTATGGTAAATTTGTTTAAGTATATGTGATCCACAACGATCTTGTGAGGCGTGTTATGCAATGTTTGTGCAAAACAAATAAATTTTGTTAAGAACAGGTCAATTTTTACTCTTGTCCTTCAGCATTAGTCAAATAAGCTTGGATATTGGTAACATATCTGTTCTCATATGGTGATGAATGTGTCAGCGAATCGAATTAAGTTAAAGCGTCGTTCTTGTACAGCTATCAACACTTTATGATAAAGCATACGCTTGACAAAAAATACATAAATCAAAATTCACCCTCTTCAACAAGAGAGTTTGTTATCATAAACCCTTGCAACGCAAACAACAATGTCTACCCACACTCCTACAGCTCCTCGCCCTTTCTTTCTACCGGCACCTTTCCTGCGCGTTCCTCCACACCAAAGCCAAACCCAGAAACCCTCAGCCCGCCAAAATCCCACTCGATCAACTTCTTCCCAGCCTCTCCCTCAGCCCCCGCGCCGGCAACTACCAAAAGCGGCATCAAATGCTCCTCGCGCGGATGACACCACCGTGCGCCCTTCATCATCTCCCACCCCTGCAAAGCCTTGCACCGTCCCTCGACCCCCTCGACCGCACACGCCCTCGTCAAGTCCGCGTCAAAATCAATCGCAAGTGCAGAGTCTTTCTGACTCGGCGTGGAAAAGATCGCAGACATGTTGTGGAACGACATTCCGGAGCCCAGGATTGCGATGTTGGAGTCGCGGAGGGGTGATAGAGCGCGACCGAGGGCGATATGGGAGGCGGGGTCGAGGGATGCGAGGAGGGAGAGTTGGATTATGGGGGTTTCTTGGGCAGGCAGGGCTAGCGAGAGCGGGACTTTTTGGGAGGAGGGGGTAGAGATGAGTGATTGGAAAAAAGCAGTGGTTGAGGAGGTGTTCCTACCGAAGAGACCGTGGTCCCAGCCGCGCTTGTCGTTGAGAGTCGATGGGATCCCGGCAGATTTGAGGGTTTGATGGACCAGACGAGCGACTTCTGGGTCTCCGGGTGCGTCGTCTTTGGTTTACAAGGTAAATGGGAAACAAGTTCTTTGGTTTGCGCCAACTTACATTTGAGTTTGTAGGCTTCAGGCGGGAAGCCATAGTAATCGTAGAGAAGGTTGTGTTTCGGGGCTGAGGTTAGAATGGTTAAGCGCTTTTGCTAACTCCTTGTGATCAAATATTTTGGGAACCTGATGATATGTTGACGATGCGGCTCTCCCAGTGTGCCGTCACCTTAAGAAATGCAGGAAATGCATCAGTCTATGCCGTTTCGTTTAGGGGTCACAGGCTATTTTACCAGTACGATGGCGCGAGGCCGGTGAGCGGTGAGGATCCGGTTTAGTTTGCCCGAGAGGAAATTGACAAGGGGTTTGTGAGCCGGATCGCCGAGGACCGGCAGTGGACCACCTCCATGGGGAACAAAGATAGCCTTTTTGATGAAGGGTCAGAGAGCAGGCGAGTGGAGCCACTAGTACCGTAATACATACAGGAGCGCGGGTCATTGTGAACAACACGAATATGGATATGGATATGGATATGAATATGACCTTCAGACGTAGATCACGTGTTCGTGAGATCCACGGTTTGCATTCGCACTTGAAATCAAAATCAAGCCACCAATTGACGTTGGGATCTCACATGAACCATGAACTCATGCCACAAATAACAACAACAATAATAATAATAATAATAATAATAATAATAATAATAATAGTAATAATAATAATAATAGTAATAATAATAAAAAAAATAATAATAATAATAATAATAATAATAAAAATAATAACAACAACAACAATAATAATAATAACAAAAAAATGGCCACTCTGTGCACCGTCCCACGCCATGTCCGATCCCACCTCGACCTCCAACGAGCCGTCCGCCTCCACCCGCAAGTTCAGAATTCCCTCTGCCGCTGAAGTTCAGGCCCGCATCCGTGACAATGAATCTCGCCCCGTGCAATCCAACTTCCGTCCAAAAGGTCTCTTCGCTAGCAACAGCAACAGCAACAACAGCGACGCGGCTCCACCAGTCGATCCCGATCCCGCTACACCGCAAGAATCCGCCCCCACCAGTATCGCTCCTACCCCTCCAGTACCCTCCATCACCACTGCATCATCATCATCAACCTCTGCACAGTCCGCTCCATCGATTCGTCCCTCTATCCCATCAACCATTGCGCAGCCCATACTACCGCAACCCGAACCACCTTATCCCCAGTTTCCTCTCCAACCCCAGCCTCCACAACCACCCCAGTTTCCTCTCCAACCCCAGCCTCCACAACCACCGGCGCGTCCTCCACCACCACCAACACCACCAGTAATCTACCGCCCCCGGGGCCCCAACAACATCGTCGTGAACCCCTGTCAGCGCGGCAACCCCGTCCTTGCCTCCATCACCAAAGTCGCCTACGAGTTCGGCGACATCGTGCCGGACTACCATCTCGGCCAAACTTCCTGCGCGCTCTTTTTAAGCTTGAAATACCACCGCTTGCATCCGGAATACGTCTACGCGAGGATAAAAGCGTTGGGGGGACTTTACTTGCTCAGAGTCCTCATTGTTCTCGTCGACATTGTAAATTAGAAACAAGAAAGAAACGTTTTTTTTCCATTGGTTGACTTTATGGTTGGTTTTTGCAGGAAGATCCGCAGCATCCTTTGAGGGAGCTTACAAAGGTTGCGATCGTGGGGAACTTGACGATGGTGCTTGGGTGGTCGGCGGACGAGTGTGGGCGATACCTGGAGAGTTTTCAAGGCCATGGAGCATAAGCCGCCGGACGCGATCAAGGAGCGCGTGGACGATGATTATCTTTCAAAAGTGAGTTAAGAACGAGAGAGAGAGAGAGAGAGAGAGAGAGAGAGAGAGAGAGAGAGAGAGAAGAGAGAGAGAGTGTGTGTGTGTGTGTGTGTGTGTGTATGTGAGAGAGAGAGAGAGAGAGAGAGAGAGAGAGAGAGAGAGAGAGAGAGAGAGAGAGAGTGTGTGTGTGTGTGTGTGTGTGTGTGTGTGTGCGTGTGCGCGCAGCACCAAACAGTGCAATTGTGTCTTTATCAGTTTAGCGTGGATCGC
This sequence comes from Cladochytrium replicatum, assembly GCA_025526935.1. Taxonomy (NCBI): domain Eukaryota; kingdom Fungi; phylum Chytridiomycota; class Chytridiomycetes; order Cladochytriales; family Cladochytriaceae; genus Cladochytrium; species Cladochytrium replicatum. The sequence goes on along the minus strand of JAHLKD010000064.1, from coordinate 324,565 downwards.
TGTCTCTATTTTTTCTATTTTTTCCTCTGCTCACGACTCACTTTTTGGGGTGCAAATAGCTCACGGATTGCTTGACGCAAGTAAAGTCGATTAACAAGACGGACGTGATGACGCTCGCGTCGACGTTTGGGGTGTGCAGTGCTGTGAAATGGTTTTTATAATGTGTCTCACGGAACGGTATTGCTTTGTTTAGTCTCTGCAGAATATCATGAATGCTTCTGTGGAGGAACTCTCGCTTTGTCCTGGTTTCGGCGAGCAGAAGGTGGGGAATCCTGTAAGACACAAAAGAAGCATTGGGTATTGACAAAATGGACGTGTTGCAGGTGAGGAGACTGTACGAAGCGTTCCACCAGCCTTTCATATTGCGCGGTGGTGGTGCGACAGCCAGCAAAGCAAATAAATCGAGTGCAACATGATACAAATAGCATAAGTGAACGGCGCATGGCAAAGGCATCACTGCGTACCACATAATGGGAGATCATCATCACAGATGGTAAAAGATCCGAGGCGGAGTTTTTCTGACAGTCGGTATTTAATTATTCAGTAAACTGATAATTGGTATCATCGCACTGTTATTTGTTACAGCAATTGAAGAGCGATGGCCGTCGTGGTTACATTAGCAAACTCCTTATTTTAGTGTTCAAGAATAACAATCGTGCGGTGACTTGGGAATGGATGCCGAAGCGTTCTGGCTGCATTCGTTTGGGACTGAAGAAGAGGTGCGGTGGGACGCCTTTGCTTCAAAACTTCGCCGACCTCTCGCCAACAGCGACATCTCCACTCTGCAATCCCTGCTGCGTGTCCGCAAACCCGCGCACACCGTCCAAAAATCAATATTCCTCCTGGCCGCCCAATATTCTTCTTCCATCGATCTGCTCCTCCTGCCGATCACGGCAACGGATTCAAATTCAACCTCAGGGAATCTCCGTAGAACCCCGCAGTTCCACGAACTTCCGGACGTTGTTCTCCGCCAGATCTTCGTCAACCTCGCAGGCCTCCCACACCCCCTCCGAGCAGACCTTCGACCTCTCGTGCGCGCATCCGGCGTGTGCAAAGCTTGGTGTGACCTCGCTCGCGACGAGAAGCTCTGGTCGCTCATATGCGTGCACAGCTTCCCGTGGTTCTTCTACGAGGTACCGACGGAGACGTGCTCGACGGATGCGCCCCAGCTGCGCGATCTCGAGCGGTGGAAGCGCGTCCGTGAGCGCGACGATGAAGAACGGAAACCGCCGTTTGAAATCGTAAAGGTCGAAAAGGCAGAGTTTTGGGCTAGGGAGGATAAGGAGGAGTGGGATAAATTGGCGAGATTCGAGGAGCGGAGCTGTGCGGATCATGGATGGGGGGCTCGGGAGAAGAGACAACGCTGGGATGGGAGGGCTGAAGGGCCATTGGGACATCCAGCGGCTGCTTTTGGGACGCATTTGTATCGCGAGGCGTTTGTGAAAGTTTTCCTTGGAAAGTACAGCTCTTATGTTCAGGTAAAAATTGCACCATTCAGATAGAAGCAGGATTTGTGTTTTAATCACTCGCTCCAGGTCCTCTCACTGCCATCGTACGACCTTGCATGCACGTACGCCATCGCGACATTCCATCGCGAAACCAAGTCGCTTTGCCTTCATACTGGGGTCAACACGACGATCGGGTACATGATGCACAACTGGCCGGGACGAGAGAATGATTGGCGCGATGCACGGCTGGCGCATTTCGGGCTCCAGCCGCATCTTGTGGGTACTCGTGCGTTACTTCTCCATCCGCAAAAGGTTATGAGCTCCGATGTGCGCATTGCGCTCGAGAGCAAAACGGGGATGTGGACATTTGGGTCTGCGTTGGACATGGACCCGCAGGTTGAAATCATGAACATGAGCCGGGAGTTTCCTTTCGAAGAGATCGATGTTGATGAGGAGGAAGAGGATGGTGGAAACACAGCGTTCGATCAGTACGCGGTCTCGTCGCAGCATGTCGATGCAATGATTCCTATCTGTCCGGATGACGATGAGGAGTTTGAGAGCTGGCAGGTGCGAGTGCGGACGGAGTGGAAACGAGTGGTGATGCATCGATGGAGGGTGCGACGGATTCCTATTGATATGGTTCGAAGGCCGCCGTGGCAGCCGCACGGTGCTGTGTTTCTGGATTGGGAAGGCGATGACACCGTCGATGACAAGGTGTTTGAAATTGGGGAGGAAGTAGAAATCGCGTGGGGGACTGCCAGTTTACCGTTGTGGTGGAGAGGTTATGTCCAGAAGTACGTAAACCTGGAGAAATACGCCGACGACACAGATGGAGTTGAGCATCCATACCCAACCGTCGAGAAAAAGCTGGAGGCGATCCGCAGTGCTGCGCAGAAAGTGAAAGATAAGATTCGAGGCACGCCGATCGTTAAGGCTGTCGTGAAGGGCGGTCAGAACATGGATGTGGAAGAAGAACGGGAGCTGCCGGTGGAATCATCTGTGGAGCCCGGGATAGTGATTGCGTTCCCGCATTACCCGCGCCAGAGTTCGTGGTACTCGATCACGGCGAGCCTGCGGCACGACGAAGGGTTTCTGAGAGGAGAAGGCGGGAGAGAAACGTACGTCGGACGAGTGAGGAGAGTGAGATGTCCGGGGGTGGACCGCAGACGTTGGCGGATGCTGTTTAAGCGGAATCACGGATGGGGACAGTTGCCGGAAGGGCCTATAGTTACCGAAACCTTTGATTTGTGTGAATCATCGGTCTAATCAGAAAGAGATCGGACTAAAAAATGGACGGACTGAATTTTCGAATTATATTGGTTCCTTTTCTCCGAGTGGGGGCAAACCAAACAACTTGCGGCACGCGACGTCGCCTGGCCGTGGGAGTTGTAAAATTTTGACCTGCTGTGGTTGCTGTGTTTGCTGTGATTGCTGTGCAAACGTCATGATGGATGCAAAGTGGACGGTATTAGCGCTGCTCGTTCTGGCTGGTGGAGGCTCCGTTGCCTCCCGCTTCTTCTTCCGCCGCCTTTTGAAGAAGATCGGGAAGCCCCTGTGGCCATCAACGGCACGCCCAACTGCTGCAATCGGTGGACCCAGAGAGCCAGGCATCGTCTATGTGGTATGTTAGCCTCGTTCTCCAACGAATTGGAGTTTTTCTGACAGATACATAGCACATTGCAAACCTCCAGAGCTGGGGTAATCCCAATGCGAGCCCTTATTCACTGAAGGTAAGGCAGCTATAGCGATGCCATTTCTTAATCCGCATCTAATCCGCAAGGGAAAAAAAGCTGGAGACTTGGCTTCGCATGTCCAACATCCCGTACGTCATAGTCCGGGACTTCCGACTTGCAAAGGCTCCGAAAGGAAAGATCCCTTGGATCGAATACAATGGCAAAGTCATGGGTGATTCCGAACTAAGTGAGTTTGTCTTGACACCCTAGTGTACTATGTACTGATTGGCAACTTGTCCATTAGTCATTCAATACCTGAAGGAACAGTTCCCTGACTGTGAAATGCAAGACTCCAAGTTTCTCAGTGCGTCCGAGATTGCCGTCGGGCACGCGTTCAACACCCTCGCGTCCGACCATATGGCTCTGATGATGGGCTTCAACCGGAACGCCGAAAATTTTGAGGAGACTTTGAAGGCGTATCGTGGAATCAATGATTTGGGAGACTTGGGATTGCCAGCGTTCCTCATTCGCAGCGTTATGATCAAACCGCTGCAGAAGATGACGATGGCGCGGCTGAAGCAGCAGGGGATTGGGCGTCATACTCCCGCAGAGATTTATGAGATTGGCTGCCGTGACATGAAGGTACTACCCCCCGACTAAGTATGCTGCGCAGAGTTAAGAATGTGTCTCATTGTTTCTGGAACACAATAACTATTAGGCTATTTCGGACTTCATCGGGTCAAAACCATACTTGCTGGGCAATAACCCATCCACTGCTGATGCCGGTATGTTAACACACCTTTGGATGACTCCAGCTGGAGTTCTGATTTTCCTGTGTCTATCCTCAGCTGTGTTTGCCATCGTGGCTTCAATCCTCTGGGTTCCCATTTCGTCGCCAGCAAAAACCTACGCTTACTCTGAGCCTGGTCTCGACAACCTGGATGCCTATCTCCATCGTATGAAGTAAGTTTGTTAGTGTTCACTTTAATCACGGTTGACCGTTCTTTTGGCGCACCGAAAAGGAATGCGTTCTGGAGCGACACGATCGAGCCTTGGTACTGTGGTGGGGAGGAGGCGGACAATATGTGGAAAGCGCTTGGAAAACCAAGCCCTAATAATGATTCGGGAGCTGCAAAGAGTCGACTGTAGAGGGGTATTTCTATGGCGTTTCGAGTTCTATGAATTGAGCTTTTTTTCCATCGGTATTCGTATCCGAGATCTGGGCACACTTAGTGCTATCACGTCCAGTATTAGTAGTATGGCCCGATGCAACTTGTCCTGATATTCCTATCGCTCCACCAACAATGCCCTGATCTGCTCCACGCACGAACAAAAATTGATTCATCACGCTTACTCGGAGCCACTCTCCTTGCCAATTAATGAGCAGAGTGAGGACCAGCACTGTATCGTTCATTGAACACTCTAGGAATTAGCTGTAATTCTCCCATGGAGGAATCAATCGCAAGGACACCTCCTATATCCGTTGCTGGCTCAGCAGGCACACCAAGAGACGTTGGCACGCCGAAGGACGAGCCGAGCTCATACTTCCATGCTAGGCAGTCTTCGCTCGGAGTCTCGACTCCACACGGAGACAGCGTGGACGTGGCAGAACCGAACGGAGCAACAGGGTCCGCGAAACTACCATCTAAACTTCTATTCGGCTTTGGCAAGTCGTCCAATTCCAACAGCAGTACACCGACAAGCTCTACAACCACCCCTCAGAAGCAATTCGTCCCACTTAAGGGGTCAGGGAACGACACAACCCCAAAGATGGCGACAAAGACTTTGGGTACTGACACCATCATCATCACAACGACTCCGAGCAGCCCGTCTGGGTCGATTGCGGCACCTGGACAACGGTATCGTACGAAATCGGCGAGCGCAGCTATCCACGGAAAACGTCCATGGGGTGCGGACGATAATAGCGACATTGTGGGTTACGAGCCATTGGGGGCAGAGCGAAGCACTGAGCGCTAACGATCTTCTTCGTTGCAGGAAGTTTCTGGGCTGGGAGTGTCTCATGGACCTACGAGCAGTAACAGCATGATTTCTATCGAGGGAAACCCAGAGTATCGTCACTCAACATCGATCGAGAACTTCAAAGGCGAGACCAGCTCAGCTGAGGTACAATTGCGAAAACTCTTTTAAAGGATGTGTATTTACTCGACCATTAGGACTTCTTGCAGCTCAGTTTGAACGAAAGCTCAGCGGAGCGCTACAGGACGTCGTCCGCAAGGTCCAGCAAGTCCGAACGGACAACGGGAAGGGAGTCCGCGAGTATGAATGCCATCCAAAAGGAGGTAAAGAAGTTTTTGAAGCTGTTCCCGGAGCTTGAGGATGAAGCGGACACTTTTGGCGGGGGTATGTCATAGTTCATTCCACTCTGATTTTCAAAGCGTTCATGAGCGTTCTCGTTTAAAGGATTTCAGTGCGCCATTGAGCGCGAAGTGATATGGACTGGCAAAATCTACTACACCGGAATTCATCTAGCGTTCCACGCAAAGCTTTTTGGTAAAACCGCAAAAATTGTTGCGGACTTTCGGGATGTCCAGTTGATTGAAAAGAAGAGCACAGCGGGGATGTTCCCCAATGCTATCAGAGTCATTGCGTCCAATGTTCAGGTAACTAGGCATGATAACTTTCTTCACCCCCTTTGACAAACTGCATTTCAGTACGTTTTCACAAACTTTATGAAGCGTGATGTCGCGTTCAATGAGCTTTTTGAAGCTTGGCAGCTTGTCAACCCAGTACGGCGAATGCAGTTTGGTATAACTTCTCTTATTAACTGATAAACGCATCTTCCAGCTTGCCGCTTACTCCGATGGTCACGTTGACCAGGATGGACCGGATTACACAACCGAAGAAGACGATTTGTTGTTATCCACCACTTCGCCATTGGACGTTGGCACTGGTCGCAATATTGTTCGCCGACCCAGGCAGCTGATGCCAACAACAGCACCGAGAACGGTGGAAGATGTAATGTCTACAGTTATCACAGATGATCCAGACAGCGACGTCGGTGCAACCACCAACGAAGAGTTGGATAACAGCCTCAACTCATCCAACGGGCTGAAACCGATCAGATCCGCCACTGTACCTTCCAATCTCGGTGCGGTTGGCACGGACGGCAACACTTCTGATGCCGTTTCGACGACCGGCCGAAACCGTAGCACTACGATATCAAATACCATGAGCGATACGGTAAGATTTTTCAAGCGGATCGTTTCGTCGAATGTTGTGGACGATCAGCCGTCCCCTGTTCTATCATTGTCGAACGGCGTTGCTGGCGTACCTCCCCTATCATTATCGGCCACGCCTGACCTTCCCATTCGCGTCAACACACCACTAACTGCTCCAGCAAACATCAGCCTTAGCACGCGTGATTCACCATTAACAGCGGGAAGGAAACCCGCTGAGCCTTCTCCTCTGGGTGTCAGTGTAATCACTGCCCCCGAAGAGTCATGGCCAGCTGAACCAGCAGACTGCGGATGCGATCCCGGGTCACATCCTGATCTGACATCGTTCAACGATGTGTTTGACATGGACGTGAATGCGGTGTTTGAGATGATCTTTAGTGAAGGCGGCTCGGAGGCATACAAGGAAGCACATAGACAAAGAGAGACTGAGAACCTGAAGTTTGGGCCATGGGCTGTGGATCCTGCAACGAATAAGTGGACTTCGCGAGACCTAACTTATGATGTCGTGTTCAAGGCTCCAATGTGTAAGTTCGTCCTGTGACTTGATGACTTTGCGATGCTCAAACGATTTTCTTATGTTTTCAGTCGCAAAGACCACCACTCCGTCGAGCGAGAAACAGATCGTCATCAAACAAGATCGTCTGTAGGTTCTTTCTTTTCTTAATGCCTGAAACTGGGGTTACTTAATCTTTCCTGATAAGGGCTGTTGTTGTTGACGTTATAGTAAAGACTCCAAAGGTTCCCTATGGTGACACCTTCTCGGTCTACAACCGATATTGTATCACCCACGAGGCACCGGGTAGAACGCGGATGAGGGTACGAGCGCGGGTTGACTTCACAAAGAAGCTTATGTTGAAATGTGAGTTGTGTCTATTGCCCGTGCTATGCTGCTTCGTAACTAAATAAAGCATGTGCTAGCCACAATCGAGTCCGGTGCAATCGATGGTATCACAACTTTCGGGAAAGTGCTGCACGAAGTAGTGACCGCGCAGGCGGCAAGAATGGCCGGCGGTGTGAATGGCATCAAGTCGCCCATCGATCACCCCACAAACGGGCATGTTACACCAGACTCTGCGCACGACGCAGTCGCAGCGCTGAATGCAAAAGACGAACGACGAGATTCTCGGCCAAGGAAGGAGTCCGCCACGACGCCGATCGCGTCTGGAAAGGTCGGATCGGAAGACACGTTACTTTCCACGGCGTATGGAGTCATGCTTGCCGTTCTCAGTGCGATGGTGGAAATATTCTTGCGGCTTGTTTCATATACGGGACTGCTCCCGCCATCGGGAGATTTGCGTGATGTGGTTGAGGAGGAGATGTTGCCTAGGGGCTCAAAGGGGCGCTCCAGTCGACAAAGGAGCGGAGGTACGTCTGCCGGCTTGAGCTTTCCAAGGCTATGATCCTGAATCTACCGTTGCTCATTGTTCCAGATATTGATGGGGACCGCCAACGGAAAGGTCAAACACGAGATTCGGACATAAGCTCTATGATTTCCCAGAAGAATGGGATGGCAGTTGTAGCGTTGCTTGGTATTGCGGTATGCATCGGCGTTTTGGCGACGGTTATCAACTTGTTCTGGATGGCGGACGTCGATCGGCGGCTTGGACGGATCATGGATCAGTTCGGACAAGAAGCTGCTCCGGCTCAAGCTTCAGCTAGTTCAAGGTAAGGTTGCTCGCTTGTACAACTTCACCGCTGTTTGACACTTTTTACATAGTAGTTCACCCGTGGACTACGACAAAGTGTACCTGGAGTACCTCATTCAAACGCATCGGCGGATGGCGGAGATGCACAACTCGGTGCAGTCTCTCCACGACCGTTTTGGAGCGATGGAGCAGCATTTTGGACAAATTCAGCGTGGAGTTGATGACGCTGTTGGGGATCTTGCGGACCTGGTGATTGAGACGAATGAGGGTGCTGCGACTGAAGAAAAAGAGGGTGGAGTGCCGTTGGATTCCTCAGTGACTGGACGCAGGAAACGTCGCCAGGAGTTGTTGAAGAAGATGCTGAGACTAATCGAAGAGGGAGACGTCGGGGGGGCCAGTTCGGTGGTCTCGGCAGGCTCGGGAAATGGCCCGTCCATGGAGGAGGTGCAAGCATTGTGATGGTTTTGAGGTCCTGTTATTTGATTTGATTCTGTGGTTATTTTTCGTTCATCGGATGCGACATGGACGTTGTTTAAACTGTACCACCTCATCATTTCACCTGTAAAAAGCTGTTGTGGTTTGGATACCTTTCCCTTCAGATTTAGCCTTCGCTTTATCGACCCAACCACCCCCGCGCGTTGGTGTCCCACACCACATTTTACACTTCACTGCCAAGAGAGACGTTGACCGAACATGCCCACCCCTCTGAGCTACAGAACATCCATTGAAATGAGCAGCACTTCGAGAGCGCGCACCTGGTCTGATTCGTCTGTCTCCTCGGCCAACTCAGACACCCAGCGCTCGTCTGTCGCTGGCCACCACCAGCACTCACGACAACGAAGCAAGGATTCCTTTCATGATGATCACCGGCACGACCGCGACACACATTACGACCGTAGAGATGTCCCCGCAAATGGACACCGTGACAACCACAATGAGAGGCAGGGAGGAAGGGAGAAAGACTATTTTGGGGAACGTATCAGTACGTACGACCACCCGTACAACCGAAGCAGAGGGGCACCAGAGCCTAATTACAATGGCTCAGCGGCTAAACGGCCGGATTACCGGGAACATCATGACGTTGACAGAGTGAACAATGCTGCACGTCCCCCAAATGGATCCCCGATGTTGCAAAGAGCCGTGGTACCTGGTGGTAACCTCAACAACTCTCCACCTTCGAAAGTTGTTCGTGCCATTGCGAGCTACCGTGCAATGAAAAATGGGGAGTTGTCGTTCAACTCTGGAGAATTCTTCTATGTACGAAAAGAAGCGACTTTGTTTTGGCGTAGTATGTTAGTCTTGACCTGTTTCTTTGCAGGTCATCAATGATTCACATCCGCGATTCTTGGATGTTATCAACCCGCAAACGAAGCAGAGGGGAATTGTTCCTGTGGACTTTTTCGAGATCCTTGACAGGGCGGATCGTGGACCCAACGTGGACGAGCGGATGAGAAATCTCGCCTTGGCATCACCAAGTTCTCGTTCGCCTCGCCCTCCCAACCTCGACAGTCCGTCCCTGAGAAATGCAGCCCCGCCGATCGCTCAGTCACCACGCTATAACAATCATGACGATGACCGGAGATACATGAACGGAGGTCGCGACCCTGCAGCTCGTGACGCAGTATCCCCGCCGAGATCTGGCTACCCTGACATTGTGCCTCCCTCGCCATCCCAGAGGCATTTGGATGATCGTTATCTGCGTTCGCCATCACCAGTTAAAACCGCGGGCGACCGGTCTCAGTTTCTCCAGCCGCCTTCCTCCCCTCCTTCCAACGGTGGACCGGTCATTCTCACGCGGAAGGATTCAAGGAATTACCGCATCCGTAGCCCGCCATCGCCGAATCTCCGTAGTCCGCCGCCAACCAGTCCTCTCCGCGGCCCCGGTTCTCCCAGCCCGCTTCCATCGCCAAATCAGCCCTTTGGAGCTGATTTGAGATCACCTGGCGCTGGCGACGCTCGTGGTTACTTGGGACCACCGTCTCCGCGCCCTCGGGAAGGCTCGGATCCGTACGTTGAAGGATCTCACGGCTTCCCGCGCAAAGATTCTGGGTACAGTAATTCGTCTGGTGGAGAGACTGCTGTGTCCCCGGAACTGTTTCATAGCACACCCCACGACGAAGCGCAGTATCTGAATTTGGTCAACGGCAATGGCAGATTGGGATTTGAGCGGAAAGTTGACCCACCTCGTGGTGCAGCTCCAGCGACACTCGGAGGTCGTCCACCAGCACCCATTGTCTCTGTGGCGATTCAAGCGTACGAAAGGCGACAGGACGGGCACTATCTATTCACCCTTGAAGTGAAGCGCGAGGACCAGGCACGAAGCCTTCTTTTCCGGGTCTATGACGACATCTACATACTCCACATATCCCTCCTCACACACTTCCCATCCGAATCCGGTCGTAGCGACAGCGTTTCCGAGCCGCGAATCATCCCGCTCCTCCAACCACCCGTGCCCAGCGCGTCGCTCAACCCAAACTCGCTCCGCCAGCTCGTGTCTCACCTCAACGTCTACTTTGAAGAACTCCTGCATCTGCCTCCGCACATGTTGAATTCTGCGCCGATGAAGCGGTTCTTTGTGCTTAGACCCGCGCCGGCTGCGATCAACAATGGACGCGCGGACATTGAGACGCCACTTGACGAACAGATGGACGTGAGCGCGACGCTGATTGATATGATTCACGATTATACGGACGAAGGGCTGATTCCGATCAAGGTTTCGTTTCAGAATGACAATTGGGTGTGGAAGGTGTTTGATTCGGTGGGGTATCAGGAGTTCATTGAGGACATTGAGAAGCGGCTTGGGATGAGGAGGAATGCGGTTAGGAAGGTGCAGTATCGCGATGAGACTGGGGCGCTTGTTCGGTTGAAGGGAGATTTGGACTTACGGATTTTGTTGCGGACGAGTTATAGCAGGTTGTGTTTCTTTGTGGAATAGGTGATTGTTTGACTTTTGCATTTGTTTTGCTTTGTTGCATCTGGTTTCGCAGTCGGCATTTACAATTTTGCAAGGAGCTGTATTGATAGTGATGGAGAACTGGCTTCTCTCATCCATTTTTCTGTTTTCAAGATATTTCTCATTTCAACGATTTGATAACTGCTACTCTTCGTGGTTTGCTAGCCCTTGCTTTGGTGATGATCGTTCTCTCCTTCCCGCGCACTATTTTCTTTTCTGTATTCCTGTGACCGTTTTTCCTTGGCCAGAGCTGTGGGCAAATCACAAGTTGTCATCCGTCGGCGCTTTGGCATGGTTTCGTTACTGCTCTTGGAACATTCGTTACTGCTCTTGGAACAAGCTGGGCTTCGTTCTCATTTGTAGACTCAGATAGAGTGAGTGCTTTGGATGTGTATTGACATCTATGTGTTTTTGAACTATGAAGCAAGGATCTTCCATGACTCTTTACTTCCGTCCAATTCCAATCAGCTTCCCGCCGCACATGCCAATGCCAACCAGAACCTATTTTATGCCCAGTTCACTGGCAGGCAGAGAGAAGCTCACATGAGATTCTCCACCTATGATCTCAAGGAACTCTACCAGTACAAGGACACTAACGGGGGCTCTTCTCCCTCTGTCTGGCGAAACTATCTGCTGCAGCCTTCGATCCGAACAGTGATGCACCATTGCTGAAAGCAAGTTCTTCTGTATCGTTCAAGCAGTTCAAGTAATCCAGCCTCCCGATTTCATGTTCTAATCCTGTCCAACTGGATTCTGCCAGACCCGCTCACCACACTGCAGGAATCCTTAGATCGGCGCAGACAATGTACAGATTATCGACGGTTTTTACAATTGACGAAGATCAGAGCGAATCGAAATCCAGTCGGAGCGATGTGACTGCAGCTAGTGTTCCAAGCGGGGGGGGGGCCTGACGAGCCGGAAATTGATGAATACACTGACGATTCGACGAGCGAGCCTAGCTGGAAGGATTCGACGGAGTCAAGTGATTCAAGCGGGGAAGACTCTGAACCGGGAATACAAGATGCGGCGAACGACAGCGAGAGCGATGCAACGAAATTCAAGCACAGGATATACAACAGGCAAAATCGCGTCCAGTGGGAGCGATGGGTCGGAGACAGATGATTCGGAAGCGAAAGAATCGGAGCCAGCAAGCGACGCAGACCAGAAGATGCGAGGGAGCTGGATTTCACTGCGAGTGATACCTCACCAGTGTTTGATCCGCGTGGCGACGGGCCATTTGCAGCGAACCAGTTCCAGTGCAGCAACTTTAAGCACTCCAAATCGTTGTATCCAAACGACTTTGTGAAGGGTGTGCGGCTGGAATCTGCCAGGCTCGTAAGCCTAGGATAAAGTACCCCTCTATTGCGAGGGCGAACGTGCAGAGAATCGATGCGTTTGTGATTCCGGAACGAAGGCCCATTGACGATACGGAGTGCGGATCTGGGCCCGGGAACTGCTGTCGCTGACTTCAAATTTATGGTGGATGATTGTACATGCTACCTGTATTTATTGTGGGTCTATGTAGCACATATACTCAAGTATTGATGTAAATCTCATGTGTTCAATTTATCACTGCAAGTATAAGGAATAACTATTATTACGATTTGTCCATACAGTAAATTAGAGTTGTACAAAAATGCATATCACCCTTTGTCAGAGATCAATACGATCATGTGACTGTGTGTGATTTGATTGGCTGAGACGTGTCGATCTTATCTCCCAACCCATCTTCCACGTGATGCGAAATCAACAGCACGTGACTAACTGTGCCACGATCACGCAATTCCATTTCATTTTCCCGAAAATCAAATCACGCCAAAAAACAAATCAAAATCCCTTCACATATCGAAATCGCAAGTCTCTCTGGTGTTCTCTACACTCGCAAAGGGTATGAAGTGCAAGCATTCGTTCATTGGAAAATCATCTTACACTATGATTCCGAAAGAGTCTCACAATGCTTGCTGATTCGTTGCCTGTTCCAACAGGCGGTGCGTCCATGATCGTCTCATGGTCCGTCGCTGGAAAAAACGTCTTGGTTGTCGGCGGCTCCACTGCTGCTGCTCTGCGCACCTTCTTTTCTCTCGAAGCGGACGCATACGTCACAGTTGTCGCGCCAGCAGAACATCTTTGCTCAGAACTCAAAACTAGGGCCGATAAGGGTCAGATTTCATGGTATGACCGCGAATTCCAGCCCGTCGATGTCGAAGGAAAAGCCCTGGTTTTTGTTACCGCAGAGGACCACTCACTGGTCCGCAAAGTCATCGTTACGGCACGACAGCGCAAAGTCCCTGTTAACATCTCTGTCTCACCTGAACTCTCCGATTTTTGGATGATGTCCACTCACCGCGACGCAGCACTCCAGATTTCAGTGTCGACGAGCGGAAATGGTCCTCGCCTCGCATCAAAAGTGCGACATCGCATCGCTGCTGCTTTGCCTCCCAACGCTGGCTTTGCTGTCCAGCGTATTTCGGCCCTGCGGCAAGCTTTGCGCAACGCGGACCCAGCTCCAGAGTCTTCGGGCAGGAGAATGGCATTTATCAACACCATAACGGATTCGTGGTCATTAGACCGTCTTGCCGAGTTGAACGAAACCGATATTAAGAAATTGATCGAAGTTTATCACTCCGGAAAGGTCGATGATGTTTTCGCGGCCTTGGATGCGCGCGCTGGTGTGCTTCGATTTGTTAGCGCTGGCCCCGGAGAAATCGACGCTCTCACAGTTGGTGCGCACCGAGCAATTACTGAAGCAGATCTCGTTATCGCCTCCGCTGATGTGTCAAAGGACATAACTTCAATTGTCAGTGGGGAATTGCGAGCACTCCAGAAGGATGTGAAGGGCGACCACCTCGTTCAAGCGGTCCTTTCTGCAGCGCTCCCTGCACTGAAGCGCGGTCTAGCTGTGGTGCGCCTGTTTAGCGAGTCGGCGATCTCTGCTGATCCCGAGGTGAAAGCCTTTGCTCAAAACAAGCACCGCCCCATTATTGTTCCGGGCCTGTCGATTAACTCGGTCAAGAAGGAGACACAAACCGTCGCTCCCTCCTCTGCACCTGTATCTCTCGCTGCACCAGCGGTTGAAGTGCAGCCCCTCGAAAAGAAGAAGGAAATCATCTTGGAAGTTGTCCATGATACAGTTCCCACTCCGACCACAACAAAGGGTCGCCTTGAACGTCTCGCCTACACGTACCAGTCCCAGCCTCGTTTGCTTGACGGTAGCGCTGTCGTCTCAAGCATTGCGTACTACCTTAGCCGATTCTCCTACATTTTGAAAGCTCATCCCAAAGAATACGCTGGGCAGCGGATGGAAATGTTGGCCTCGAAGCACATCAAGAATGCGTTCAACTCTGAAACCCAGGTGCTGATATTGGACTCGCGCACTGGCGCAGGCTCAGTTGTTCACGGTACTCTTTCCGCTGGAGCGCTCGCGTCTTCGGTTGGTACATCTGAATCAGTTGCTGCAATGATTCCCGCTCTCCACCAGGTAGCCGCTGCACGCCTTCCCGGTGTGTTCCACATTGCTTCACATGCGCTCTCAGAGAACCTCGTCGTGTCACCTTCGAATGCTGATGTGCTCTCTGCAGCCCACACTGGCACCGCGCTGCTTTCTTCTGCGACAGTTCAAGAAGCGCACGACTTGTCAATCCTCGCTCACGTTTCAGCCGTTCTCTCATCCTTGCCTGTACTCCACTTCTTCGATGGCAGCCGGCTGTCCCGCGAGGTCGGCAACGTGCGAGTTGCGTCGAAGGAGTCTATTTCCTCGATCGGGTCTTTGATATCCAGCATAGCTCCTGGCGATAAGAAGTCTTTCCTTGAGGCATTCGAGGAGGTTGGGCACATTCTGTCGTCTGCTTTCGGAAAGCGATATGCACCGTTCGAGTACGTGGGTCGCCGCGATGCTGAGCACGTTGTTGTCGCAATGGGCGCATCTACTGGGCTTGCTGAGATTGCGGTGAAGAAGCTAACAGCTGAAGGCCAGCGTGTTGGGTTGCTCAAGATCCGACTGTACCGCCCGTGGTCAGTCCAACACTTCCTTGGCGCGGTTCCGCCCACAGTCAAGCGTATCTCTGTGCTCGAGGACAACGCGACTCGGGGAAGTCACGGTCCATTGTTCTTGGACGTCACTGGCGCGTTCTACAGTGGGGTGTGGCCCTGGCAGATCCCCTTCATCACTAAATCGCGTTTCGCACCGGGCATCGGCAGTTTCCACCCAGTCGGCATCGAAGCTCTCCTCCAGAATCTGCAGTCATCGTACCCATCGTTCGACTTTATCATCAAAGTGGACGATCGGTACCTGTTCGCCAACGACGACGCGGTGTTCTCAAAGTCTAAAGCGCAGTATATTCTTTGGGATGCCGCGCACGAGGACACGACTGCCGTGGCGGACACGATCGTTGCGCAGGCAAACGTGGATATCGGCGAGGACGCGCAGGTGCAGAAGTTTGTTGCGCAGGATGGGGTGCGTGTGCTTCCAATTGCGGCGACACATTTGCGGGTGAGCAATGTTCGTATTACCGCGCCGCATTTGATTCGGTTCGCCGACTACGTTGGCGTTCACCACGTTGGAGTGCTTGCCGATGTGAACGTGGCCGTTGCGATGAAGAAAGGTGCTATATTGCTTGTGAATGCGCCATGGAAGACGACCGCCGAGGTGGAAAAGGAGATCCCTCCGTCGACGAGGGCGGAGTTAGCAAGGAAGCACATCAAACTGTACGTCATCGACGCCCACGCGGTCGCGAGGGATTACACAGTGTTCATGGGTAAACCGTCCGAATACGTCAACCTCATTCTCGAAGGTGTGTTCTTCAAGCTCACAGATAACCACAACGGTGTCCTCGCGCTCGAGCAAAAGGTTGCCAACTCGGGCGTCAACTTCAACGTGATCCGAACCAAGATTAGCGCGCTCCGACGTGCGCTTTCAATCGTACAGGCAATCAAGATCCCTCACCACTGGATGTATGAGTCCTCGATCCATGAGCTCGCGTCTACCGCTGCAAACACCTTGCCGCTTGACAAGGTTGCTGAGCCAACGGACAGTGAGGACGTTGTGACGAAGGTGATGAAAAACTACAACGGGGCGATCCCGTATGTGTTCAAGGAGGCGTTTGGCCTCATCAAGGAGCTCAGACCCGACGTCGAGGATTCGTACCAGGTTACACTAACCGAGAACGTGCGGCTTACACCCGACGCTTACGACCGCAACGTGTTCCACATGGAGATGGACACGACTGGTACTGGATTGAGATACGAGATCGGTGAGGCGCTGGGTGTGCACGGGCACAACGACCCGGTTGAGGTCGCCAGGTTCCTGAAAGCGTATGGTATCGATGGGGATGAAGTTGTGTACTACGAGCGTCCAGGTGTCGGCACGGAAATCAGAACTGTTTCCCAAGTATTCACGCAGATCGTGGACTTGTTCGGGCAACCGGGCAAGAAATTCTACCAATTCCTTGCAGCTCAAGCTACAGATTTGAAGGAGCGGGAATATCTGAACACAGTCGTATCCGCAGACGGCACGGACGAGCTCAGGCGACTCCAGGAAGAAGAATTTGTCAACCACGGCGACC
The DNA here is from genome assembly GCA_025526935.1 of Cladochytrium replicatum. Classification (NCBI taxonomy): domain Eukaryota; kingdom Fungi; phylum Chytridiomycota; class Chytridiomycetes; order Cladochytriales; family Cladochytriaceae; genus Cladochytrium; species Cladochytrium replicatum. The sequence goes on along the minus strand of JAHLKD010000064.1, from coordinate 308,087 downwards.
TTCTCCTGCGCACCAAATCCGCTCGCCCCTCTGTACACGAGCTCATCCAGCAAATCCCTGCGATCAAACCAAGGCACTACTCGATCGCCTCCTCGATGAACATGCACCCCAACTCCGTTCACCTCCTCGTCGTCCTGGTTGACTGGAAAACATCCACGGGCGAAACCCGCATGGGCCAGTGCACGCGCTACCTCTCCACACTCAAAGTCGGCTCCAAGCTCGCGGTCTCGATCAAACCGTCGGTCATGAAATTGCCGCCAAGCCCAACCCAGCCGATCATCATGGCCGGTCTGGGCACCGGCATGGCGCCTTTCCGCGCGTTCATCGAGGAACGCGCGTACCAACGCGCCCAGGGCATCGAAGTTGGCCCCATTATTTTGTATTTTGGATCCCGCCACCGGGCGATGGAGTACCTCTACGGCGAGGAGCTGGACGCGTACGCGGCTGATGGGCTTTTGACGCACTTGAGGCTTGCGTTCTCGAGAGACCAGAAGGAGAAGGTTTACATCCAGCACAAGATCGAGGAGGATGCGAATCTACTTGCGGAGTATATTTTGGACCGGGAAGGTGCGTTCTACCTTTGCGGACCGACGTGGCCGGTTCCGGACGTGAGGGATGCTCTTGTGAAGGCATTCAAGGGACGCGGGATTTCGGAGGCGTTGGGGTTGGAGATGCTGGAGACGTTAAAGGAGGAAGAGCGATACGTGCTTGAGGTGTACTGATCATGTTGGCTTTATGGAATCGATTATACGTGCACATCCTTATCATAACTTGTGTTATGTGGAACTACATGGAAATACATGTCTTTAAAGTATGTTTTTTGGTTTTATTTTCATTATCGTCGAGCTCGTAAAACCAACACAGAAAAAATGTGGAGCTAATAGTGAAGTTGGAGCTTGGATACTCAAATGGACCGTAGCTCTGCAACAACCGCCACAGGTTTGCTGTCGTTGTGAGCGCTTGCCCACACGGCATCGACAACCGCATGAACGGTGTAACTCTCTCGAGCGAGAACTTTCCTGTCTTTTTCACCAGCGACACATTCGTGGAAGCCCTGACAAAATCCAACCGAATGTAAATCACAATCAACAGAAGATGTTAACATTACCCAAAATGCGGTATTCACACTGGTTCTTGTCTACCTCCACTCCAATTTCCTCAAGTTTAGTTCCGTCGCCACCGTTTTGAAGTTTGAAAAGGTCTCTTTAGCCTCAGAAGCACGACCTGCGTACCGGTGATAGCAATCCGGGATCCTGATAAGACCAAGTTCGCCAGTGATGGTTGCATTTTGATCAGGGGCGGAGTTGAAAGAGATGTCAAGTCGCCGAGCGACCCTGGGAGTAGAGCAGAGTTCCACTTAGTTGGGTCACTGCACCAGTAACAGGGTGGGTTGCTGTGGTGACTGCAACGGCCTTCAAAGTATCAAACATTAGAGAGCGACTTGATTGGTTAAGAATCGATGAACATGGTGGTACCTTTTCCGGGAGCTCAAAGTCGTACGCGATGAGCGAAGTCCGAACTGCGTACCATCGTATTTGGAAACATTGGGAAAGTGAGTGGCATGTTGCAAGCTAAACGACGGGTGGACACACCGATATCGCCAAGGGCTGCAAGGGGTTCCAAGTCCGGTTGTACTCGAATGTTGTCTGCACCTATGTCCGGAGACGAGAAGGTGAAACGAGCCATGACGTTGCGAACGCGGCCAATCGTCGAAGTCTTAACTTCCTCTTTGGGGTGAAGAAAGTTTCGAATGAATGCAGTTTCCGGTGGTGCGCAAACCTTCACAGATATCAGTTCAGCACGAACCATTCCTTGGAAGAGCTTTTATGGACAACCCTTACCACAAACACAACGCCCTCGTTGATGCACGCCCCGTTGATGCACGCCCCGATCATTTTGGCGACAATAGCACCATTTTCGGCGACGGGCTTCTCGCACAACACATGCTTCTTGTGCTGGATCCATCACACATTGTTTAAGGATCCGCAATGCACTGACAAAACGATTTTCATACTTGCGCAGCTTTGATGGTCATCTCTTCGTGCCAACATGCCGGGAGCGCAATGTACACAGCGTCGACAATTTCTCCCTTTCCTGGAGTATTTATTCATTTTGCCCGATCAGTTCGATACCAATACCATATCACGAAGCTTCGCATTCAACGTCATGCTTACCGTCCTCTTCGGAAAGTGCACGATGCATCGTACCCTCTCTTCGTCGAGCTCATTGTCGTAGTGAAAGGTTGGAATCGTAACCGATTTCTCTGCGATCCCCAAACGTAGAGCCACCGACAATGGTCCCGCCGCCTTTAGACATTGCGCAATTCGTATTATTAGATACCACTGCCAATTTCTATCATCCGGCATCTGCCCGGGATAGTTCCTTGCCCGCGGCGAGCTTTCCGTGTTCCTTTCAACAATTGCACAAAACTTTGATATCGAGAACCCCTCTGGTGTTCAGTGTTGAGGACGGCGGGAGGTTTGGAACAACTTTGTAGTGATTTCCACTCAACGTTGTTCTCAAAGAGCGGAGAAGGAGTGCTTGATCTCCATTTAAGTTTGTTTTGTTTGTTATAGCATATTCCTCTAAAGCGACGAGCTTTTGTATTCTTCTGATGTTTTTCAGGATACCGACATGCTTCCCTTAAAGACTTCCACCGCTGCAGTTGTTCTAGTTGTATCGTCTGCAGGTGAGTAAGTAATAAAGCGTTGAAACTCGGGCTAATGTGAGCAATCACTTCAACAGTTGCATGCCGATATTCAGCCAATTCATCAGACACCATGACATCTTTCCTGGTGATTCACCCTCTATCAAACATAAGCGCAGTCCCAACTTCCTTTATGATCCCCAAATTTCCTTTCCTGTGTGGTGTTTCGTGTGAATTTGATCATCAAGGTGGCTTGGAATATTCCCATCCCAAATGACAATGCAGCGGGAAGTCGCGGTGCCGGGCGTGCGCTCCCGCTCTCGCAGCAAGAATCTGAAGCCATTCCAGTCTTCGGATATCAAAGTGCTGCTTCTAGAAGGTGCATTTTGCCGGGCATGACCAAATGGTCGCGGAGACTGATATGTTTTATAGGGCCGAGCCAAACTGGAGTCAAATTGCTCCAGCAGGCTGGCTACCAGGTAGAATACTTCACCAAAGCTTCTTCCAAAAGACCAGCTGATTGAGAAGATCAAAGATGTGCACGTCGTTGGAATTAGGTCCATGATTTATCAGATTTGGTTGTATAGTTCTGACGTTTTAAACAACAATCAGGAGCAAAACCATGCTGACTGAAGAAGTCCTCAAAGAAGCGCAGAAGCTTTTGGTTATTGGTTGCTTCTGCATTGGTACAAATCAAGTTGATTTGGAGTTGGCAACTTCGCGAGGGGTAAGTTATTCAGCTAATAATTCATAGTTTGCCAACTTTGCATTCAAAGATTGCTGTTTTCAACTCACCTTTCAGCAACTCTCGCAGCGTAGCCGAACTTGTACTGGCCGAAGTTATAGCACTAGCAAGGAAAGTCGGGGACTTGAACACTGCAATGTATCAAGGGAAATGGGTCAAGGTCTGAAATCTTACTTCTTCAAATGGCCACAATCTGATCTTCAAAATTGATTCAATCGTATTAGCCCACCGAGGTCCACGAGCTCAGAGGCAAGACCCTCGGTTTGTCGTGTGCCTTATCGACATTTCATCCAACTTAATCAGTTTTTCCAGAAATCGTCGGCTACGGCCACATCGGGTCCCAACTCTCTGTCCTAGCCGGCGCATTCGGAATCCACGTTATCTTCTACGATATCATCCAGATCATGCCGCTCGGAACAGCAAAACAAGTCCCAAGTCTTGAGAATCTTCTCAAGACTGCCGATTTTGTTACCTTGCACGTTCCCGAAACGCTAGGGACGAAAAACATGATTGGTGAAAAGGAGCTTGCGATTATGAAGAAGGGAAGCTATTTGATCAATGCCAGCCGAGGCACTGTGGTGCGTTTCTTTGTTTCTAGAGCTGGTTCAAAGCCATTCTAACCGTATCCTCTCAGGTTGACATTCCTGCGCTCAAGCATGCGCTTAAATCTGGACACTTGGGTGGTGCTGCCGTTGTTAGTATTTGGTCCCAGTATTGCTGATTGTTGAATGTTGATTGTGCGCTTGAGGATGTATTCCCGACGGAACCATTTGCCAATGGAAAGAATTTCGAGAACGAACTTCAGGGATGTGACAATACCATTTTGACCCTACACATTGGTATGCACCATGAATGGAATCCAAGGACTGTTAATCAGTATGTTTATTTGTTAGGCGGCTCGACCGAAGAAGCACAATCTTCGATCGGCGTGGAAGTAGCTGCGGCTCTGATCAAATATGTCAGCACCGGAAGCACCATGGCCGCCGTAAATTTCCCGGAAGCCGATCTTCGTATGCCAACAGCGGAAGATCACAAAACCGTCCGCATACTCAACACCCACCAGAACGTACCTGGCGTGCTTAAGATTCTGTCTGAATACAACATTGAGAAACAGATCTGTGATTCGAGAGATGCTATCGGATATCTTATGGCGGACGTTAGCGTCGAGAATGAGGCGGAATTGAAGAGGATCCACGAAGGGATCGGGAGCATTCGGGAGAGCATCATGACTCGAATTTTGTTTTGATGAAATGGGAATAATGTAGTTCTGGCTGTTCGGTATAACATGTACCAAGTGAGTGCACCTTTTTGTATCAACCCGTACTCTGAGAGCCCTGATCTGAGTTGATATCAAACAATAAATGCATTTCAGATTAACTTGCGATACATTAGTGAGGGTTCACCATATTCTCAACGGAACAACTGGATAAAGCTGAATAAACATCTCTATATGAGGGTGCTCATTGCCGGACTGAAGAGGCTAAACCAAACCTGTTCAAAATATGAAACACCCTGATACTGAAAAATGTACAAACACGCACAAAAATAAAGAACGTAGCCGTAACAGCAATTGCAAGTAACCAAAAATTCGAGCATATTGTGCTGGCAAGCATCTCCACCAACTTTTGACCTTGCCACGGTAGAATGATAAGATAACGTTTTTATTCCCTCCCATTCGTTGTTATTGTTGCCCACTGGACCGCTTCCTCAACTGTCGCGAAAAGGCCTGAGTTATTGCAAACACGATCAAGCAACCCTACAATTCGAGCGCGCTGGAACATCTGCAGATGATCAGGCTTTAGACCCGAAAACACGACCACAGTTTTTCCTCGTTGACTCGGGTTAGCATTGAAACTCTTTATGGTTCTCTCGATTGAGTAGCATGCTGCTGCATCCTGGATATCACCACCGAAATCAGCACACATTTGAATTAAAGCTTTTAGAGAGATTACCAGGTCATGGCAATGCTGCATGCTGAAAATTATAGTAAACTGCGGTTGGCCATTAGACTGCTTCGTCGTAGAGTTTGACGCCGGCGCTAGGCTTGCAGCATTTGCTGCACTACTCCCAGAAATACTTGTCGCACTATGACTTTGGACAAACGACTCCCTCATATCGTCATAGTTCACTGCATCATCGATATCCTTGAGGCTCTCTGGCGCACCGCTGAGCGAATCGTAGCTGTTTTCAATCGCCATCGTCATATTGGGAGAGTTCTCCAGCGTCGCCGACTCTTCACTGGACTGTGTCCCATCAGTTGCTCTGTCTGCGTCTTCCGCTTGCTCGACTTCTTTGCCACGTCCGGAGTTCACCCGACGTGGGGCAGCTTCGCGCTGAATACCCTTTCGCTCCAGAAGTTCGGGATCGGTACTTAGTAGTCCCTCCAAAGTCCTCCGCATGCGGCTGCAATTGTAGAAAAGCAACTTCAATTGGATCAGGAATTAGTGGGCATGGTCACACATTTCTGTACTATAGCATACCGAGCCTCGAATTTCAACGATCAATACTCGTTCGATTAGATGTACATCGTTTCGATACTCTGAGATGTCAGCGTAGATGAACAGATCGTCCAGTGCCAACGTTTTTTGTGAAAGAGTTGAGCGGGACAGGATATTGCCTATCAGTGTCGGACTGATTGGACCAGCTGAAGTCATTGAACTACTACCAACACCTCCCGTTTTGTGTGAGTTTGGATCGTCTTCGGGAATCGTCTCTGATGGTCCTTGTACTTCAAAACGCAAATCCTCTACTTTGGTTGTCGATTCCCTCCGCATCTGGAGCTGGCGAGATTCTTTGAGTTGCTTCTCTAAGAAACACTGAATGGGCACCTGACCGAGCACGACCATGTTCACGAGAGTCGTCTTGCGAAGGATCAGCATACCCGCCAGAATGATGCACACGATGATGCCGTTGCTGATCGGGGTTGTGATAGTCACCAGTAACGTAAGCATCATCTGGAGGAGTTCGAGAAGGGCTCCCATCCTGGCCGCAAAGAAGATCTCGCTCCATTTGATTTGGTTCAAGGCGGAAATGAATACTATCGCGGCGAGGGTACACTTTGGTAGTAGCGCGAGTACGTTTTTCAGTGTCAAAATTGTTACTAGAACGAGCACGGAAGTCAGGAACGACGCAAATGTTGTTTTTCCGTGGGATTTTGCGAGGATGTTGGAGCGTGGAAGCGAACCGGACGCTACAATATATGTCAACTACATAATCAATATGTTTATAATCTCTACTTACAGACGTATGCTCCGAAAAGCGAGCCGAAGAGGTTCGCTGCACCAAGCGCAAATAATTCCCTACCTCCAGATGGAAAGTCTATTGCGTAATATCATTCTGTCAATACGCGGTTGTGAACCAAAAGGAAACAACAACGACTTACAATTATTTTTGAGTCCATAGTTTTTCGTCACGGCCTGACTTTGGACGAATCCCACGAGCGCGATGACCAAAGCGCTCTGAAGGAGGTCGGAAAACAGAGTGCCAGTCAATGGTGGAATTGCGGGAATTGGAAGCGTATTATTGAACTGCCCAACGACATGGACATTGTAGGTTCCTTGTAAATCCATTCCTGCACTGATCCCGATCATAGATGCTACAAGAATAAAGATTTCTGGAACCAGGCTGAGCGAAAGGGTAATGGGCTTTTCGTTGTCGACCCGAGACTTCATACAGAATCGACGAATGGGAATCTTAATCCAGTGTTTGATTTTGGGAATTATAAACAAAAAGGCGACGTTGGCAAGTCCGATTATGAGGGTGGGCATGTGGATTTTGTCAGGTGTGATTGTGATGATAGCGCTGAAAAAGCTCTGAAGTATTGGGGTTTCTCCTTTACTTTGAGGCACCGCCAAGCCGAGCATGTTTGGAATTTGCTATTGGAAAGGGTAAGCTACGATTTAAGATGATCGATAACGGATGAACTACCTGTAGCATAATCAGAAACGCGACACCGGTTATGTAGCCGGTGAGAAGGTACCCACTGATCGTGTTGTCAATGTACCCTGCGCGCAATGTTGCAAGCACTAAGGTGCATATTCCAACAAGGAGAGCGAGGACTGTTGCTAATACATCTGGCCCCAGGCTTTCCCGAGCATCACTGTGAGAAATGGTAACACCAACCAGCAAGCTCGTTAGTGCCTCGGGACCTAAAATAGGAATGTGAAAAGAAAATCAAGTGATGGAGAAGTGAAACTGACCAACTGAAAGCTGCCTGGAGCTGCCAAACAGACTATAAATCATCACAGGGAAACAAGCTGACACCAGGCCGGTAATTGGGCTGACTCCGGCCACGCTTGCGAACGCGAGTGCTTGTGGAACAATCACAACTGTTACTGTCAAGGCCTGAAAGGAATTGTAAGCCATGAAGTACAGAAATGACACATTGCTTACGGCAAGTCCATCTCCTATGAACATACCCCAGGAGTAGCGCCCTCCTAAGAGTTGATCGATAATCGGGAACAAGTACCGAAAGATTCCCAATGTAAAGTGAGATCCTTGTTTGGAACTAACATTTTGATCGTATGACGCTTCAATGTCACCTTCATGAGCAGTGGGGTTCCCGAAAAGTGGTTGTTTCCTCACACGTTTCTTCCAAAAGCTCTTGAAAGTATCTGCTAACTGGCCATAAACATCAGATATTCCCCTGTCTGAATCCTCCAATACATCCAGCGTCGACGAAAGAACGTTTGCCCGACGTCGACTTTGTCGCGCAGATTGAATAGCAGTGGATCTTGTGAGATGTTGATTGGTTTGATTGGTTGACCAACGACGATTCGCTTTGTCCCCACCTGGGGGGACGTCCGTTCGGGCTATTTTTGACATTATCAAAGCCGATTAGCGCTGATCTTGTGTGCGAATGAATGCTTGCTGGCCGTATTCTCGGATAGCGCAGCGCTGAGTTTCCGGCTCCATTTGTGTTAGCTTTAAGGACCAGACACTACTCGTCACAAAATTGATTAGTAACTTGGTATGCAGGGCTTCAGGGTCTTCAATTTTTTGGAGTATCCATCTTATCCACACCGGATCCCAGCATCCATCCATAGTCGGGTCCTCATCTTTTGGCTGATCACAATCTGGCTGATCAAGATCCTCTCCCTTCTTCGTCTCTAACATAGCCCTGCCCAAACAATTTTCCCACTTGTAATTCTCTGCTCAGCGACCCCGACACAGCCACACCCCAACTTCGGTATGTCCAACCAACCTCCCAAACGAGGTCGTCGTCCTCCGAAACTGTGCTCAGAGAACGTTTCAGAGATCGGTCGGTGTTTTGCATCGCGATGTGCCACTGCAACAATCCCAGCCGATATTCCAGTGTCTGTTTGGACTGGTGAGACAAACGACAGCGCTGTTATTTTCATTGTCGCAAATTTACAATTTGGGAATTACTAAGCCTATGGTTTTTGGTGATGTTTGACAGGCTGAATCACATTCCGCGTCAGAAGAAACAATTGTGGTGTCCTCGAAAAAAGTGGAGCAGAATGGAGGATGCACCACCTCGTTAGATGGATTTACCACCACCAACTTTAAGACTTCAGAGAAGAATCGTCCGTGTTGCTCCAAACGATGAAACTTCAAGATCTGTCCAATCGTTGATTCAAACAAGAATGATACGATCCTTGTATTACTAAAAACACGACACTTTTCTCGCTTCAACGAAATATATTTTCGTGTATGCTGTCCAAAATCCATTCGCCGAACACAAGTCAATGAACAGTTTTTAATTGAGAAAACAGGATGGAAGAAGAGTCATCCAGAAAAGGTTAGGAAGTTTAGTAAAATTGCTTTAGTTCCGTGCCTTGTCAAAGTATGGAGCCATGTACTCGAAGAATGCAAATTGACTCGGGTTCACTCCATACTTGTAAACTATTCTCAAAAATAGTTAGTAAATATAAATGGAAGCAAACAAAAACAACTCACCAAAGCGACTTGCCAAGTACGATCCAAAGATTGCCTTGACGTAGCTTTCGGGCACCCTCTTCATCAATGTCTCGATCCCCACCTGCTCCTGCAAGAGCTTCGGGAAAGCCTCCTGGAGCACAATGGTCCTCAACGGCACATTATCCCAAAGAGTCGTGGTCTGTAGTTCATCGTGGAGGTTGATGATCGCAAAACTGAGCTCGTCTGAAATCACGCTGCGGGGCTTCTTCCCTCCGTTTCGCTCGTACTCGCGCCAGATCGCCTCGAATTCGAGCTCGGCGTTCTTTTCAATGAATGCGTGCACATTCTTGATGTACTCGGCGTAAAAACGCGGGGTTTCCCTGCCGTCGTGCACCTGCATGTGCTCCTTGAACTCCTCGTCGGTGAATGCAAGGGCCGCGAGGACTTCAAGGGACGACGATGTGACTCCACCTTTGTTGGCAGACGCGTCTTTGTAGATGATGGCACCGGCCTTCTCGAGACGGAGACGGGCTTCCTGGGTGAAAAACAGGTTGGCTCCCTCGACAATGAACTTGAATCGAGGAGTTCCGTCTTCGTTGAGCAACGTGTGGACGTTGCTAAGATCCACCGCTTCAGGACGGCCACCGCAGGGAACAAACAAAGTGGCACTGGAAAGCGGGTCGAGGTGGAACTCGTTGCGGAACTTGAGACCAGACTCGACCACGGTGCCATCTAAGTCGATTTTTTTAGTCAATCAAACTCTTTCCACAACAATCAACACAGTTATACCAGGGAGCTTCACATTGGTTTCATCCACAAGCACACGGAAACCTTTAGGACCAAGCTTGGACGTATCAAAGTTCGAAATCATCACGCGCTTGGTGGCAAGGCGTTCCAATTCGTCACGGTGGATACCCTCGGGGTCATACAAAACACCAGATCCGTCCACAATCGCGATTGTTTTGTCCTTTGAGATTTTGATCTCGTTTGAGCCCAGGTCACCGTCAGGTCCTCCAGTTTGAAGCTTCGTAACCTCTTCCTCCTAGAAAAGTGGATGAGCGATTCAAGTAACGAGAAATGACTCTGTTTAACGTACCTTGGTGCCAAACTTGCGGAAGATTCCAAGGACGTACTGGTGGACGGAACGAGTGGTCATTCCAAAGGTGTCGTGTGGGATACCTCCAATAGATTGGCTCTTTCCCGTTGTAAATGCCTTCCAGAAGGGGAAGCCCCTAAATGATGGATCTGAGTTTTGAATAACAAAAAACACAATTTAAGACTAACCTGGTACGGGCGTGCTGACTTGCCCAATCCATGAAGTCCGCAGTACCCTCATCAGGTCCAAAGAACAGAATCTCATTCTTGCCGTACATGTCAACAATTTTCTAATTGAAGATGGTAAGCATCTCGTCATTCCACCACTTCCGGGACACTCATACCTCCTTGATTCCAGGGCTCTGACCAACGATGAGCAAGTCGAGGACAGCATCGACATACTTCTCAAAGGCCACCCGCATCTTATCTTGCTGCTCAATGTCCAACAGAATCGTACCCTTGGACCCACCCTCAGGAATATCCTTGTTCTTACGCTGCTGCGTCGCCGCAAGGTTGTAGTTCTCGTCGAAAAGACTCCTGAGGTTGATGGAGTATGCTTCCTTGTTGCGCGATCGAACGATACGGATACCACCACGGGCGACATCTGCGAAGCGTAAGTGGAACCCACGGAACTCTGAGCCGATGATGAAGAACATTCCAAAGACCTTCTGGGGGTACTCGATGGAGGGGAGGAAAGTGGGGTCCATTCGGAAGGAAAGAGCGACCTTTGTGGGTTGATAGAAGTTTGTCTTCAAGACGTGTTTGTTGAAAGTGACATAGGACTCGAAGATCTTATGAAGTAAGGTGAGATGGATAGATTTCATTCTATAAAGTGATCTCACCATGTATTCGTGGTTGTTGGAAACAGTCTTCTTGATCTTATCCAGAAGCTCCTCGTCCGTGAGAACCTGAGTGGTCTGCATACGTTGGTATGAAATGGAAGGCCTAGCGAAAATTATTGATGAGCATTCACAAGATTGTCAAAATACAACCTACTTTAATTTGCTCGCAGCAGGATTAATGTAGTGCACCATCGCGAAATTGATGTAGCACAGCTTGATCAGGTCTGGGTACAACTTAATAATGTCAAGGATGTACTCGCGAGTGAACGTGTCTGAACGCAAGCGCTTCTTCATCTTCTGCAGTACTTCCATGTGAACCACGTTAGAGTTGTCCAGAATTGTCGATAACGAGGAATACTCGTTTCCGAGACGGTTCAGGAAGTGTTGGGCAAAAATCCATCCAACATGACCGTAGATAGCCTCCTGGACTATAAGTTGTGGTATTTAGATACGCGACGAGGGCAATGTCGAAGACAAATATGCTTACCACTGAGCTTTCCAGTCTGGAAGAATGATTGCAATGGAGTAGTGGGCAAGCAGTAAACCAAGCTCGCCTCCCTAACCACCTGGAAGACTGAAACTTCGATTGGAGGGGCTTTGCTGTTGGGCAGCTGGTTGAGATATAGAGAGATAATGGTCACACCATTCGAAAATTGCTCTAAAAAACAGGATTATTCATTGATTCCAGAATCATTTGCATTTGCAATCATACCAACATATTTACGGGTCGAGTACAGGTCGTAGAAGTGGTAAAGGTCGGACAACGCGGAGAAGAAAGTCTGGGTACTCCTTTGCCTGTAACCAGCATGTCAATCAAGAGCACAGGATAGGCATGCAATAACCAACCTCAATCCAATGACAACCCTCTTCTCCCGACTGTTCGGGACATCGTATACCTCAGCAACCGGACCGTTTCTAATCAAAACTTGCTGAATGAACTTCTGGTAGATCTCGATTGTGTTTGGTGTCGCCTTTTCGAGGAAAGACTTGTCCGAAACCAATTTAATATCACCTTCCTCAGCCGCAGTCGGATCTGCCTTCACATAGTTGACACGTCGCACAAAGTAGCAACGCAGCTGTGTAGATAGCGAGGACGACACAGTCCCGGTTGATCGGTATGACTCAAGGCGGTATGCGACCGATTTGCTGATTGCGTCCAAGTATTTTGCATCAATCCTGACCGCAAAAAAGAAAAAATCAGTTTTCAATTTCAAGGGGTTTAAGCCGTTGAACGTACTTTCTTTCGTGCGCTGGTCCAGTGATGTCGGATACTCCGGGCCTAGAGGTGTGGATATAGACAGCGCCGTCCTCGGTCTCGCGCTCAAGATTAATGTCAAGCACATTTTCGTTCTTGATGTAAGCGAGCAATTTGGCGGCATAGAGTGCCATTATATGTTGGGCAATAGTTTCAACGGATTCGAGCTGGAAGTACATATCGTCGATCCCCAGGTTCCTACAAACACAACGCACATAATTAGAATCACAAATGGAGAAAAGACTAGTAAAACCAGGAAAACATGTCATCGATCGGATAAAACTCATTGGAAAGGAGATCTAGGTACATGCAGTGCAAGGCACACCAAAGTATGATCATGCGGTTCCTACATACCCATAAAACCAATTTACTTCAACGGCAACGAGTTCTTTGGGAATGAAGCCCTTCTCAAGGACGTAATTGCACACATTCTGAAGTTGTTCTGGTTTCCCGGCGAAGACGTTATCTGTGTAGCCCTCAGGCACGGATCGAGCAGCGGCAGCACCGGGAACAGCAAGCAGAGACATTTTTTTAAGCGATCGATAAGGTAAGCACAGAGGTCGCTTAGGAGTGATTCGAGCGTTTGTATTGGATTTATGACGGGAAGTGGAGTCGGGTCGTGGCTTGTGGGTCGAGCTGTGGAGGATATTACAGAGCTTGGGAAAGGGGTTGGAGGTGGGCGTGGACGGGATTTAAAGGCCGGGGAGGGGACAAAAGAAAGACCCAGGCTCGAAGATTCGATGCGATCCCTGTCTTGGACCGCAGTATCACGTTGTCTCTACAGGTCACACAGCGAGCTTGCGGATTAATGATTGATGTTCTGATTCGAAACACCGGTGCAACAGCTGGCTGAATCGAGTTGCGCTATGACGCACCCTTCACGTTCCGAGTTTGCGGAATGGAATGATGGCCACGAGACGTACCCTCTCGACCAACAGGAAAAAGGAAAAACTGGGGTGTGTGGTGGACTCCATGACGTGCTTGCTGCTTCGTTTCCTCAAAACTGGACCATAATAATATGTATTCTGAAATTTACTCTCTAGCAGGCTGCAACTGCTCGCTAATTTCCTCTCTGCTCATCTGTTGCAGCCCCAAAGTTTGTGGAACATCAATAGTGCCAACTAATCGGCAACTGCAACAAAGTAACAAATGCGCACCAAGTAAGCTCAGTAATCAGTATCGAAAAGTCCAGCACAAACCCAAGGAACGGGGCAGCATTTGCAAGCCCTTACATCGCCAAATTGTACCGCAACGGCACCCTCGCATTCAACGCCGGATCTACCACGCTCGCCGTTCGGTATACCGCCTGATTCCAGCACAGCGGATGTTCGCGAAATGTTTGTGAATCTTCAAATTGAGCAGAAGCAGCAGGAACTCAGAGATATTGATACTGAGAACCAAATTGCTGATATTTTCACAAAACCCTTGACATTAGAATTATTTTCAAAATTCACACGCGCACTTGTCATCTGATTTGATCCTTGTTGACTAATACATACATTACCAACAAACAGACGCGCGACTCAACGCTCATACCAATATCCTCATTGTCTACCGCAGCTTTGACTGCAGGGGTGTGTTGATGCATGCACATATATGGAACTAGCTACTCCAGTCTTCATCCGCTACCGACACTGAGGGGAAATAGCCTTACCAGAGATGTCTGGGACAAGTTCATGCATAATCATACATTACATGAAAGAACTGGCATTTCTAACTATTGGTCATGAAGACATCCTCCTTTACTCATTGGAATCTAGTAGAGTTCTGCGAGTGATCACGCGTTTGAGAAAGAATGTGATGCGAATCAGTTTGCTGCTGACAGTTATATCCTACTCGAGTACATCTCGTATGATATTAATGCAAGGTACTACATACTTATTTCTCATAGAGAACATGTCATTGTAGACAAGATTATAGCTAATCTTCATGTTCTGCTCACAATGGTTATTGTGAACGATCACTGGGATCTATATCTCTCTATTCGAGAGAATAATGTTTATATTAGATATTTCCATAAATCTATAGCCACAGGTTAATTACAAAAGCCGAAACGACAGTATATTTGAATTGTTTGCACAATTCAAAGAGCCTGTGGCGATATGAGATTTTGGGTGGCTGTGGCGCAAGAGCGTGATTGGAAAAACACAAAAACTCTGCACACTCACAGATCAACCTGAGGACTCTCTCTAGCGCAAGTCCCAGATCAGCAGCACTTAAACTGATCAAATCACATTGCCCTCAAACCAAACTTTGACAGGCCGGAATAAAAATAACCCATGAAGAAATAACCAGAGGTGTCCAAACTCGTAATAGATCATCATCTATATGCTTTAGTTCAATAGTTAGAAATGTTGCTAGGTGAAGAGCGACATTTCTGTATATCGGGCGTTTGTGTTTTGTACTATCAATGACTGGATTGGCCAAGTCCATCAATCGAAATACTTAACATCATATGATTAACGCGTTCGTGGGAATCTGTTGTTAAGTATTTCGATTGATGGACTTGGCCAATCCAGTCATTGATAGTACAAAAACACAAACGCCCGATATACAGAAATGTCACTCTTCACTGAGCAACATTTCTAACTATTGAACTAAAGCATATAGATGATGATCTATTACGAGTTTGGATACCTCCAGTTATTTCTTCATGGGTTATATTTATTGCGGCCATAGGTATAGTAAACTGTCATTACTTTTCTATCATCCACTTGTAGAAGTGAAGCCCGGATCAGATCACAGCAAAGGTTTACATATGATTAACGCGTTCGTGGGAATCATGTGTGAGAACAATCCTGTTGAGGAGAGCTAGATCTCACGCACAGCTTAGCATGATTATGCTTCGCTACGCCTGTGAGAAGAAGAGTCAAACCTTATCGCTTCGATCCAGATCTTCCGGAAGGAAAAGCCAAAACGACAGTACACTTATTTAAGGAGCCTGTGGCAACACACACAAGGAGCATTCTCTTGCGCTAGTACTTGTGACTCGCAATCTTCTTTATTCATCTCTTAGAAACATTAACCCGTGAATTAGCAACACACACAACCTGAGGATCCAGACCACAGCTTTGTTCAACATCTGTTGATGCATGCACACATATGGAACTAGCTACTCCAGTCTTCATCCACTACCGACACTGAGGGGAAATAGCCTTACCAGAGACGTCTGGGACAAGTTCATGCGTAATCATACATTACATGAAAGAACTGGCATTTCTAACTATTGGTCATGAAGACATCCTCCTTTACTCATTGGAATCTAATAGAGTTCTGAGAGTGATCACGCGTTTGAGAAAGAATGTGACACTAATCAGTTTGCTGCTGACAGTTATATCATACTCGAGTACATCTCGTATGATATTAATGCAAGGTACTACATATTTATTTCTCATAGAGAACATGTCATTGTAGACAAGATTATAGCTAATCTTCATGTTCTGCTCACAATGGTTATTGTGAACGATCACTGGGATCTATATCTCTCTATTCGAGTGAATAATGTTTATATTAGATATTTCCATAAATCTATAGCCACAGGTTAATTATAAAAGCCGAAACGACAGTATATTTGAATTGTTTGCACAATTCAAAGAGCCTGTGGCGATATGAGATTTTGGGTGGCTGTGGCGCAACAGCGTGATTGGAGAAACACAAAACTCTGCACACTCACAGATGAACCTGAGGACTATCTCTAGCGCAAGTCCCAGATCAGCAGCACTTAAACTGATCAAATCACATCGCCCTCAAACCAAACTTCGACACAATAGTTACTGCTACAAGGCGCTTCCCCCGATCAATACCAGATCTCCAACGCTTACAGTATGCCTAAGAACGACACCCGCAACGGAAAACCAAGGCCGTCTGCTGGGCAAACGCTTGGGGAGTTCGATAAATACATGAAGATCGTTCAGAATTATGCGAACTCGAAAGGAGAAGCTGGAACTTTGCTCACAAAGTCGCCCTACCCAAAGCCGGAAGACTTTGTGAAAGAAGAGGAGCCTGAACGGCCTGAACGACCATCTGCACTCGAAGAATACAACACAACAAATGATTTTGAGTATGCCGTTAAAGAGTATGACACAGCGTTGAAAGAGTACAACGCAATTGTGAACGACAATCATCGACAATTACAATCATATCGCGCTGAATTACAGATGTACGAACGATCTCAAGGAACAACAACATTGCAAACAGTTGTCTTGCCGATTGTTTTCCAGAGGTCGACATCAATTTAGTGCAAAAACATCAGAATGCCGTTGATCGAGTTGCTGCTTTACGCGGAATTTACGCAGCAAAACGACAGAACACTTTTGAGAGCCGCCATTGGGAAGACCGTTTCAAAGCTCTAGCTTGCTCCTACGGTGAAGATGCACTTGAAGTCAAATCATTCATTGCTGAGCTGATTCAACTCACCGAGGAAAAGCTTTCAACCCAACCGGCTGAAGCTGTTATTCAGGAACTTCTCACTCGAGTTTGCTCAAAGTGTTGAACAAAGCTGTGGTCTGGATCCTCAGGTTGTGTGTGTTGTTAATTCACGGGTTAATGTTGCTAAGAGATGAATAAAGAAGATTGCGAGTCACAAGTGCTAGCGCAAGAAAATGCTCCTTGTGTGTATCGCCACAGGCTCCTTAAATAAGTGTACTGTCGTTTTGGCTTTTCCTTCCGGAAGATCTGGATCGCAGCGATAAGGTTTGACTCTTCTTCTCACAGGCGTAGCGAAGCATATTCATGCTAAGCTGTGCGTGAGATCTAGTTCTCCTCAACA
Source organism: Cladochytrium replicatum (assembly GCA_025526935.1). Lineage (NCBI taxonomy): Eukaryota > Fungi > Chytridiomycota > Chytridiomycetes > Cladochytriales > Cladochytriaceae > Cladochytrium > Cladochytrium replicatum. The sequence goes on along the minus strand of JAHLKD010000064.1, from coordinate 290,855 downwards.
GGATTGTTCTCACACATGATTCCCACGAACGCGTTAATCATATGTAAACCTTTGCTGTGATCTGATCCGGGCTTCACTTCTACAAGTGGATGATAGAAAAGTAATGACAGTTTACTATACCTATGGCTGCAATAAATATAACCCATGAAGAGATAACCGGAGGTATCCAAACTCGTAATAGATCATCATCTATATGCTTTAGTTCAATAGTTAGAAATGTTGCTCAGTGAAGAGTGACATTTCTGTATATCGGGCGTTTGTGTTTTTGTACTATCAATGACTGGATTGGCCAAGTCCATCAATCGAAATACTTAACACAACCCCTCAGTCATTAGATATGTACAACCGAGAGTATCACTCAACCGATCATAACTTTCTGTAAATGCTGAAGTTGATATTCTATTGAAATAAAGGTGAGTTGTATGGACATCGCCAGCCGGTCGTTCAAGATAGTATATTAAGTGAAGACTGACTGACTAGCCCCAACGAGCCCCTGTGTTTAAGGTATAATTTACTTCCAAGAGGTTTAGTTAAGATGTCCGCGATCATATCAGCAGTATCCATATGGTGTAACTCCTGATGTTTCTGTTCAACATGGAGATTCACAAATCTCTCGCGAACGTCCATGTGTTTAGTCCGTTTGTTGTTGAACAGATTGTTTGCGATAGACTCGGTGGATTGATTGTCTTGCCATAAACGGAGCGGATTGAACGACGTAATTCTGATACCCGTCATAAGATTTTTCATCCACTTCATCTCACGCGATAGTTCGTTCAGCGCATACAGTTCGGCTTCCGACGACGAGGCTGCAATAGTCTGTTGTCGAATCGACTGCCAACTGATTGCCGCATTAGCGAACATTACCACGTAACCGGTTCGTGAGTATCTATCTGCATCGCCCGCCCAGTCTGCATCGGCATAACCTTGTGGGTTGTTAGCCGAATCAAACATGTAGAGACCGTCGGGTCTTAGCATCGGAGACGTGATACCAGTCCGTGTATAGTGTAAACCGTAATCCCAAGTACCGAGTAAATATCGTTGTAATCGATAGAGAGCCTTTGATTCTGACTGTCGAGGATCAATCTGATGTTGTGCCAAAATATTGACTGCGTATGAAATATCCGGTCGTGTCTTAGTCGCCACGTACGATATCTTCATTAACATTGATCGAAATTGTGTTGCCTCGGCATCGGACAGTGTTGGTGTGGTCTCATCAAAGATATATGATTTTGACATCGGTGTTTTGGTCGGTTTGATGTTGGTACCCCATAAATTCGCTTCTTCGAGAATCTTCTTTACGTACAATGCATTGCTAAGGAAATATCCTTCCGTTGTCTGCAATAACTCCATTTTCAGAATCCATTTCGCCTTCGAAGTACTGCCTACTGTGAACGAAGTTTCCAAATCGGTCTGAAACCGATGATATGCGTTTGGATCTGTGGAAAAATGTAGTATATCATCGACATGAACGGTAGTGTGTTCGCGGGTATTATTTGTTGGATTGTATCGCCAGAAATGACAGATGTCTGCAATATTCCGCACGAAACCAACACTGAGATATTGTTTCCAAAGAGTTTTGTACCATTCTCGAGCTGCCTGGTGTAGACCGTACAGACTTTTGATAAGTCTGCAGACGATGGGTCGATTCTGGAAATCTACTCGTCCGAAACCATGAGGGAGTTCGACGTAGTTCTCTTCTTCCAGTATCGCATTGAGATATGCACCCTTGATATCAAACTGGAATATGATCATGCCGACTAATGCTGCTAATGCAATCAGAAAACGGATCGTGGACGTTTTCGTAACTGGAGAATAGGTTTCATCGAAATCCAATCCTTCAATCTGTGAAAATCCTCGTACGACCCAACGTGCTTTGAATCGAGTAATATTGCCATGTTCGTCAAGCTTATATGTGAAAACCCATTTGCCCGATAATAAATTCCGTCCATCAGGTAAAAACGTTTCGGCCCAAGTATTGTTGCCGACTAGTTGTGTAACTTCCTCCTTCATCGCCGCTAACCAGAATGGAGCCTCATCGGATCGTGATAAAGCCTCACGAAGAGTCTTTGGTGCAGTCCGTATATTTCCATTCGCAATTGGTTGTGTTGGATATGAGGAATCGGCCTTCAGGGTCCAATCGATATTAGGAACGGACCGGGTAAACAAGGAATTTTGTTTCCTTTTGGCGTTCGACAAATTTGCACTTGCTTGACGTTTTCGTTTTCTTGCTGCATACGCTTCGTCGACATCTTCTCCAATGAATTGAAGATCACTTTCGAGTTGTGCATCATATTCCTCTACAGGAGATACGGAAGACAAATTCGGAGATTCTTCAGTAATGGATTGTGGAGTCGATAAATCAGCATTTGGATCATAATCAGCATCGTCTGGGTCATCATCGTCTAGTCCATGTAAATGTTCAACAACATGCATGTCACCGGCTTCTTCTAAGCGGTAATATATGGGGTCGTCGTTTATATCCTCATCGATTTCTTCGTCTGCAACGGTAGAAATCGGGAAATTGTCTGAGACAAACTCAACAGTCGTCTCTTGCACCCCCTGATCCCCGGTTGGTATTTGATCAACATCGAAATATGTCCCGGCCTTCAGTGGATATTGTACCGTAAGATCGTCGAGTAACTGTCGGGTAGGATTATAACCAACAAAAACTCCCTCGTGGAACGTAACATGGAAGTATTCGCCTATTGTGTTTGTCCGAAAATTGAGTGCTATGACGATCTTCAGGTCTTCACCCTTGTATCCGAGAAACAGACCTAGTTCAGACTTGTCTCGGGTTTTGCGCGCCAACCTTTGTTCGTGTGAGATCCACAAACTAACGAGTGTTCCAAAGGTGTGGATAGTTGCCAGATCTATCCGCTTGTCAAGGTAAGCACAGTACGGAATCGCATTCACAGCTGAATGGAAAGTAGCGTTCTTGACGACCGCAGCGTATAGGATGGAGAGTTGCACGAATTGAAGTGTTCGTGGTAGTCCAGCTTGTAGCAGCATCGCGTCCGACATATACTTGATCGATTGTATATTCCGCTCTGATAGACCATCGAGTTCCTTTACTGACGGAGGAGCTGGGTGGACGTGGATGCGAGGAATCTTGGTATTGCACCATTGGATCAACCGTTTAGTAATCAATTCTCCTGAATCGGAACGTAGTTCAGCAACATGTAATGGGTGATTGCGATTTTCCACATCAGCGATATGTCGAATCATACTATCCACCGCATCACTCTTTCGATTCAGGAAGTAGATTGTGATGAAACGAGGTTGTTCGTCGACAATGATCTGCCAATATCTCTTCTTCTGTCCGTCGTAGATTAAACGTACGACATCGGAAAACAGACGGAAAAGTTTCCTCGGAGCTCGACTTATTGTAGAATAAATCGGCTTCTGCTTCAGCTTCGTGCGACTACAGACCAAACAATTCTGCATAATTGATTTGTTGACAAGATTGAATGCATCCGGTTCAACCTTGGGCATTTTGATGTTGAGCTTCTCTGCCGTTCGAACGATTGTCCGTAAGTGGATGTGACCAAACTGCTGGTGTAACTTTGCAAGTTCGTGTACTGTCACTGGCGATAAGTTGGTGCTCACTCCAACTGTATCTTGAGATGCTCGTTGACATTCATCATCGTTCGTTTGACGAATGTTGTTGTCTGACATTACATCGAGACCCATCGCGTGAGAAGATCGTACACCGGACGTAAAGTCCATCGACTGATCGAGACCTTCTGCGGATACCGCTACTGCTTTAGCTCGTTGAGCAATCGCATGCCGCGGTTGGTGAGTTCCGACGGTACTAACATCAGCATAGAGATAGTACAAATCTCTTTCCCGTCGCCCAATAATAACGTGTTCATCCGTATCACCATGCGTGAGGATAACCTTGTCTTTGGTGAAACTCACAATGTCCCCGGAGTCTCCAATGATACTACACACTGATGCAAGTGTGTCTTCGAGATCAGGAACATAAAGTGCGTTGTGTATTATCTTAATTCGCCCATTGGGTAAAACTACAGATACATCTCCAAAACCACAAACTGGAATTGTATGACTATCCGCTAGTTCCACCACGTCCTCGTCATTCGTATACGTCAGCGAACTAAAGGCATGACGATTAGGTGTCATCCAAACAGTTGCGCCTGTATCAAGCAAACCCACACGATCCTTTGCTTGAACATGTACACGGACAACCTTCTGTGCCGAGTGTGCGTTCACTATCGAAAACATATTTCCGATGTATGTGTCAGCATCTTTATCAACAGAAGTAGGTTGGGTAAGGTCAAAGATTACCTTCTTGGTCAACACCGGTTTGGCGGTAGATTCGTCCTCCGACGAATCATCACCTGCATCGCCACGGCTGGCAATGAATGCACGAAAATCCGTGTCTAAACAAAGACTCTTTGCAGTGAGATAGCGTTTACACGCCGACTGCTTGTGTCCTCGTTTGCCACAGAAATTGCATGTGAGATCTGTCTTCTTTGCAGAAGAAGATGTGGACGACCTGGAGTCCTGCGACTGCCTGGTCCGAGTGGAACTGCTACTCCCACCGCTACTGCCTGAGCCACCCGAGGCACCCTGCTTACGGCATTGAGCATTGGTGTGAGATGAGTTCGGATGCAAGGTACAAATATCCTCCGACTTCGCAACCTTGGCTTTCGCTTTCGCCTTTGCTTTCTTCGCCTTTGCCTTCATGGCCTTCTTTGTCCCATTCGGCCCACCGGCATCCATGGTGACGTTGAGTTGGACCAATTGGTTGAGGTCGGTCAAGATATTTGACACTGTTTCGAAGTAATGCGTTGGCTTTTGGTGGAATGGTCGCGGAGCATTCGGATTTGCAGCATCAATTGGATCTTGTATTAACGCCGGTTCCCATTCGGCATACGCAGAAGTGATCATTTTTCCGAGAAAAGGTACGAGGGTCCGTAGTTCAATTGTCTGCATCGTGATTTTTGCGACTAACCGGTTTAGTAGATCCTTGATTACGAGTTCGTCCGGTAAAGAGTTCAGTTTGAGTTCGAATAACTCAGTGAGGTCGGTCACAAACTGCTGAACGCTTTCTGCCGACTGACCGTTCGTACATTTCAGATCTACCAGCCGTTGCTCCCACATAGACGATTCGATCGGAGCTTGTCCGCCAGCACTGAAAATTCGGCGAAGTCCATCGACTTTGCCTTTTGCTGACGCATAAGCTCTGACTCGATTCATGTCGCGTTTTGGGAAACATTCGCATAGAATTCCAACTGCGACGTTATTGTCCGCTTGTTGTGCACGGTAATCTTGCATCTCAGCACGATATTGCGTACGTAAGTGACTGTTGTGTGTGACGATCGCCAAATGTTCACGTAGTTCTGCTTCCCATTGTGCTCGTGCTTCGTTAGCAGCTCCGCCAGCAGCTCCGGCGATGACTATCGGACGCTGTGGGCGATTTCCTTCCGCCTCGTAATTCGGATTATCAGGAAGAGCCATTGGTTCTTGGAGAAGCATAGTGCCAGCGCCGCCACGTAAGTTTGCGTAAGTCTGCACTTGTTCCATGTACAGATCGAAATCCTGCAGCGTTTTACCGGTGAATGGCTTCGGCCGCGAAGATGTGGTGTCATTCGATCCTGAACCCATCTTGTCGTTGTTGTCCAAAGAAATGTGTTAAGCAACGATTCGTAACTATTGTGTTGAACAAAGCTGTGGTCTGGATCCTCAGGTTGTGTGTGTTGCTAATTCACGGGTTAATGTTTCTAAGAGATGAATAAAGAAGATTGCGAGTCACAAGTACTAGCGCAAGAGAATGCTCCTTGTGTGTATCGCCACAGGCTCCTTAAATAAGTGTACTGTCGTTTTGGCTTTTCCTTCCGGAAGATCTGGATTGAAGCGATAAGGTTTGACTCTTCTTCTCACAGGCGTAGCGAAGCATAATCATGCTAAGCTGTGCGTGAGATCTAGCTCTCCTCAACAGGATTGTTCTCACACATGATTCCCACGAACGCGTTAATCATATGTAAACCTTTGCTGTGATCTGATCCGGGCTTCACTTCTACAAGTGGATGATAGAAAAGTAATGACAGTTTACTATACCTATGGCTGCAATAAATATAACCCATGAAGAAATAACCGGAGGTATCCAAACTCGTAATAGATCATCATCTATATGCTTTAGTTCAATAGTTAGAAATGTTGCTCAGTGAAGAGTGACATTTCTGTATATCGGGCGTTTGTGTTTTTGTACTATCAATGACTGGATTGGCCAAGTCCATCAATCGAAATACTTAACATCCTTTTGGCGTTCGACAAATTTACACTTGCTTGACGTTTTCGTTTTCTTGCTGCATACGCTTCGTCGACATCTTCTCCAATGAATTGAAGATCACTTTCGAGTTGTGCATCATATTCCTCTACAGGAGATACGGAAGACAAATTCGGAGATTCTTCAGTAATGGATTGTGGAGTCGATAAATCAGCAGTTGGATCGTAATCAGCATGGTCTGGGTCATCATCGTCTAGTCCATGTAAATGTTCAACAACATGCATGTCACCGGCTTCTTCTAAGCGGTAATATATGGGGTCGTCGTTCATATCCTCATCGATTTCTTCGTCTGCAACGGTAGAAATCGGGAACTTCTCTGAGACAAACTCAACAGTCGTCTCTTGCACCCCCTGATCCCCGGTTGGTATTTGATCAACATCGAAATATGTCCCGGCCTTCAGTGGATATTGTATCGTAAGATCGTCGAGTAATTGTCGGGTAGGATTATAACCAACAAAGGCTCCCTCGTGGAACGTAACATGGAAGTATTCGCCGATTGTGTTTGTCCGAAAATTGAGTGCTATGACGATCTTCAGGTCTTCACCCTTGTATCCGAGAAACAGACCTAGTTCAGACTTGTCTCGGGTTTTGCGCGCCAACCTTTGTTCGTGTGAGATCCACAAACTAACGAGTGTTCCAAAGGTGTGGATAGTTGCCAGATCTATCCGCTTGTCAAGGTAAGCACAGTACGGAATCGCATTCACAGCTGAATGGAAAGTAGCGTTCTTGACGACCGCAGCGTATAGGATGGAGAGTTGCACGAATTGAAGTGTTCGTGGTAGTCGAGCTTGTAGCAGCATCGCGTCCGACATATACTTGATCGATTGTATATTCCGCTCTGATAGACCATCGAGTTCCTTTACTGACGGAGGAGCTGGATGGACGTGGATGCGAGGAATCTTGGTATTGCACCATTGGATCAACCGTTTCGTAATCAATTCTCCTGAATCGGAACGTAGTTCAGCAACGTGTAATGGTGATTGCGATTTTCCACATCAGCGATATGTCGAATCATACTATCCACCGCATCACTCTTTCGATTCAGGAAGTAGATTGTGATGAAACGAGGTTGTTCGTCGACAATGATCTGCCAATATCTCTTCTTCTGTCCGTCGTAGATTAAACGTACGACATCGGAAAACAGACGGAAAAGTTTCCTCGGAGCTCGACTTATTGTAGAATAAATCGGCTTCTGCTTCAGCTTCGTGCGACTACAGACCAAACAATTCTGCATAATTGATTTGTTGACAAGATTGAATGCATCCGGTTCAACCTTGGGCATTTTGATGTTGAGCTTCTCTGCCGTTCGAAAGATCGTCCGTAAGTGGATGTGACCAAACTGCTGGTGTAACTTTGCAAGTTCGTGTACTGTCACTGGCGATAAGTTGGTGCTCACTCCAACTGTATCTTGAGATGCTCGTTGACATTCATCATCTTCGTTTGACGAATGTTGTTGTCTGACATTACATCGAGACCCATCGCGTGAGAAGATCGTACACCGGACGTAAAGTCCATCGACTGATCGAGACCTTCTGCGGATACCGCTACTGCTTTAGCTCGTTGAGCAATCACATGCCGCGGTTGGTGAGTTCCGACGGTACTAACATCAGCATAGAGATAGTACAAATCTCTTTCCCGTCGCCCAATAATAACGTGTTCATCCGTATCACCATGCGTGAGGATAACCTTGTCTTTGGTGAAACTCACAATGTCCCCGGAGTCTCCAATGATACTACACACTGATGCAAGTGTGTCTTCGAGATCAGGAACATAAAGTGCGTTGTGTATTATCTTAATTCGCCCATTGGGTAAAACTACAGATACATCTCCAAAACCACAAACTGGAATTGTATGACTATCCGCTAGTTCCACCACGTCCTCGTCATTCGTATACGTCAGCGAACTAAAGGCATGACGATTAGGTGTCATCCAAACAGTTGCGCCTGTATCAAGCAAAACCCACACGATCCTTTGCTTGAACATGTACACGGACAACCTTCTGTGCCGAGTGTGCGTTCACTATCGAAAACATATTTCCGATGTATGTGTCAGCATCTTTATCAACAGAAGTAGGTTGGGTAAGGTCAAAGATTACCTTCTTGGTCAACACCGGTTTGGCGGTAGATTCGTCCTCCGACGAATCATCACCTGCATCGCCACGGCTGGCAATGAATGCACGAAAATCCGTGTCTAAACAAAGACTCTTTGCAGTGAGATAGCGTTTACACGCCGACTGCTTGTGTCCTCGTTTGCCACAGAATGTGAGATCTGTCTTCTTTGCAGAAGAAGATGTGGACGACCTGGAGTCCTGCGACTGCCTGGTCCGAGTGGAACTGCTACTCCCACCGCTACTGCCTGAGCCACTCGAGGCACCCTGCTTACGGCATTGAGCATTGGTGTGAGATGAGTTCGGATGCAAGGTACAAATATCCTCCGACTTCGCAACCTTGGCTTTCGCTTTCGCCTTCGCTTTCTTCGCCTTTGCCTTCATGGCCTTCTTTGTCCCATTCGGCCCACCGGCATCCATGGTGACGTTGAGTTGGACCAATTGGTTGAGGTCGGTCAAGATATTTGACACTGTTTCGAAGTAATGCGTTGGCTTTTGGTGGAATGGTCGCGGAGCATTCGGGTTTGCAGCATCAATTGGATCTTGTATTAACGCCGGTTCCCATTCGGCATACGCAGAAGTGATCATTTTTCCGAGAAAAGGTACGAGGGTCCGTAGTTCAATTGTCTGCATCGTGATTTTTGCGACTAACCGGTTTAGTAGATCCTTGATTACGAGTTCGTCCGGTAAAGAGTTCAGTTTGAGTTCGAATAACTCAGTGAGGTCGGTCACAAACTGCTGAACGCTTTCTGCCGACTGACCGTTCGTACATTTCAGATCTACCAGCCGTTGCTCCCACATAGACGATTCGATCGGAGCTTGACCGCCAGCACTGAAAATTCGGCGAAGTCCATCGACTTTGCCTTTTGCTGACGCATAAGCTCTGACTCGATTCATGTCGCGTTTTGGGAAACATTCGCATAGAATTCCAACTGCGACGTTATTGTCCGCTTGTTGTGCACGGTAATCTTGCATCTCAGCACGATATTGCGTACGCAAGTGACTGTTGTGTGTGACGATCGCCAAATGTTCACGTAGTTCTGCTTCCCATTGTGCTCGTGCTTCGTTAGCAGCTCCGCCAGCAGCTCCGGCGATGGCTATCGGACGCTGTGGGCGATTTCCTTCTGCCTCGTAATTCGGACTATCAGGAAGAGCCATTGGTTCTTGGAGAAGCATAGTGCCAGCGCCGCCACGTAAGTTTGCGTAAGTCTGCACTTGTTCCATGTACAGATCGAAATCCTGCAGCGTTTTACCAGTGAATGGCTTCGGCCGCGAAGATGTGGCGTCATTCGATCCTGAACCCATCTTGTCGTTGTTGTCCAAAGAAATGTGTTAAGCAACGATTCGTAACTATTGTGTTGAACAAAGCTGTGGTCTGGATCCTCAGGTTGTGTGTGTTGCTAATTCACGGGTTAATGTTTCTAAGAGATGAATAAGAAGATTGCGAGTCACAAGTACTAGCGCAAGAGAATGCTCCTTGTGTGTATCGCCACAGGCTCCTTAAATAAGTGTACTGTCGTTTTGGCTTTTCCTTCCGGAAGATCTGGATCGAAGCGATAAGGTTTGACTCTTCTTCTCACAGGCGTAGCGAAGCATAATCATGCTAAGCTGTGCGTGAGATCTAGCTCTCCTCAACAGGATTGTTCTCACACATGATTCCCACGAACGCGTTAATCATATGTAAACCTTTGCTGTGATCTGATCCGGGCTTCACTTCTACAAGTGGATGATAGAAAAGTAATGACAGTTTACTATACCTATGGCCGCAATAAATATAACCCATGAAGAAATAACTGGAGGTATCCAAACTCGTAATAGATCATCATCTATATGCTTTAGTTCAATAGTTAGAAATGTTGCTCAGTGAAGAGTGACATTTCTGTATATCGGGCGTTTGTGTTTTTGTACTATCAATGACTGGATTGGCCAAGTCCATCAATCGAAATACTTAACATAGGAGTAACATGCATTTGTGAGATATCCATTCGATGATAAAATCGTTGGTTGGGATACAACTCCTCATCAGATGAGGTGTTAGCGCTATCATCAGAATCTGAGTCTGTAGTATTGTCATTATCGCTATTCATATCAGGTAACTTTGAAATATCAAAATGTTGACCATGAGGAATAGGATAGTGTTTGGTGAGGTCATTTAAAGTTTGTGATGTTGGGTTTAAGCCAACAAATACTCCCTCATGAAAAGTAAAATGAAAATATTCGCTTATGCGTTTGGTATTAAGATTCAAAGCATGAATGATTTTCATATCTTCACCCTTATAACCCAGAAATAGTCCTAGCTCTGACTTCTCTGATACTTTGCGACTAGACCTTTGTTCTGGAGAGATCGAGAGACTAACCAGGGTACCAAAGGTGTGAATGATTGCCGGATCAATCAGCTTGTCAAAGTAAACAGCATGTGGTACATTCTTAGTTCTAGAATGGTAAACACAATTTTTGACAGTCGCAGCATAAAGGATGGCAAATTTGATGAACTGTAAAGTATGTGGAAGACCAGCTGTTTTCAGCATAGACTTGTACATCTCTTTCATTGAACGGACATTCCGTTCAGCAAGACCATTCAGCTCTTTGACTGATGCAGGTGAAGGATGGGCATGTATGCGTGGTACCTTGTTACTGCACCAAGTCAAGAATTGGTTTGACAATAGTTCTCCAGAATCGGATCTCACTTCATAGACGTGAAGTGGCAGAAATCTATTTTCAACATCTGCGATGTGTCTTAGCATACTATCAGAGGCTTCGCTCTTTCGTTGCAAGAAGTAGATTGTGATGTGAGAACTGTATTCATCTACGATAATCTGCCAGTGACCTATTGTTTTGCCATTTCGGACAATTGGTACTGCATCAGTATATAGGCGATATAATTTCCTCAGTGCTGGACTTAGCGTTGAGTAAATTGGAGTTTGTACAGCCTTAGTCTGATTGCAAATTATGCAGTTCTGTAAAATAGACGAGTTAACAAAATCAAGTGCATCTCTCCTGACTTTGGGCAGTTTCTTTCCCAGAGAATGTAAAGTTTGCAGGATTTTCCGCAAATGTATGTGACCAAATTGCCGGTGTAATCTAGCTAATTTGTTGATGGTCACAGCTGAAACGTTGTTTACTCCATTATCAGCCATTGTTTGGGAGTATAGACTTAATGTTGCAGATGAAGCTCCGTCTAAAACTTCACCCCCGTAATTTCTAGTTTTGTTAGAATCTTTTGGGAAAACATTGTTGTCCTTCACTGTGTCAAACCTTACACCAGACGTGGTTGTCTGCTGCTCTTGGGCAGTGTTTGTAGTGGTACCAGGTAAAACATTCTGTTTGCCAACAGAGAGTGCAGAATTAGAAAGATTCGTCAAAATTGCTGCACCTATTTTGGAAGAGTGTTTAAGAAATGGATCAGTAGTATCCAAACTTCCATGAAGATAATATAAACCTCCACGTCTTAAACCAATGGTAACACATTGTTCAGTTCCTTTGTTTGACAAATAGACTTTCTCTTTGGTGAAACTGACTATATCACCTTCATCGCCGATGATGCTATAGACAGATATGAGTGTATCCTCTAAATCGGGAACAAAAAGTGCGTTTTGAATGTGTTTTATTGAACCATTTGACAAAACAAGTGCAATATCTCCATAGCCTTTAATAGGAATGGGATGATTGTGTTGAACAAAGCTGTGGTCTGGATCCTCAGGTTGTGTGTGTTGCTAATTCACGGGTTAATGTTTCTAAGAGATGAATAAAGAAGATTGCGAGTCACAAGTACTAGCGCAAGAGAATGCTCCTTGTGTGTATCGCCACAGGCTCCTTAAATAAGTGTACTGTCGTTTTGGCTTTTCCTTCCGGAAGATCTGGATTGAAGCGATAAGGTTTGACTCTTCTTCTCACAGGCGTAGCGAAGCATAATCATGCTAAGCTGTGCGTGAGATCTAGCTCTCCTCAACAGGATTGTTCTCACACATGATTCCCACGAACGCGTTAATCATATGTAAACCTTTGCTGTGATCTGATCCGGGCTTCACTTCTACAAGTGGATGATAGAAAAGTAATGACAGTTTACTATACCTATGGCTGCAATAAATATAACCCATGAAGAAATAACCGGAGGTATCCAAACTCGTAATAGATCATCATCTATATGCTTTAGTTCAATAGTTAGAAATGTTGCTCAGTGAAGAGTGACATTTCTGTATATCGGGCGTTTGTGTTTTTGTACTATCAATGACTGGATTGGCCAAGTCCATCAATCGAAATACTTAACACACCCCCTCAGTCATTAGATAGGTACAACCGAGAGTATCACTCAACCGATCATAACTTTCTGTAAATGCTGAAGTTGATATTCTATTGAAATAAAGGTGAGTTGTATGGACATCGCCAGCCGGTCGTTCAAGATAGTATATTAAGTGAAGACTGACTGACTAGCCCCAACGAGCCCCTGTGTTTAAGGTATAATTTACTTCCAAGAGGTTTAGTTAAGATGTCCGCGATCATATCAGAAGTATCCATATGGTGTAACTCCTGATGTTTCTGTTCAACTTGGAGATTCACAAATCTCTCGCGAACGTCCATGTGTTTGGTCCGTTTGTTGTTGAACAGATTGTTTGCGATAGACTCGGTGGATTGATTGTCTTGCCATAAACGGAGCGGATTGAACGACGTAATTCCAATACCCGTCATAAGATTTTTCATCCACTTCATCTCACGCGATAGTTCGTTCAGCGCATACAGTTCGGCTTCCGACGACGAGGCTGCAATAGTCTGTTGTCGAATCGACTGCCAACTGATTGCCGCATTAGCGAACATTACCACGTAACCGGTTCGTGAGTATCTATCTGCATCGCCCGCCCAGTCTGCATCGGCATAACCTTGTGGGTTGTTAGCCGAATCAAACATGTAGAGACCGTCGGGTCTTAGCATCGGAGACGTGATACCAGTCCGTGTATAGTGTAAACCGTAATCCCAAGTACCGAGTAAATATCGTTGTAATCGATAGAGAGCCTTTGATTCTGACTGTCGAGGATCAATCTGATGTTGTGCCAAAATATTGACTGCGTATGAAATATCCGGTCGTGTCTTAGTCGCCACGTACGATATCTTCATTAACATTGATCGAAATTGTGTTGCCTCGGCATCGGACAGTGTTGGTGTGGTCTCATCAAAGATATATGATTTTGACATCGGTGTTTTGGTCGGTTTGATGTTGGTACCCCATAAATTCGCTTCTTCGAGAATCTTCTTTACGTACAATGCATTGCTAAGGAAATATCCTTCCGTTGTCTGCAATAACTCCATTTTCAGAATCCATTTCGCCTTCGAAGTACTGCCTACTGTGAACGAAGTTTCCAAATCGGTCTGAAACCGATGATATGCGTTTGGATCTGTGGAAAAATGTAGTATATCATCGACATGAACGGTAGTGTGTTCGCGGGTATTATTTGTTGGATTGTATCGCCAGAAATGACAGATGTCTGCAATATTCCGCACGAAACCAACACTGAGATATTGTTTCCAAAGAGTTTTGTACCATTCTCGAGCTGCCTGGTGTAGACCGTACAGACTTTTGATAAGTCTGCAGACGATGGGTCGATTCTGGAAATCTACTCGTCCGAAACCATGAGGGAGTTCGACGTAGTTCTCTTCTTCCAGTATCGCATTGAGATATGCACCCTTGATATCAAACTGGAATATGATCATGCCGACTAATGCTGCTAATGCAATCAGAAAACGGATCGTGGACGTTTTCGTAACTGGAGAATAGGTTTCATCGAAATCCAATCCTTCAATCTGTGAAAATCCTCGTACGACCCAACGTGCTTTGAATCGAGTAATATTGCCATGTTCGTCAAGCTTATATGTGAAAACCCATTTGCCCGATAATAAATTCCGTCCATCAGGTAAAAACGTTTCGGCCCAAGTATTGTTGCCGACTAGTTGTGTAACTTCCTCCTTCATCGCCGCTAACCAGAATGGAGCCTCATCGGATCGTGATAAAGCCTCACGAAGAGTCTTTGGTGCAGTCCGTATATTTCCATTCGCAATTGGTTGTGTTGGATATGAGGAATCGGCCTTCAGGGTCCAATCGATATTAGGAACGGACCGGGTAAACAAGGAATTTTGTTTCCTTTTGGCGTTCGACAAATTTGCACTTGCTTGACGTTTTCGTTTTCTTGCTGCATATGCTTCGTCGACATCTTCTCCAATGAATTGAAGATCACTTTCGAGTTGTGCATCATATTCCTCTACAGGAGATACGGAAGACAAATTCGGAGATTCTTCAGTAATGGATTGTGGAGTCGATAAATCAGCATTTGGATCATAATCAGCATCGTCTGGGTCATCATCGTCTAGTCCATGTAAATGTTCAACAACATGCATGTCACCGGCTTCTTCTAAGCGGTAATATATGGGGTCGTCGTTTATATCCTCATCGATTTCTTCGTCTGCAACGGTAGAAATCGGGAAATTGTCTGAGACAAACTCAACAGTCGTCTCTTGCACCCCCTGATCCCCGGTTGGTATTTGATCAACATCGAAATATGTCCCGGCCTTCAGTGGATATTGTACCGTAAGATCGTCGAGTAACTGTCGGGTAGGATTATAACCAACAAAAACTCCCTCGTGGAACGTAACATGGAAGTATTCGCCTATTGTGTTTGTCCGAAAATTGAGTGCTATGACGATCTTCAGGTCTTCACCCTTGTATCCGAGAAACAGACCTAGTTCAGACTTGTCTCGGATTCTGCGCGCCAACCTTTGTTCGTGTGAGATCCACAAACTAACGAGTGTTCCAAAGGCGTGGATAGTTGCCAAATCTATCCGCTTGTCAAGGTAAGCACAGTACGGAATCGCATTCACAGCTGAATGGAAAGTAGCGTTCTTGACGACCGCAGCGTATAGGATGGAGAGTTGCACGAATTGAAGTGTTCGTGGTAGTCCAGCTTGTAGCAGCATCGCGTCCGACATATACTTGATCGATTGTATATTCCGCTCTGATAGACCATCGAGTTCCTTTACTGACGGAGGAGCTGGGTGGACGCGGATGCGAGGAATCTTGGTATTGCACCATTGGATCAACCGTTTAGTAATCAATTCTCCTGAATCGGAACGTAGTTCAGCAACGTGTAATGGGTGATTGCGATTTTCCACATCAGCGATATGTCGAATCATACTATCCACCGCATCACTCTTTCGATTCAGGAAGTAGATTGTGATGAAACGAGGTTGTTCGTCGACAATGATCTGCCAATATCTCTTCTTCTGTCCGTCGTAGATTAAACGTACGACAGTCGGAAAACAGACGGAAAAGTTTCCTCGGAGCTCGACTTATTGTAGAATAAATCGGCTTCTGCTTCAGCTTCGTGCGACTACAGACCAAACAATTCTGCATAATTGATTTGTTGACAAGATTGAATGCATCCGGTTCAACCTTGGGCATTTTGATGTTGAGCTTCTCTGCCGTTCGAAAGATTGTCCGTAAGTGGATGTGACCAAACTGCTGGTGTAACTTTGCAAGTTCGTGTACTGTCACTGGCGATAAGTTGGTGCTCACTCCAACTGTATCTTGAGATGCTCGTTGACATTCATCATCGTTCGTTTGACGAATGTTGTTGTCTGACATTACATCGAGACCCATCGCGTGAGAAGATCGTACACCGGACGTAAAGTCCATCGACTGATCGAGACCTTCTGCGGATACCGCTACTGCTTTAGCTCGTTGAGCAATCACATGCCGCGGTTGGTGAGTTCCGACGGTACTAACATCAGCATAGAGATAGTACAAATCTCTTTCCCGTCGCCCAATAATAACGTGTTCATCCGTATCACCATGCGTGAGGATAACCTTGTCTTTGGTGAAACTCACAATGTCCCCGGAGTCTCCAATGATACTACACACTGATGCAAGTGTGTCTTCGAGATCAGGAACATAAAGTGCGTTGTGTATTATCTTAATTCGCCCATTGGGTAAAACTACAGATACATCTCCAAAACCACAAACTGGAATTGTATGACTATCCGCTAGTTCCACCACGTCCTCGTCATTCGTATACGTCAGCGAACTAAAGGCATGACGATTAGGTGTCATCCAAACAGTTGCGCCTGTATCAAGCAAACCCACACGATCCTTTGCTTGAACATGTACACGGACAACCTTCTGTGCCGAGTGTGCGTTCACTATCGAAAACATATTTCCGATGTATGTGTCAGCATCTTTATCAACAGAAGTAGGTTGGGTAAGGTCAAAGATTACCTTCTTGGTCAACACCGGTTTGGCGGTAGATTCGTCCTCCGACGAATCATCACCTGCATCGCCACGGCTGGCAATGAATGCACGAAAATCCGTGTCTAAACAAAGACTCTTTGCAGTGAGATAGCGTTTACACGCCGACTGCTTGTGTCCTCGTTTGCCACAGAAATTGCATGTGAGATCTGTCTTCTTTGCAGAAGAAGATGTGGACGACCTGGAGTCCTGCGACTGCCTGGTCCGAGTGGAACTGCTACTCCCACCGCTACTGCCTGAGCCACCCGAGGCACCCTGCTTACGGCATTGAGCATTGGTGTGAGATGAGTTCGGATGCAAGGTACAAATATCCTCCGACTTCGCAACCTTGGCTTTCGCTTTCGCCTTTGCTTTCTTCGCCTTTGCCTTCATGGCCTTCTTTGTCCCATTCGGCCCACCGGCATCCATGGTGACGTTGAGTTGGACCAATTGGTTGAGGTCGGTCAAGATATTTGACACTGTTTCGAAGTAATGCGTTGGCTTTTGGTGGAATGGTCGCGGAGCATTCGGATTTGCAGCATCAATTGGATCTTGTATTAACGCCGGTTCCCATTCGGCATACGCAGAAGTGATCATTTTTCCGAGAAAAGGTACGAGGGTCCGTAGTTCAATTGTCTGCATCGTGATTTTTGCGACTAACCGGTTTAGTAGATCCTTGATTACGAGTTCGTCCGGTAAAGAGTTCAGTTTGAGTTCGAATAACTCAGTGAGGTCGGTCACAAACTGCTGAACGCTTTCTGCCGACTGACCGTTCGTACATTTCAGATCTACCAGCCGTTGCTCCCACATAGACGATTCGATCGGAGCTTGTCCGCCAGCACTGAAAATTCGGCGAAGTCCATCGACTTTGCCTTTTGCTGACGCATAAGCTCTGACTCGATTCATGTCGCGTTTTGGGAAACATTCGCATAGAATTCCAACTGCGACGTTATTGTCCGCTTGTTGTGCACGGTAATCTTGCATCTCAGCACGATATTGCGTACGTAAGTGACTGTTGTGTGTGACGATCGCCAAATGTTCACGTAGTTCTGCTTCCCATTGTGCTCGTGCTTCGTTAGCAGCTCCGCCAGCAGCTCCGGCGATGACTATCGGACGCTGTGGGCGATTTCCTTCCGCCTCGTAATTCGGATTATCAGGAAGAGCCATTGGTTCTTGGAGAAGCATAGTGCCAGCGCCGCCACGTAAGTTTGCGTAAGTCTGCACTTGTTCCATGTACAGATCGAAATCCTGCAGCGTTTTACCGGTGAATGGCTTCGGCCGCGAAGATGTGGCGTCATTCGATCCTGAACCCATCTTGTCGTTGTTGTCCAAAGAAATGTGTTAAGCAACGATTCGTAACTATTGTGTTGAACAAAGCTGTGGTCTGGATCCTCAGGTTGTGTGTGTTGCTAATTCACGGGTTAATGTTTCTAAGAGATGAATAAAGAAGATTGCGAGTCACAAGTACTAGCGCAAGAGAATGCTCCTTGTGTGTATCGCCACAGGCTCCTTAAATAAGTGTACTGTCGTTTTGGCTTTTCCTTCCGGAAGATCTGGATCGAAGCGATAAGGTTTGACTCTTCTTCTCACAGGCGTAGCGAAGCATAATCATGCTAAGCTGTGCGTGAGATCTAGCTCTCCTCAACAGGATTGTTCTCACACATGATTCCCACGAACGCGTTAATCATATGTAAACCTTTGCTGTGATCTGATCCGGGCTTCACTTCTACAAGTGGATGATAGAAAAGTAATGACAGTTTACTATACCTATGGCCGCAATAAATATAACCCATGAAGAAATAACTGGAGGTATCCAAACTCGTAATAGATCATCATCTATATGCTTTAGTTCAATAGTTAGAAATGTTGCTCAGTGAAGAGTGACATTTCTGTATATCGGGCGTTTGTGTTTTTGTACTATCAATGACTGGATTGGCCAAGTCCATCAATCGAAATACTTAACAACGTAAAGTCCATCGACTGATCGAGACCTTCTGCGGATACCGCTACTGCTTTAGCTCGTTGAGCAATCACATGCCGCGGTTGGTGAGTTCCGACGGTACTAACATCAGCATAGAGATAGTACAAATCTCTTTCCCGTCGCCCAATAATAACGTGTTCATCCGTATCACCATGCGTGAGGATAACCTTGTCTTTGGTGAAACTCACAATGTCCCCGGAGTCTCCAATGATACTACACACTGATGCAAGTGTGTCTTCGAGATCAGGAACATAAAGTGCGTTGTGTATTATCTTAATTCGCCCATTGGGTAAAACTACAGATACATCTCCAAAACCACAAACTGGAATTGTATGACTATCCGCTAGTTCCACCACGTCCTCGTCATTCGTATACGTCAGCGAACTAAAGGCATGACGATTAGGTGTCATCCAAACAGTTGCGCCTGTATCAAGCAAACCCACACGATCCTTTGCTTGAACATGTACACGGACAACCTTCTGTGCCGAGTGTGCGTTCACTATCGAAAACATATTTCCGATGTATGTGTCAGCATCTTTATCAACAGAAGTAGGTTGGGTAAGGTCAAAGATTACCTTCTTGGTCAACACCGGTTTGGCGGTAGATTCGTCCTCCGACGAATCATCACCTGCATCGCCACGGCTGGCAATGAATGCACGAAAATCCGTGTCTAAACAAAGACTCTTTGCAGTGAGATAGCGTTTACACGCCGACTGCTTGTGTCCTCGTTTGCCACAGAAATTGCATGTGAGATCTGTCTTCTTTGCAGAAGAAGATGTGGACGACCTGGAGTCCTGCGACTGCCTGGTCCGAGTGGAACTGCTACTCCCACCGCTACTGCCTGAGCCACCCGAGGCACCCTGCTTACGGCATTGAGCATTGGTGTGAGATGAGTTCGGATGCAAGGTACAAATATCCTCCGACTTCGCAACCTTGGCTTTCGCTTTCGCCTTTGCTTTCTTCGCCTTTGCCTTCATGGCCTTCTTTGTCCCATTCGGCCCACCGGCATCCATGGTGACGTTGAGTTGGACCAATTGGTTGAGGTCGGTCAAGATATTTGACACTGTTTCGAAGTAATGCGTTGGCTTTTGGAATTTGTTGTTCTTCGCAGCCTTTGATATTGATGCGGCACGATTGTTTGCAGTGTTACTGTTGGCATTTCCTTTATTTGAGGAAGCATGTTTCTCAATCAAATATTTGAGTTGTTAACACTCTGCAGAAGAATGAGAAGAGTTGGGATGTAAAACACAATCCTCATGAGCAGCATGAGCTTTTGGTAGCCTTTTGGTCTTTGCTCGCATGGCTTTGCCTTTGATTTGAGGTGAATCTGAAGGAGTGTAATCGCGAGTTACATCCATTTGAATGATTTCTCTCATCTCAGCAAGTAAGTGCTGCATTCTCAGGTAATGGTGTTCTGATTGTATCTTCTGACCAGAATCATCCTCATCATCAAGTAGATCAGGTTCATACTTTGTTGAAAGTGTCCATTGAGATGTCTCTGAGTAAAATCGAAAAGGATTGTAGATTGATATCAGGTTCACTGATCTTTGAGCAAACTCGAGTGAGAAGTTCGTGAATAACAGCTTCAGCCGGTTGGGTTGAAAGCTTTTCCTCGGTGAGTTGAATCAGCTCAGCAATGAATGATTTGACTTCAAGTGCATCTTCACCGTTGCAGCTAGCTAGAGCTTTGAAACGGTCTTCCCAATGGCGGCTCTCAAAAGTCTTCTGCCATTTAGCTGCGTAAATTCCGCGTAAAGCAGCAACTTGATCAACGGCATTCTGATGTTTTTGCACTAAATTGATGTCGACATCTGTAATTCAGCGCGATATGATTGCAATCGTCGATGATTGTCGTTCACAATTGCGTTGTACTCTTTCAACGCTACGTCGTACTCTTTAACGGCATAATCAAAGTCATTTGTTGTGTCGTATTCTTCGAGTGCAGATGGTCGTTCAGGCCGTTCAGGCTGGAAGCGCCTTGTGGCAATAACTATTGTGTCGAAGTTTGGTTTGAGGGCAATGTGATTTGATCAGTTTTAGTGCTGCCAAACTTCGACAAGAATGTACCACATGCTGTTTACTTTGACAAGCTGATTGATCCGGCAATCATTCACACCTTTGGTACCCTGGTTAGTCTCTGGATCTCTCCAGAACAAAAGTCTAGTCGCAAAGTATCAGAGAAGTCAGAGCTAGGACTATTTCTGGGTTATAAGGGTGAAGATATGAAAATCATTCGTGCTTTGAATCGTAATACCAAACGCATAAGCGAATTTCATTTTACTTTTCATGATGTTAAGTATTTCGATTGATGGACTTGGCCAATCCAGTCATTGATAGTACAAAAACACAAACGCCCGATATACAGAAATGTCACTCTTCACTGAGCAACATTTCTAACTATTGAACTAAAGCATATAGATGATGATCTATTACGAGTTTGGATACCTCCAGTTATTTCTTCATGGGTTATATTTATTGCGGCCATAGGTATAGTAAACTGTCATTACTTTTCTATCATCCACTTGTAGAAGTGAAGCCCGGATCAGATCACAGCAAAGGTTTACATATGATTAACGCGTTCGTGGGAATCATGTGTGAGAACAATCCTGTTGAGGAGAGCTAGATCTCACGCACAGCTTAGCATGATTATGCTTCGCTACGCCTGTGAGAAGAAGAGTCAAACCTTATCGCTTCGATCCAGATCTTCCGGAAGGAAAAGCCAAAACGACAGTACACTTATTTAAGGAGCCTGTGGCGATACACACAAGGAGCATTCTCTTGCGCTAGTACTTGTGACTCGCAATCTTCTTTATTCATCTCTTAGAAACATTAACCCGTGAATTAGCAACACACACAACCTGAGGATCCAGACCACAGCTTTGTTCAACACAATAGTTACGAATCGTTGCTTAACACATTTCTTTGGACAACCACGACAAGATGGGTTCAGGATCGAATGACGCCACATCTTCGCGGCCGAAGCCATTCACCGGTAAAACGCTGCAGGATTTCGATCTGTACATGGAACAAGTGCAGACTTACGCAAACTTACGTGGCGGCGCTGGCACTATGCTTCTCCAAGAACCAATGGCTCTTCCTGATAATCCGAATTACGAGGCGGAAGGAAATCGCCCACAGCGTCTGATAGTCATCGCCGGAGCTGCTGGCGGAGCTGCTAACGAAGCACGAGCACAATGGGAAGCAGAACTACGTGAACATTTGGCGATCGTCACACACAACAGTCACTTACGTACGCAATATCGTGCTGAGATGCAAGATTACCGTGCACAACAAGCGGACAATAACGTCGCAGTTGGAATTCTATGCGAATGTTTCCCAAAACGCGACATGAATCGAGTCAGAGCTTATGCGTCAGCAAAAGGCAAAGTCGATGGACTTCGCCGAATTTTCAGTGCTGGCGGACAAGCTCCGATCGAATCGTCTATGTGGGAGCAACGGCTGGTAGATCTGAAATGTACGAACGGTCAGTCGGCAGAAAGCGTTCAGCAGTTTGTGACCGACCTCACTGAGTTATTCGAACTCAAACTGAACTCTTTACCGGACGAACTCGTAATCAAGGATCTACTAAACCGGTTAGTCGCAAAAATCACGATGCAGACAATTGAACTACGGACCCTCGTACCTTTTCTCGGAAAAATGATCACTTCTGCGTATGCCGAATGGGAACCGGCGTTAATACAAGATCCAATTGATGCTGCAAATCCGAATGCTCCGCGACCATTCCACCAAAAGCCAACGCATTACTTCGAAACAGTGTCAAATATCTTGACCGACCTCAACCAATTGGTCCAACTCAACGTCACCATGGATGCCGGTGGGCCGAATGGGACAAAGAAGGCCATGAAGGCAAAGGCGAAGAAAGCAAAGGCGAAAGCGAAAGCCAAGGTTGCGAAGTCGGAGGATATTTGTACCTTGCATCCGAACTCATCTCACACCAATGCTCAATGCCGTAAGCAGGGTGCCTCGGGTGGCTCAGGCAGTAGCGGTGGGAGTAGCAGTTCCACTCGGACCAGGCAGTCGCAGGACTCCAGGTCGTCCACATCTTCTTCTGCAAAGAAGACAGATCTCACATGCAATTTCTGTGGCAAACGAGGACACAAGCAGTCGGCGTGTAAACGCTATCTCACTGCAAAGAGTCTTTGTTTAGACACGGATTTTCGTGCATTCATTGCCAGCCGTGGCGATGCAGGTGATGATTCGTCGGAGGACGAATCTACCGCCAAACCGGTGTTGACCAAGAAGGTAATCTTTGACCTTACCCAACCTACTTCTGTTGATAAAGATGCTGACACATACATCGGAAATATGTTTTCGATAGTGAACGCACACTCGGCACAGAAGGTTGTCCGTGTACATGTTCAAGCAAAGGATCGTGTGGGTTTGCTTGATACAGGCGCAACTGTTTGGATGACACCTAATCGTCATGCCTTTAGTTCGCTGACGTATACGAATGACGAGGACGTGGTGGAACTAGCGGATAGTCATACAATTCCAGTTTGTGGTTTTGGAGATGTATCTGTAGTTTTACCCAATGGGCGAATTAAGATAATACACAACGCACTTTATGTTCCTGATCTCGAAGACACACTTGCATCAGTGTGTAGTATCATTGGAGACTCCGGGGACATTGTGAGTTTCACCAAAGACAAGGTTATCCTCACGCATGGTGATACGGATGAACACGTTATTATTGGGCGACGGGAAAGAGATTTGTACTATCTCTATGCTGATGTTAGTACCGTCGGAACTCACCAACCGCGGCATGTGATTGCTCAACGAGCTAAAGCAGTAGCGGTATCCGCAGAAGGTCTCGATCAGTCGATGGACTTTACGTCCGGTGTACGATCTTCTCACGCGATGGGTCTCGATGTAATGTCAGACAACAACATTCGTCAAACGAACGATGATGAATGTCAACGAGCATCTCAAGATACAGTTGGAGTGAGCACCAACTTATCGCCAGTGACAGTACACGAACTTGCAAAGTTACACCAGCAGTTTGGTCACATCCACTTACGGACAATCTTTCGAACGGCAGAGAAGCTCAACATCAAAATGCCCAAGGTTGAACCGGATGCATTCAATCTTGTCAACAAATCAATTATGCAGAATTGTTTGGTCTGTAGTCGCACGAAGCTGAAGCAGAAGCCGATTTATTCTACAATAAGTCGAGCTCCGAGGAAACTTTTCCGTCTGTTTTCCGATGTCGTACGTTTAATCTACGACGGACAGAAGAAGAGATATTGGCAGATCATTGTCGACGAACAACCTCGTTTCATCACAATCTACTTCCTGAATCGAAAGAGTGATGCGGTGGATAGTATGATTCGACATATCGCTGATGTGGAAAATCGCAATCACCCATTACACGTTGCTGAACTACGTTCCGATTCAGGAGAATTGATTACTAAACGGTTGATCCAATGGTGCAATACCAAGATTCCTCGCATCCGCGTCCACCCAGCTCCTCCGTCAGTAAAGGAACTCGATGGTCTATCAGAGCGGAATATACAATCGATCAAGTATATGTCGGACGCGATGCTGCTACAAGCTGGACTACCACGAACACTTCAATTCGTGCAACTCTCCATCCTATACGCTGCGGTCGTCAAGAACGCTACTTTCCATTCAGCTGTGAATGCGATTCCGTACTGTGCTTACCTTGACAAGCGGATAGATTTGGCAACTATCCACGCCTTTGGAACACTCGTTAGTTTGTGGATCTCACACGAACAAAGGTTGGCGCGCAGAATCCGAGACAAGTCTGAACTAGGTCTGTTTCTCGGATACAAGGGTGAAGACCTGAAGATCGTCATAGCACTCAATTTTCGGACAAACACAATAGGCGAATACTTCCATGTTACGTTCCACGAGGGAGTTTTTGTTGGTTATAATCCTACCCGACAGTTACTCGACGATCTTACGGTACAATATCCACTGAAGGCCGGGACATATTTCGATGTTGATCAAATACCAACCGGGGATCAGGGGGTGCAAGAGACGACTGTTGAGTTTGTCTCAGACAATTTCCCGATTTCTACCGTTGCAGACGAAGAAATCGATGAGGATATAAACGACGACCCCATATATTACCGCTTAGAAGAAGCCGGTGACATGCATGTTGTTGAACATTTACATGGACTAGACGATGATGACCCAGACGATGCTGATTATGATCCAAATGCTGATTTATCGACTCCACAATCCATTACTGAAGAATCTCCGAATTTGTCTTCCGTATCTCCTGTAGAGGAATATGATGCACAACTCGAAAGTGATCTTCAATTCATTGGAGAAGATGTCGACGAAGCATATGCAGCAAGAAAACGAAAACGTCAAGCAAGTGCAAATTTGTCGAACGCCAAAAGGAAACAAAATTCCTTGTTTACCCGCTCCGTTCCTAATATCGATTGGACCCTGAAGGCCGATTCCTCATATCCAACACAACCAATTGCGAATGGAAATATACGGACTGCACCAAAGACTCTTCGTGAGGCTTTATCACGATCCGATGAGGCTCCATTCTGGTTAGCGGCGATGAAGGAGGAAGTTACACAACTAGTCGGCAACAATACTTGGGCCGAAACGTTTTTACCTGATGGACGGAATTTATTATCGGGCAAATGGGTTTTCACATATAAGCTTGACGAACATGGCAATATTACTCGATTCAAAGCACGTTGGGTCGTACGAGGATTTTCACAGATTGCAGGATTGGATTTCGATGAAACCTATTCTCCAGTTACGAAAACGTCCACGATCCGTTTTCTGATTGCATTAGCAGCATTAGTCGGCATGATCATATTCCAGTTTGATATCAAGGGTGCATATCTCAATGCGATACTGGAAGAAGAGAACTACGTCGAACTCCCTCATGGTTTCGGAGGAGTAGATTTCCAGAATCGACCCATCGTCTGCAGACTTATCAAAAGTCTGTACGGTCTACACCAGGCAGCTCGAGAATGGTACAAAACTCTTTGGAAACAATATCTCAGTGTTGGTTTCGTGCGGAATATTGCAGACATCTGTCATTTCTGGCGATACAATCCAACAAATAATACCCGCGAACACACTACCGTTCATGTCGATGATATACTACATTTTTCCACAGATCCAAACGCATATCATCGGTTTCAGACCGATTTGGAAACTTCGTTCACAGTAGGCAGTACTTCGAAGGCGAAATGGATTCTGAAAATGGAGTTATTGCAGACAACGGAAGGATATTTCCTTAGCAATGCATTGTACGTAAAGAAGATTCTCGAAGAAGCGAATTTATGGGGTACCAACATCAAACCGACCAAAACACCGATGTCAAAATCATATATCTTTGATGAGACCACACCAACACTGTCCGATGCCGAGGCAACACAATTTCGATCAATGTTAATGAAGATATCGTACGTGGCGACTAAGACACGACCGGATATTTCATACGCAGTCAATATTTTGGCACAACATCAGATTGATCCTCGACAGTCAGAATCAAAGGCTCTCTATCGATTACAACGATATTTACTCGGTACTTGGGATTACGGTTTACACTATACACGGACTGGTATCACGTCTCCGATGCTAAGACCCGACGGTCTCTACATGTTTGATTCGGCTAACAACCCACAAGGTTATGCCGATGCAGACTGGGCGGGCGATGCAGATAGATACTCACGAACCGGTTACGTGGTAATGTTCGCTAATGCGGCAATCAGTTGGCAGTCGATTCGACAACAGACTATTGCAGCCTCGTCGTCGGAAGCCGAACTGTATGCGCTGAACGAACTATCGCGTGAGATGAAGTGGATGAAAAATCTTATGACGGGTATTGGAATTACGTCGTTCAATCCGCTCCGTTTATGGCAAGACAATCAATCCACCGAGTCTATCGCAAACAATCTGTTCAACAACAAACGGACCAAACACATGGACGTTCGCGAGAGATTTGTGAATCTCCAAGTTGAACAGAAACATCAGGAGTTACACCATATGGATACTTCTGATATGATCGCGGACATCTTAACTAAACCTCTTGGAAGTAAATTATACCTTAAACACAGGGGCTCGTTGGGGCTAGTCAGTCAGTCTTCACTTAATATACTATCTTGAACGACCGGCTGGCGATGTCCATACAACTCACCTTTATTTCAATAGAATATCAACTTCAGCATTTACAGAAAGTTATGATCGGTTGAGTGATACTCTCGGTTGTACCTATCTAATGACTGAGGGGGTGTGTTAAGTATTTCGATTGATGGACTTGGCCAATCCAGTCATTGATAGTACAAAAACACAAACGCCCGATATACAGAAATGTCACTCTTCACTGAGCAACATTTCTAACTATTGAACTAAAGCATATAGATGATGATCTATTACGAGTTTGGATACCTCCGGTTATTTCTTCATGGGTTATATTTATTGCAGCCATAGGTATAGTAAACTGTCATTACTTTTCTATCATCCACTTGTAGAAGTGAAGCCCGGATCAGATCACAGCAAAGGTTTACATATGATTAACGCGTTTGTGGGAATCATGTGTGAGAACAATCCTGTTGAGGAGAGCTAGATCTCACGCACAGCTTAGCATGATTATGCTTCGCTACGCCTGTGAGAAGAAGAGTCAAACCTTATCGCTGCGATCCAGATCTTCCGGAAGGAAAAGCCAAAACGACAGTACACTTATTTAAGGAGCCTGTGGCGATACACACAAGGAGCATTCTCTTGCGCTAGTACTTGTGACTCGCAATCTTCTTTATTCATCTCTTAGAAACATTAACCCGTGAATTAGCAACACACACAACCTGAGGATCCAGACCACAGCTTTGTTCAACAAAAGATCGTCCGTAAGTGGATGTGACCAAACTGCTGGTGTAACTTTGCAAGTTCGTGTACTGTCACTGGCGATAAGTTGGTGCTCACTCCAACTGTATCTTGAGATGCTCGTTGACATTCATCATCGTTCGTTTGACGAATGTTGTTGTCTGACATTACATCGAGACCCATCGCGTGAGAAGATCGTACACCGGACGTAAAGTCCATCGACTGATCGAGACCTTCTGCGGATACCGCTACTGCTTTAGCTCGTTGAGCAATCGCCTGCCGCGGTTGGTGAGTTCCGACGGTACTAACATCAGCATAGAGATAGTACAAATCTCTTTCCCGTCACCCAATAATAACGTGTTCATCCGTATCACCATGCGTGAGGATAACCTTGTCTTTGGTGAAACTCACAATGTCCCCGGAGTCTCCAATGATACTACACACTGATGCAAGTGTGTCTTCGAGATCAGGAACATAAAGTGCGTTGTGTATTATCTTAATTCGCCCATTGGGTAAAACTACAGATACATCTCCAAAACCACAAACTGGAATTGTATGACTATCCGCTAGTTCCACCACGTCCTCGTCATTCGTATACGTCAGCAAACTAAAGGCATGACGATTAGGTGTCATCCAAACAGTTGCGCCTGTATCAAGCAAACCCACACGATCCTTTGCTTGAACATGTACACGGACAACCTTCTGTGCCGAGTGTGCGTTCACTATCGAAAACATATTTCCGATGTATGTGTCAGCATCTTTATCAACAGAAGTAGGTTGGGTAAGGTCAAAGATTACCTTCTTGGTCAACACCGGTTTGGCGGTAGATTCGTCCTCCGACGAATCATCACCTGCATCGCCACGGCTGGCAATGAATGCACGAAAATCCGTGTCTAAACAAAGACTCTTTGCAGTGAGATAGCGTTTACACGCCGACTGCTTGTGTCCTCGTTTGCCACAGAAATTGCATGTGAGATCTGTCTTCTTTGCAGAAGAAGATGTGGACGACCTGGAGTCCTGCGACTGCCTGGTCCGAGTGGAACTGCTACTCCCACCGCTACTGCCTGAGCCACCCGAGGCACCCTGCTTACGGCATTGAGCATTGGTGTGAGATGAGTTCGGATGCAAGGTACAAATATCCTCCGACTTCGCAACCTTGGCTTTCGCTTTCGCCTTCGCTTTCTTCGCCTTTGCCTTCATGGCCTTCTTTGTCCCATTCGGCCCACCGGCATCCATGGTGACGTTGAGTTGGACCAATTGGTTTAGGTCGGTCAAGATATTTGACACTGTTTCGAAGTAATGCGTTGGCTTTTGGTGGAATGGTCGCGGAGCATTCGGGTTTGCAGCATCAATTGGATCTTGTATTAACGCCGGTTCCCATTCGGCATACGCAGAAGTGATCATTTTTCCGAGAAAAGGTACGAGGGTCCGTAGTTCAATTGTCTGCATCGTGATTTTTGCGACTAACCGGTTTAGTAGATCCTTGATTACGAGTTCGTCCGGTAAAGAGTTCAGTTTGAGTTCGAATAACTCAGTGAGGTCGGTCACAAACTGCTGAACGCTTTCTGCCGACTGACCGTTCGTACATTTCAGATCTACCAGCCGTTGCTCCCACATAGACGATTCGATCGGAGCTTGACCGCCAGCACTGAAAATTCGGCGAAGTCCATCGACTTTGCCTTTTGCTGACGCATAAGCTCTGACTCGATTCATGTCGCGTTTTGGGAAACATTCGCATAGAATTCCAACTGCGACGTTATTGTCCGCTTGTTGTGCACGGTAATCTTGCATCTCAGCACGATGTTGCGTACGTAAGTGACTGTTGTGTGTGACGATCGCCAAATGTTCACGTAGTTCTGCTTCCCATTGTGCTCGTGCTTCGTTAGCAGCTCCGCCAGCAGCTCCGGCGATGACTATCGGACGCTGTGGGCGATTTCCTTCCGCCTCGTAATTCGGACTATCAGGAAGAGCCATTGGTTCTTGGAGAAGCATAGTGCCAGCGCCGCCACGTAAGTTTGCGTAAGTCTGCACTTGTTCCATGTACAGATCGAAATCCTGCAGCGTTTTACCGGTGAATGGCTTCGGCCGCGAAGATGTGGCGTCATTCGATCCTGAACCCATCTTGTCGTTGTTGTCCGAAGAAATGTGTTAAGCAACGATTCGTAACTATTGTGTTGAACAAAGCTGTGGTCTGGATCCTCAGGTTGTGTGTGTTGCTAATTCACGGGTTAATGTTTCTAAGAGATGAATAAAGAAGATTGCGAGTCACAAGTACTAGCGCAAGAGAATGCTCCTCGTGTGTATCGCCACAGGCTCCTTAAATAAGTGTACTGTCGTTTTGGCTTTTCCTTCCGGAAGATCTGGATCGAAGCGATAAGGTTTGACTCTTCTTCTCACAGGCGTAGCGAAGCATAATCATGCTAAGCTGTGCGTGAGATCTAGCTCTCCTCAACAGGATTGTTCTCACACATGATTCCCACAAACGCGTTAATCATATGTAAACCTTTGCTGTGATCTGATCCGGGCTTCACTTCTACAAGTGGATGATAGAAAAGTAATGACAGTTTACTATACCTATGGCCGCAATAAATATAACCCATGAAGAAATACCCGGAGGTATCCAAACTCGTAATAGATCATCATCTATATGCTTTAGTTCAATAGTTAGAAATGTTGCTCAGTGAAGAGTGACATTTCTGTATATCGGGCGTTTGTGTTTTTGTACTATCAATGACTGGATTGGCCAAGTCCATCAATCGAAATACTTAACATCTTTCGAACGGCAGAGAAGCTCAACATCAAAATGCCCAAGGTTGAACCGGATGCATTCAATCTTGTCAACAAATCAATTATGCAGAATTGTTTGGTCTGTAGTCGCACAAAGCTGAAGCACAAGCCGATTTATTCTACAATAAGTCGAGCTCCGAGGAAACTTTTCCGTCTGTTTTCCGATGTCGTACGTTTAATCTACGACGGACAGAAGAAGAGATATTGGCAGATCATTGTCGACGAACAACCTCGTTTCATCACAATCTACTTCCTGAATCGAAAGAGTGATGCGGTGGATAGTATGATTCGACATATCGCTGATGTGGAAAATCGCAATCACCCATTACACGTTGCTGAACTACGTTCCGATTCAGGAGAATTGATTACTAAACGGTTGATCCAATGGTGCAATACCAAGATTCCTCGCATCCGCGTCCACCCAGCTCCTCCGTCAGTAAAGGAACTCGATGGTCTATCAGAGCGGAATATACAATCGATCAAGTATATGTCGGACGCGATGCTGCTACAAGCTGGACTACCACGAACACTTCAATTCGTGCAACTCTCCATCCTATACGCTGCGGTCGTCAAGAACGCTACTTTCCATTCAGCTGTGAATGCGATTCCGTACTGTGCTTACCTTGACAAGCGGATAGATTTGGCAACTATCCACGCCTTTGGAACACTCGTTAGTTTGTGGATCTCACACGAACAAAGGTTGGCGCGCAGAATCCGAGACAAGTCTGAACTAGGTCTGTTTCTCGGATACAAGGGTGAAGACCTGAAGATCGTCATAGCACTCAATTTTCGGACAAACACAATAGGCGAATACTTCCATGTTACGTTCCACGAGGGAGTTTTTGTTGGTTATAATCCTACCCGACAGTTACTCGACGATCTTACGGTACAATATCCACTGAAGGCCGGGACATATTTCGATGTTGATCAAATACCAACCGGGGATCAGGGGGTGCAAGAGACGACTGTTGAGTTTGTCTCAGACAATTTCCCGATTTCTACCGTTGCAGACGAAGAAATCGATGAGGATATAAACGACGACCCCATATATTACCGCTTAGAAGAAGCCGGTGACATGCATGTTGTTGAACATTTACATGGACTAGACGATGATGACCCAGACGATGCTGATTATGATCCAAATGCTGATTTATCGACTCCACAATCCATTACTGAAGAATCTCCGAATTTGTCTTCCGTATCTCCTGTAGAGGAATATGATGCACAACTCGAAAGTGATCTTCAATTCATTGGAGAAGATGTCGACGAAGCATATGCAGCAAGAAAACGAAAACGTCAAGCAAGTGCAAATTTGTCGAACGCCAAAAGGAAACAAAATTCCTTGTTTACCCGGTCCGTTCCTAATATCGATTGGACCCTGAAGGCCGATTCCTCATATCCAACACAACCAATTGCGAATGGAAATATACGGACTGCACCAAAGACTCTTCGTGAGGCTTTATCACGATCCGATGAGGCTCCATTCTGGTTAGCGGCGATGAAGGAGGAAGTTACACAACTAGTCGGCAACAATACTTGGGCCGAAACGTTTTTACCTGATGGACGGAATTTATTATCGGGCAAATGGGTTTTCACATATAAGCTTGACGAACATGGCAATATTACTCGATTCAAAGCACGTTGGGTCGTACGAGGATTTTCACAGATTGAAGGATTGGATTTCGATGAAACCTATTCTCCAGTTACGAAAACGTCCACGATCCGTTTTCTGATTGCATTAGCAGCATTAGTCGGCATGATCATATTCCAGTTTGATATCAAGGGTGCATATCTCAATGCGATACTGGAAGAAGAGAACTACGTCGAACTCCCTCATGGTTTCGGACGAGTAGATTTCCAGAATCGACCCATCGTCTGCAGACTTATCAAAAGTCTGTACGGTCTACACCAGGCAGCTCGAGAATGGTACAAAACTCTTTGGAAACAATATCTCAGTGTTGGTTTCGTGCGGAATATTGCAGACATCTGTCATTTCTGGCGATACAATCCAACAAATAATACCCGCGAACACACTACCGTTCATGTCGATGATATACTACATTTTTCCACAGATCCAAACGCATATCATCGGTTTCAGACCGATTTGGAAACTTCGTTCACAGTAGGCAGTACTTCGAAGGCGAAATGGATTCTGAAAATGGAGTTATTGCAGACAACGGAAGGATATTTCCTTAGCAATGCATTGTACGTAAAGAAGATTCTCGAAGAAGCGAATTTATGGGGTACCAACATCAAACCGACCAAAACACCGATGTCAAAATCATATATCTTTGATGAGACCACACCAACACTGTCCGATGCCGAGGCAACACAATTTCGATCAATGTTAATGAAGATATCGTACGTGGCGACTAAGACACGACCGGATATTTCATACGCAGTCAATATTTTGGCACAACATCAGATTGATCCTCGACAGTCAGAATCAAAGGCTCTCTATCGATTACAACGATATTTACTCGGTACTTGGGATTACGGTTTACACTATACACGGACTGGTATCACGTCTCCGATGCTAAGACCCGACGGTCTCTACATGTTTGATTCGGCTAACAACCCACAAGGTTATGCCGATGCAGACTGGGCGGGCGATGCAGATAGATACTCACAAACCGGTTACGTGGTAATGTTCGCTAATGCGGCAATCAGTTGGCAGTCGATTCGACAACAGACTATTGCAGCCTCGTCGTCGGAAGCCGAACTGTATGCGCTGAACGAACTATCGCGTGAGATGAAGTGGATGAAAAATCTTATGACGGGTATTGGAATTACGTCGTTCAATCCGCTCCGTTTATGGCAAGACAATCAATCCACCGAGTCTATCGCAAACAATCTGTTCAACAACAAACGGACCAAACACATGGACGTTCGCGAGAGATTTGTGAATCTCCAAGTTGAACAGAAACATCAGGAGTTACACCATATGGATACTTCTGATATGATCGCGGACATCTTAACTAAACCTCTTGGAAGTAAATTATACCTTAAACACAGGGGCTCGTTGGGGCTAGTCAGTCAGTCTTCACTTAATATACTATCTTGAACGACCGGCTGGCGATGTCCATACAACTCACCTTTATTTCAATAGAATATCAACTTCAGCATTTACAGAAAGTTATGATCGGTTGAGTGATACTCTCGGTTGTACCTATCTAATGACTGAGGGGGTGTGTTAAGTATTTCGATTGATGGACTTGGCCAATCCAGTCATTGATAGTACAAAAACACAAACGCCCGATATACAGAAATGTCACTCTTCACTGAGCAACATTTCTAACTATTGAACTAAAGCATATAGATGATGATCTATTACGAGTTTGGATACCTCCAGTTATTTCTTCATGGGTTATATTTATTGCGGCCATAGGTATAGTAAACTGTCATTACTTTTCTATCATCCACTTGCAGAAGTGAAGCCCGGATCAGATCACAGCAAAGGTTTACATATGATTAACGCGTTTGTGGGAATCATGTGTGAGAACAATCCTGTTGAGGAGAGCTAGATCTCACGCACAGCTTAGCATGATTATGCTTCGCTACGCCTGTGAGAAGAAGAGTCAAACCTTATCGCTTCGATCCAGATCTTCCGGAAGGAAAAGCCAAAACGACAGTACACTTATTTAAGGAGCCTGTGGCGATACACACAAGGAGCATTCTCTTGCGCTAGTACTTGTGACTCGCAATCTTCTTTATTCATCTCTTAGAAACATCAACCCGTGAATTAGCGACACACACAACCTGAGGATCCAGACCACAGCTTTGTTCAACAGTATTTCGATTGATGGACTTGGCCAATCCAGTCATTGATAGTACAAAAACACAAACGCCCGATATACAGAAATGTCACTCTTCACTGAGCAACATTTCTAACTATTGAACTAAAGCATATAGATGATGATCTATTACGAGTTTGGATACCTCTGGTTATTTCTTCATGGGTTATATTTATTGCGGCCATAGGTATAGTAAACTGTCATTACTTTTCTATCATCCACTTGTAGAAGTGAAGCCCGGATCAGATCACAGCAAAGGTTTACATATGATTAACGCGTTTGTGGGAATCATGTGTGAGAACAATCCTGTTGAGGAGAGCTAGATCTCACGCACAGCTTAGCATGATTATGCTTCGCTACGCCTGTGAGAAGAAGAGTCAAACCTTATCGCTGCGATCCAGATCTTCCGGAAGGAAAAGCCAAAACAACAGTACACTTATTTAAGGAGCCTGTGGCGATACACACAAGGAGCATTCTCTTGCGCTAGTACTTGTGACTCGCAATCTTCTTTATTCATCTCTTAGAAACATTAACCCGTGAATTAGCAACACACACAACCTGAGGATCCAGACCACAGCTTTGTTCAACATCAAGGACACAACAACATTGCAAACAGTTGTCTTGCCGATTGTTTTCCGGAGGTCGACATCAATTTAGTACAAAAACATCAGAATGCAGTTGATCGAGTTGCTGCTTTACGCGGAATTTACGCAGCTAAACGGAAGAAGACTTTTGAGAGCCGCCATTGGGAGGACCGTTTCAAAGCTCTAGCTTGCTCCAACGGTGAAGATGCACTTGAAGTCAAATCATTCATTGCTGAGCTGATTCAACTCACCGAGGAAAAGCTTTCAACCCAACCGGCTGAAGCTGTTATTCAGGAACTTCTCACTCGAGTTTGCTCAAAGATCAGTGAACCTGATATCAATCTACAATCCTTTTCGATTTTACTCAGAGACATCTCAATGGACACTTTCACAAAGTATGAACCTGATCTACTTGATGATGAGGATGATTCTGGTCAGAAGATACAATCAGAACACCATTACCTGAGAACAATGCAGAACTTACTTGCTGAGATGAGAGAAATCATTCAAATGGATGTAACTCGCGATTACACTCCTTCAGATTCACCTCAAATCAAAGGCAAAGCCATGCGAGCAAAGACCAAAAGGCTACCGAAAGCTCATGCTGCTCATGAGGTTTGTGTTTTACATCCCAACTCTTCTCATTCTTCTGCAGAGTGTAAACAACTCAAATATTTGATTGAGAAACATGCTTCCTCACATAAAGGAAATGCCAACAGTAAGACTGCAAACAATCGTGCCGCATCAAAATCAAAGGATGCGAAGAACAACAAATTCTCTTGCGATTTCTGTGGCAAATCTGGCCACACGCAGAATTTCTGCAGGAAACGCAAACTAGCCAAAAGTTTGAATGATGAGGAATGGAAACAGATAAAAGCATCTCGTGCTTCCTCCTCAACATCCCAGGACATGGATATCGATTCTCTGGAATCAGAACCTTCCAGAAAGGTACAATCAATCAAATCCTTCTCTTCAATCTTCAAAGCTAATAATATTGTGGATTTTACACATCCCTCTATTATCACAGCATTGAAGAGTACCAACTGCAATCTACACGTAAATGCCAAACCTCTCGGTTTGATTGACTCTGGTGCTACTGCTTGGATGACTCCAGACAGACATGCATTCAAGAATTTATTTTACGTTAATGATGCAGGAGATGTTTACTTGGCAGACAATCATCCCATTCCTATTAAAGGCTATGGAGATATTGCACTTGTTTTGTCAAATGGTTCAATAAAACACATTCAAAATGCACTTTTTGTTCCTGATTTAGAGGATACACTTATATCTGTCTATAGCATCATCGGGGATGAAGGTGATATAGTCAGTTTCACCAAAGACAAAGTCTATTTGTCAAACAAAGGAACTGAACAATGTGTTACCATTGGTTTAAGACGTGGAGGTTTATATTATCTTCATGGAAGTTTGGATACCACTAATCCATTACTTAAACACTCTTCCAAAATAGGTGCAGCTATTTTGACGAATCTTTCTAATTCTGCACTCTCTGTTGGCAAACAGAATGTTTTACCTGGTACCACTACAAACACTGCCCAAGAGCAGCAGACAACCACGTCTGGTGTAAGGTTTGACACAGTGAAGGACAACATGTTGAACAAAGCTGTGGTCTGGATCCTCAGGTTGTGTGTGTTGCTAATTCACGGGTTAATGTTTCTAAGAGATGAATAAAGAAGATTGCGAGTCACAAGTACTAGCGCAAGAGAATGCTCCTTGTGTGTATCGCCACAGGCTCCTTAAATAAGTGTACTGTCGTTTTGGCTTTTCCTTCCGGAAGATCTGGATCGAAGCGATAAGGTTTGACTCTTCTTCTCACAGGCGTAGCGAAGCATAATCATGCTAAGCTGTGCGTGAGATCTAGCTCTCCTGAACAGGATTGTTCTCACACATGATTCCCACGAACGCGTTAATCATATGTAAACCTTTGCTGTGATCTGATCCGGGCTTCACTTCTACAAGTGGATGATAGAAAAGTAATGACAGTTTACTATACCTATGGCTGCAATAAATATAACCCATGAAGAAATAACCGGAGGTATCCAAACTCGTAATAGATCATCATCTATATGCTTTAGTTCAATAGTTAGAAATGTTGCTCAGTGAAGAGTGACATTTCTGTATATCGGGCGTTTGTGTTTTTGT
Organism: Cladochytrium replicatum; assembly: GCA_025526935.1. Classification (NCBI taxonomy): domain Eukaryota; kingdom Fungi; phylum Chytridiomycota; class Chytridiomycetes; order Cladochytriales; family Cladochytriaceae; genus Cladochytrium; species Cladochytrium replicatum. The sequence goes on along the minus strand of JAHLKD010000064.1, from coordinate 254,025 downwards.
ACTATCAATGACTGGATTGGCCAAGTCCATCAATCGAAATACTTAACACACCCCCTCAGTCATTAGATAGGTACAACCGAGAGTATCACTCAACCGATCATAACTTTCTGTAAATGCTGAAGTTGATATTCTATTGAAATAAAGGTGAGTTGTATGGACATCGCCAGCCGGTCGTTCAAGATAGTATATTAAGTGAAGACTGACTGACTAGCCCCAACGAGCCCCTGTGTTTAAGGTATAATTTACTTCCAAGAGGTTTAGTTAAGATGTCCGCGATCATATCAGAAGTATCCATATGGTGTAACTCCTGATGTTTCTGTTCAACTTGGAGATTCACAAATCTCTCGCGAACGTCCATGTGTTTGGTCCGTTTGTTGTTGAACAGATTGTTTGCGATAGACTCGGTGGATTGATTGTCTTGCCATAAACGGAGCGGATTGAACGACGTAATTCCAATACCCGTCATAAGATTTTTCATCCACTTCATCTCACGCGATAGTTCGTTCAGCGCATACAGTTCGGCTTCCGACGACGAGGCTGCAATAGTCTGTTGTCGAATCGACTGCCAACTGATTGCCGCATTAGCGAACATTACCACGTAACCGGTTCGTGAGTATCTATCTGCATCGCCCGCCCAGTCTGCATCGGCATAACCTTGTGGGTTGTTAGCCGAATCAAACATGTAGAGACCGTCGGGTCTTAGCATCGGAGACGTGATACCAGTCCGTGTATAGTGTAAACCGTAATCCCAAGTACCGAGTAAATATCGTTGTAATCGATAGAGAGCCTTTGATTCTGACTGTCGAGGATCAATCTGATGTTGTGCCAAAATATTGACTGCGTATGAAATATCCGGTCGTGTCTTAGTCGCCACGTACGATATCTTCATTAACATTGATCGAAATTGTGTTGCCTCGGCATCGGACAGTGTTGGTGTGGTCTCATCAAAGATATATGATTTTGACATCGGTGTTTTGGTCGGTTTGATGTTGGTACCCCATAAATTCGCTTCTTCGAGAATCTTCTTTACGTACAATGCATTGCTAAGGAAATATCCTTCCGTTGTCTGCAATAACTCCATTTTCAGAATCCATTTCGCCTTCGAAGTACTGCCTACTGTGAACGAAGTTTCCAAATCGGTCTGAAACCGATGATATGCGTTTGGATCTGTGGAAAAATGTAGTATATCATCGACATGAACGGTAGTGTGTTCGCGGGTATTATTTGTTGGATTGTATCGCCAGAAATGACAGATGTCTGCAATATTCCGCACGAAACCAACACTGAGATATTGTTTCCAAAGAGTTTTGTACCATTCTCGAGCTGCCTGGTGTAGACCGTACAGACTTTTGATAAGTCTGCAGACGATGGGTCGATTCTGGAAATCTACTCGTCCGAAACCATGAGGGAGTTCGACGTAGTTCTCTTCTTCCAGTATTGCATTGAGATATGCACCCTTGATATCAAACTGGAATATGATCATGCCGACTAATGCTGCTAATGCAATCAGAAAACGGATCGTGGACGTTTTCGTAACTGGAGAATAGGTTTCATCGAAATCCAATCCTTCAATCTGTGAAAATCCTCGTACGACCCAACGTGCTTTGAATCGAGGAATATTGCCATGTTCGTCAAGCTTATATGTGAAAACCCATTTGCCCGATAATAAATTCCGTCCATCAGGTAAAAACGTTTCGGCCCAAGTATTGTTGCCGACTAGTTGTGTAACTTCCTCCTTCATCGCCGCTAACCAGAATGGAGCCTCATCGGATCGTGATAAAGCCTCACGAAGAGTCTTTGGTGCAGTCCGTATATTTCCATTCGCAATTGGTTGTGTTGGATATGAGGAATCGGCCTTCAGGGTCCAATCGATATTAGGAACGGACCGGGTAAACAAGGAATTTTGTTTCCTTTTGGCGTTCGACAAATTTGCACTTGCTTGACGTTTTCGTTTTCTTGCTGCATATGCTTCGTCGACATCTTCTCCAATGAATTGAAGATCACTTTCGAGTTGTGCATCATATTCCTCTACAGGAGATACGGAAGACAAATTCGGAGATTCTTCAGTAATGGATTGTGGAGTCGATAAATCAGCATTTGGATCATAATCTGTTGAACAAAGCTGTGGTCTGGATCCTCAGGTTGTGTGTGTTGCTAATTCACGGGTTAATGTTTCTAAGAGATGAATAAAGAAGATTGCGAGTCACAAGTACTAGCGCAAGAGAATGCTCCTTGTGTGTATCGCCACAGGCTCCTTAAATAAGTGTACTGTCGTTTTGGCTTTTCCTTCCGGAAGATCTGGATCGAAGCGATAAGGTTTGACTCTTCTTCTCACAGGCGTAGCGAAGCATAATCATGCTAAGCTGTGCGTGAGATCTAGCTCTCCTCAACAGGATTGTTCTCACACATGATTCCCACGAACGCGTTAATCATATGTAAACCTTTGCTGTGATCTGATCCGGGCTTCACTTCTACAAGTGGATGATAGAAAAGTAATGACAGTTTACTATACCTATGGCTGCAATAAATATAACCCATGAAGAAATAACCGGAGGTATCCAAACTCGTAATAGATCATCATCTATATGCTTTAGTTCAATAGTTAGAAATGTTGCTCAGTGAAGAGTGACATTTCTGTATATCGGGCGTTTGTGTTTTTGTACTATCAATGACTGGATTGGCCAAGTCCATCAATCGAAATACTTAACACACCCCCTCAGTCATTAGATAGGTACAACCGAGAGTATCACTCAACCGATCATAACTTTCTGTAAATGCTGAAGTTGATATTCTATTGAAATAAAGGTGAGTTGTATGGACATCGCCAGCCGGTCGTTCAAGATAGTATATTAAGTGAAGACTGACTGACTAGCCCCAACGAGCCCCTGTGTTTAAGGTATAATTTACTTCCAAGAGGTTTAGTTAAGATGTCCGCGATCATATCAGAAGTATCCATATGGTGTAACTCCTGATGTTTCTGTTCAACTTGGAGATTCACAAATCTCTCGCGAACGTCCATGTGTTTGGTCCGTTTGTTGTTGAACAGATTGTTTGCGATAGACTCGGTGGATTGATTGTCTTGCCATAAACGGAGCGGATTGAACGACGTAATTCCAATACCCGTCATAAGATTTTTCATCCACTTCATCTCACGCGATAGTTCGTTCAGCGCATACAGTTCGGCTTCCGACGACGAGGCTGCAATAGTCTGTTGTCGAATCGACTGCCAACTGATTGCCGCATTAGCGAACATTACCACGTAACCGGTTCGTGAGTATCTATCTGCATCGCCCGCCCAGTCTGCATCGGCATAACCTTGTGGGTTGTTAGCCGAATCAAACATGTAGAGACCGTCGGGTCTTAGCATCGGAGACGTGATACCAGTCCGTGTATAGTGTAAACCGTAATCCCAAGTACCGAGTAAATATCGTTGTAATCGATAGAGAGCCTTTGATTCTGACTGTCGAGGATCAATCTGATGTTGTGCCAAAATATTGACTGCGTATGAAATATCCGGTCGTGTCTTAGTCGCCACGTACGATATCTTCATTAACATTGATCGAAATTGTGTTGCCTCGGCATCGGACAGTGTTGGTGTGGTCTCATCAAAGATATATGATTTTGACATCGGTGTTTTGGTCGGTTTGATGTTGGTACCCCATAAATTCGCTTCTTCGAGAATCTTCTTTACGTACAATGCATTGCTAAGGAAATATCCTTCCGTTGTCTGCAATAACTCCATTTTCAGAATCCATTTTGCCTTCGAAGTACTGCCTACTGTGAACGAAGTTTCCAAATCGGTCTGAAACCGATGATATGCGTTTGGATCTGTGGAAAAATGTAGTATATCATCGACATGAACGGTAGTGTGTTCGCGGGTATTATTTGTTGGATTGTATCGCCAGAAATGACAGATGTCTGCAATATTCCGCACGAAACCAACACTGAGATATTGTTTCCAAAGAGTTTTGTACCATTCTCGAGCTGCCTGGTGTAGACCGTACAGACTTTTGATAAGTCTGCAGACGATGGGTCGATTCTGGAAATCTACTCGTCCGAAACCATGAGGGAGTTCGACGTAGTTCTCTTCTTCCAGTATCGCATTGAGATATGCACCCTTGATATCAAACTGGAATATGATCATGCCGACTAATGCTGCTAATGCAATCAGAAAACGGATCGTGGACGTTTTCGTAACTGGAGAATAGGTTTCATCGAAATCCAATCCTTCAATCTGTGAAAATCCTCGTACGACCCAACGTGCTTTGAATCGAGTAATATTGCCATGTTCGTCAAGCTTATATGTGAAAACCCATTTGCCCGATAATAAATTCCGTCCATCAGGTAAAAACGTTTCGGCCCAAGTATTGTTGCCGACTAGTTGTGTAACTTCCTCCTTCATCGCCGCTAACCAGAATGGAGCCTCATCGGATCGTGATAAAGCCTCACGAAGAGTCTTTGGTGCAGTCCGTATATTTCCATTCGCAATTGGTTGTGTTGGATATGAGGAATCGGCCTTCAGGGTCCAATCGATATTAGGAACGGACCGGGTAAACAAGGAATTTTGTTTCCTTTTGGCGTTCGACAAATTTGCACTTGCTTGACGTTTTCGTTTTCTTGCTGCATATGCTTCGTCGACATCTTCTCCAATGAATTGAAGATCACTTTCGAGTTGTGCATCATATTCCTCTACAGGAGATACGGAAGACAAATTCGGAGATTCTTCAGTAATGGATTGTGGAGTCGATAAATCAGCATTTGGATCATAATCAGCATCGTCTGGGTCATCATCGTCTAGTCCATGTAAATGTTCAACAACATGCATGTCACCGGCTTCTTCTAAGCGGTAATATATGGGGTCGTCGTTTATATCCTCATCGATTTCTTCGTCTGCAACGGTATCCAAACTCGTAATAGATCATCATCTATATGCTTTAGTTCAATAGTTAGAAATGTTGCTCAGTGAAGAGTGACATTTCTGTATATCGGGCGTTTGTGTTTTTGTACTATCAATGACTGGATTGGCCAAGTCCATCAATCGAAATACTTAACAGCATTATCTGCTGTGATCCAGCCGATCTAATAAACAAACTGTAAGGATATCATGATCGAAAGTTGAGCTGTCAAGGAAATCTTACCTTTTCAAAAAAAAGATTATATTCATCGATAATGGACACAAATGCATCCTGAATTGCTTTGCCTGTATGGCCTCCTTGAAACCAAGAACACAAGCACAAAGTTTCCAATCTGAATCAATCCAGTGGCCGTTGACTCCAATGAAAGGTTTCCCTGACTTGCTCGTCCACATGTAAATGACATCCTCCCTGGAACAAGACCTAGGGGAAGAATTATTGAGCATAAGCAATGACATTAATTCATGGATATTTGTCAAAACTGAATTGTGCTTACCTGAAATTTTCCTTTTGACTTGCCTAAGTTCAGCAGAGTAGATCTTCATGAGGAGCCGTTTGGTTGTCTGAGGTGAGTGATGAACAAACTCTGGGCACAATTATGACAAAAACCAACGGAAGTGGATCCAGGATGACAGGTTAAAAGAGAGGCCATCGCAGACAATTGCCTCAATGAGCAATCTGTTTGCTACTTTTTGCTTGAATGACCCCTGCAGAGATTGTGAGTAATGAGGTAAACTCATTCAATTCCAGACTTATGCGGTGCTTCCCACTCTGCACTTGAAGCATTTGCGCCACAGTCAATTTGGACTTTTCAACCCTTTATCAATTTCATCAAGGTCAATGGAATGCCTAGCGCGAAGATGTCACTTCAAAGCATTGGTTAAAAAAAACAGAGCAAGAGGCAGCATTTAAAGTTGCAAGACTTACCCTCTGATTTGTTGTCAAACTACTGATAACCTTGTAGCGCACCATCTTCGTCATTTGTTGGCATTTGATGCAAACGTCGTACTCAACCTCAACACCACCCTCCATTTGCTTCTCTCGTTTATTGTAGCTGTGGATACTCGATGAAAATCTTGTCTCAGTCCCGACTCTGGCAGCATCTTGGGCCATGCCGAGTTCAGAAGTTGGTTCTGCTGCAGTAAAAGAGCCCTGGCTATTAGCCTCCCCCTCACCCTCAACTGCTTGTGCTGAGCTTGAAATGATCTGCGTGAAGTATTCAACTTGCGTTGTTTACGATTGCGGGAGTTGTTCTGGGTTTCCCTCTCACTTTCAAGCTGTGAAGATGTTGATGAACTTTTATCAATATCCTCTGGTTCTTCATTGTAGACGTTGCCCTTATTTTGTTGTTGTTTCGATCTCTTTGACCTGTATCCTAGGTAAGTCATTACAAGCCTGAAATTCCTTACCTCCTTTTTTCTTTTGGCATTTGCTTGATGTCTACCTCAAATTACAAGAACAATCAATGAAAGTCCAAGTTACTGTTTAAGGGGAATCAGGAGTGTAAGAGTATTAATGTTGGGTGGTCTGGAAACATATTATAACACACACAATATTCGACAAATGTTTGCCCAAGCCTTGCGGCCCATTTGCCAAATAGGTAGGTACCATTTGTATTTGACAAATTGGCACCCCTATTTGCTCAAATCAGATTTGAGCAAATCAGGGAGCTCCCCTCGATTTGACTCGCGCAAATAATAAACAATTTGACTCGTGGCAGACCCTGCTGCTTGGTCCCAGTGGAACTGCTACTCCCACCGCCACTGCCTGAGCCACCTGAGCACCCTGCTTACGGCATTGAGCATTGGTGTGAGACGAGTTCGGATGCAAGGTACAAATATCCTCCAACTTCGCAGCCTTGGCTTTCGCTTTCGCCTTTGCCTTTGCCCGCATGGCCCTCTTTGTCCCACCGGCATCCATAGTGACGTTGAGTTGGACCAATTGGTTGAGGTTGGTCAAGATATTAAAGTCAAACCTTATCGCTGCGATCCAGAGCTTCCAGAAGGAAAAGCCAAAACGACAGTACACTTATTTAAGGAGCCTGTGGCGATACACACAAGGAGCATTCTCTTGCGCCAGCACTTGTGACTCGCAATCTTCTTTATTCATCTCTTATTATCATTAACCCATAAATCGACACACATAACCTGAGGATCCAGACCACAGCTTTTGTTCAACTTGCAATCTTCTTTATTCATCTCATATTATCATTACTCTGTGAATTGACCCACACAACCTACACAGCTTTGTTCAACATGTTCAGAGCATTCTGGTCCAACTCTCTGATCGTTTGGTGAGAAGCCCAGTTTGTTGGAGTGCTGAAACAATTTCCAGTCAAATATTTCCCTGTAGAGGGGAAGATTGGCCAACTGGAAAGCTCTGGAAAACATCCGCCGTAGGTCCATGATAATCACTAGTTCTGAGTGTTTTCACTGTTGGTACAGCTGCATCTTTCAAAACAAATTGGGCAGATGGCAAAACTGGGGAAGCTTGTTGTGATGCCAAGTCCTTCGGTCCTCTTGCACATCGGAGTGCTGATCGTTAGATGATGATGACACTGCAAGTAATGCTAGAATCTGATCACGATCCCTCTTGAATCTGTCACATTCAGCAATTGATTAATCCAAAGCTTCTCGCAATTTGTGGTTGGCCTTGCATTCTGCTCACCACAGACCACAAAAATTGATCTGCCAATGTTGGAGGTCCATTTTTGGTTTGTGAGGAGACCTTGCTCCCACGCCTGTTCTGCTGCGCCATTTCGCCGTCGCGTATGTTGTCGCAATCCAAACGAGCGCAAAGACTGGCTCCACCAGCGTTCACTGAGGCCAGTTCGACCTCTAGCAATTTGGCCTCGATGCAGAGTTGGCTGGCAAGCTCTTGGGATGACTTCAACTGGACCAAGTCATCCAGAGCTGAAACTCGCTTTACCTCCGCCGATCAAAGCTGTCTTTAGCTCTGCTGAAGCGCTGGCTGCCTTGCGCCGTGCTTCCGCTGCATTCTCCTGTGCAACGGGAAGCTCTTGACAAGCTCTCGCCAGTTCCTGCTGCAGATCTGCGAAGTTTTGGCTAATTCCATCATGATTCAATAAATCAGCATCCAAAAAATCGGTCTGGGTCTGAGAATCAGTCCAACGCTTCTCTCCATTGTCCTCGACATCAGGAACGCCAGAACCAAGTTATCCGCAAGCGCCGCGAACTGCATAGTGAGTGCATCGTTCTCGATTTTAAGCTGCTCGAGCAATAAAGCCGATTCGGCACGTCCTTCTTCACGCGCATGGTTTAGCAAATCCACAAGTGCATTTGGGACAGTGATCTGGCCAGATCCAACACTGGCCAAAAATCCAGCAACATCCTCCAATGAATACATCAACAAAACTCATTCTTCCACACATCGCAAAGTTCCTCCAAGCGCTCCACAAGATGCCGCAATCGTTCCCAAGGTTCGAAAGCTGTCCAACATGAGCCCTCGCCAAGCGATCCTGAACCCTCGAAGTTGTTGACATATTGTGCTCAGAAAAATGTGTAAAATAATCGAAACTGATCACCTGTAATTCTGAGTAATCAGGGAAGTGTTTGTGTAACCAGTAATAGGTTCCTGAGTGAACGCACAAAAAGAGCAAAAATGGTGGGTCCTGGATGAAACCACCACCTGTTAAAAGCCAAGTGTTTCTCCTAGCAGCAGTAGGGTGTTTTTAGCTGTACTTTAGCTAGCACAACAGCTCCAGGTTCCGTCACTTGGCCCAGTTGAATATGGGGTGATGATAAAGCAAAATTCCCTTGTTGCACACAAGCACTCTGTGGCTAATACAAAATAAGGCTGGGATTGCTTAACCAGGAAGACTGTGGTGTGTGAGTGTTTGGTTTGTTCCACTGTCTCAAGCAACAAGCCACTCACACCTGCAGCAAATATTCCCACACAGTACATTTCCACACAGAAATTCACACCATAACAAGAACATTCAACAGTGACAATAAAGAAAATAAACAGCATGACTGCCCAAAGCATAAATCAAGCAATTGCATAAAAAACTTTCAAGCCCATGAGAAAAAACCTATTGCGCAAAATAATGGGTAGCCCTCCAAGGATAAACAGAATTTAACAGGATCTGCTGGAGCTTTAGGAATGGGTAAAGCTGAGTTTTCTGAACCGGTAGTAGCCTGAATCCGAACTGTTTCATGCTGCTCTGCCACCATGAGTATTTTGATGAGCTCTCTGAACAAAATGAGCTTGAGATGCCAATAGGTCAAGCAGAGTCTTGTCAATGAGTGTAAGGGACTCCACCTTCAACTCTCCAACTGTCTGTTCTTGATTACTTCTTACAATTTCCTTTGTCACTCCACTTCAACTGTCCAATTATTCCCTTCTTGATTACTTCTTACATTTTCCTTTGTCATTATTATTATCCTTCTTTATCACTTGGATTACAATGATTAGTCTGATCAGTGGCTCAAAGGCTGAGGCTAGAGCACAGACCATCCCAATTTCCCACAAGACCATTGCAATTTCCCACAAGACTCCTCCTGGATAGAAGAGAACTTAGTGCAATTACTATATTCTCTAACCCATCCACGTAACTAGATCTCTAATATATCCTGTCATGTACTCAATAGATACTATATTCTCTGACCTATCCAGGATCCTCACAATGCGCTCTTGATCATCCACTTTGATCCCTCAGTATGCCAGGTTGATGACAATTCCCGTGAATGTATTAGACTATTAGTAGAAGTCGGTAACTTTCTTGAAGTCTGCAAAATTGATGTGCGCAAACTGATAGCAGGGGCGAGGTAAGATCACTTCTTGAGCTTAAGACTAACGTGAGTTTCTTCCAGACGAATGACCGGTTGGTTTTGGAACAACGACAGATGGGCCACTGCTATGATCATAGATCAGATCAAATGTGTGAGCAGCATTTTCTGTGGCACCAGCTCTGGAATATATTGTTTTTCTTTCACTTCACAGTGTTTAACTGGCACAAGCAAACTTTGATATATGGGAATACTGTGAAACGTAGCTGCAAAACGATACTCAACCATGGCCACTCAGATGGATCGAAAATCTGGGCCTGGGAAAAAGTGTGGGGCATTAATGTTAACAGAAATAAATGCAGCGAATGTCAATGAAAATCGACAGAACGCTGAAGAAAAAGAGCAATCACTTTTCCTTGCTCGTCTCTGCGTGCTGGGTAACACGGAGCAAACTAGTACGCCTGGCGGCCAAAAGACCGACCTGTTGAAATGTGACTATAGAACACTCTTATTAGTGTCTGTGGAGTATTTCGCTGTCACGTGGGAAACGCGTGGCTGTGCGATGCGGGTGAACTCGCCAGCTCCCAACGTTGATGCCAGCGCTCCTTCGCCCGCGGACCTGCCGCCGCTGTTGCTCGACGATGACGAAGATGCTGCACCAGCGAACCATTTGCTTATAATCACCCATGGAATGGGCAACTCGTACCACCAGTTTGAAAAATACGGTAGACTCGTCACAGGGCGGCTGATTTCTGCACAGTTTGCTGACGATCATCTCTCCTCTTCAGTCCAATTGACCCGTCACAACATGAAAGAAGCTCTTAAAGACGAGTTTCATAATTCACCTGACTTGAGTGTTGAGGTGAGTGACAAGTAATGACTCCGTTCCAAAATTCAATGTTGACTTCCTGAAGGTCATCGGGGTTGAGTGGTATCAGGTTCTGCACCAGCTAGAGACGGTTGATGCTCGAATGCGCACCATCACCCTTCCAACTTGCGCGAGCTTCCGCAGTGTTAATAACGAGACACTGGCGGACGTCCTTTACTACTTTACTCGCTTTCACGGACAAGAGATCATTTCAATCGTCACGAAGCTGTTTAACTCCGCTTATGATAGGTTCCGTGAACGAAACCCTAATGCGAATGGTAAAGTCGCCATCATGGCTCACTCACTTGGTGGAATCATTGCGTACGATATCATAGCAAACCAACCTCGACCATTCACGGAGCAACCAGACTCATTCATATCAGCAAAAGCAATCACTGGAGTCGATTATCCCATCCTTGATTTTCAGCCCAGCTTCCTTTTCACCTTGGGATCCCCTTTCAGTGCTGTACTCGTCATGCGGGGGCAGGTATACAATGCTGATTTTTTTTTGCATATTTGCGAGGTTTGGATGATTCTGATTTGTTTAGGATTATAATACGTACAAGCTACCTTCCAATTGTCGATATCACAACATTTTTAACGTCTTTGACCCCCTGAGCTATAGGACCGAACCGTTGATCGATCCCCGCTACAGAGAAGTTGCCCCAGTAATGATGACTCAGCCAAGATCTTTTCCTGGCCCTTCCTCCTTCTACCAAACCCTGCTGAACATTGCTCCTGCTCGGAGTGTGTCTTTACGTTCTGTGCTTCCATCGATCCCTCGCCCTAATTTCGCCGTTCCGACTTGGGACGCAGCATTCCAGGCTATCAGCGGAATGCTAGATGCTGTTTTCTACCTCCCAACCACAGTTGTCAGCTTGGTCGGCAATGGAGACGGTGTGACAAATGATGCTAGAGACGAAGAGCTCGAGGAGAGGCCGCGGAAAAGGCCAAAGATAGAAGGGTGGAACGAACCAGATGAGAGCGAGATGGCAGAAAATCCGTTGATCGCCGAATTGACTGCTTTCGACACTGTTGAAAACACCGATTTTGCCAAAATGACGAACTTCGAACCGTTATACTCTCAAAATTGCGATTCCACTCCATCGCGCAAACGTCGCGCCTCGTCGCCTGACTCCCTCCCCGTGAGTGAAGTAACAGGACCGAGTGGTACATCACCAACGCACGTCGATGACAGCGACGATTTGCAACCGGATACGACCGCGGCGGGACTGTATTCGCTCCTTCCTTCTTCCATGGTTGAAATGGCAAGCAGGCTCGCGCGCAGCGTTGTCGATCCCATGATACGGCGCATGTCTGGCGTGCAGAGTCACGATGAAGTGCATGACGGCCTAGATGGCTGGGACCAAGCAAACCACGATGATTTGGATGATGTTGTGAAGGATGGAGGAGTGAATTTGGTCAATCATGAACGACGAACAGATGGTGATTCTAAGGTGAGGGAAGAGCCTGAGCCGCCAGAGGAAAGACTCGACTATTGTATCGAAGATGCTGTGACATACAATGTGATGCATCAGTACCTTTTGGGATTGCGTGCCCACTTTACATATTGGTATGAATTGATTTCACTGTGTTATGGCTGGCCAGTTTATCTCAACATTTCCTAGGCACAAGAAGGAGATCATATCCCATGTAATCAAGCAACTGAATAACTGATTGGCAAATGTGTCAGGAGTAATAAGATTTCCCTTTTGAGTACGAGTCTTTCTCACCCTGTATTTTAGTAACCCGACAATAAGAGTGTTAAAGACAAAAAGATATAAATTTTCCACACTGTATTATAATGGAGCAGCTGTGTTCACATCCAACGTGTTCTGTTACATTTCTCGGCTAGAAACTTCGGGATTCACTTAAGTATGAAATTTAGTGTCCTATTTCGGCCGCTGAATGGGTATTCAACTCCAAGGGCATTTTTCTTCGCGGGGCGTGGCAGAAAGGGGTCAACTTACTGCAACAATCAATCGGCACGTGTCCTCGTCTGGTAGCGGTTTGAATTCGTTAAGGATTGCCCATGTCTCAAGAGAGAGTGCAAGCAAGGGAAACGCTGCACAAGCGACATAACTTCTTCAACGTGCATAGAAGGTGTGATCACTGTGATGTGAGGGAGCCTGTGCTGCTGCTGCTGTAGCTGCTTACCCCTGCTGGGTTCACCTGGTTGAGGTCCACATTGAGCACGTGTTCACTGGATCCCCCAACCGCATCCTGGCTTCCAGAGTTTTCGCTACCTTTAGCAGCTGGTGTTGCTGTTGTGGCCATAGACGAGGGTTGTGGGATGACTGAGAATTCTGCATTTCTTGAGCCGAGGACTTGTGAATGTTCGAAGCCGGATCACTATTTCGTACGGCTTCAGCTCCGGACCACGCAGGATTTCAAAACATTCCTCGCTATTCGGCAAAACAGTGGGGATTCGATTGAAAACAGGAGCGTACCTCCACATTAATGAGGAAGTTTACAGCGGATCGGGCTAACACAACCAGCCCTTCAACTTTGCTCAGCAGTCTTACCGGGGATTCATGCTTTGTATCCAGTATCTATGAGAAGGGAGCTATTGAGCTATTGTCCATGTGTTTTCATTTTCTACGAGAAGTAAACCAATAAGTTGAGGGTCAGGTGGCGAATATCGAACGAGGAGGACGTTTAAAATACGCAGTCTTATGTGATTGCACACTATATCGTTTGACATACCGTAAAGTCGTGCGCGACGACGATGAAGAGGCCCACACATCTACTGGATTGTTCAATTACAAACGCAACATCACCAAATAAGCAAGCAGCAATATTTGATTGGGGGGGCCAAAGGCGCAGGTCTGCTAGCATCAAGAACGAGGTCACCTAAGCATAAAGAACGGGTACTTGTGTCAACTGCCGTACGACTCTCTCCGTTGATCCGTATTCAGCAGCCAGTATTCAATATTTACTGATTATCAGATGTCGCTATCTATCTGGTATTACCATGCACGACCCACATATAAATTTTATCTCGCTTATCTCGATCAAATTTTTGCAGCTGCGATTGATGTGCCAACTTGATTACCCCCGGCGGTTCTAATCTCCTCCAATTGATCTCCAAAAGAACCTCTCGGCAACCCAGAGCCTGGCGCTGCTGCTGCTGCTCTCGTCCCCATTCGATGTACGTGAACGTGCCCTGATCTAATCTTCAACATGAATAGTGACCTTTTTCAGATCTCACCTGAATTTACATGGACGCTTCACGTCAACGTTCGCTTTCTCATGGCTCGGGCGCTGCTCCCTTTGCAGCTTCGCAGTTCCACCAGCACTATCCGCCTCAGATTAGTCACAGCCGGTCCGGATCCCTGCCTGTGAACCAAGTCCAATCATCCATTGTCCATCCTCACACCCAGTATACATATCACGCTCAGCAGCAGCAGCAATCTGTATACGCCTACTCCAGTCAACAGAATTATGGTGCGATACAGCCTCAGTTCAACCCACAGAAACCACCAGGAAGTTTCGTACAGCTTGGACACCAACCGCTCTCTCCGCACTCCCCATCCGCACGCTCGCCTAGTCACCCCGCTAACATCACTTACCAGCAGCCACAACAACACTCCAGCGCATACCCGTCCCCACAACAACAACGTCCATGGACTCCGCAGCAACGACCTGTATACCAAGACAACAAATCATCGTTACCTGGGAGTGGGAGCACTGCGAAGAATGTACTGTCCACTTCGATTTCGTTGCCAGAAGCTCCACCTCCATATCAACTTGCCACGACTCCCACGAGAACCCCCCCGGGAACTTCGCCTGCACAACAGCAGCAGCAATCCCGACAGAACGTTTCATCCCCGACCACTGCGTCACCACCTTCAAAGTCCCCCTTCTCGACGTTTGCTAATAAGGTTCTCACCCACGTCGAACTATTGGACAGCGGCGTCGACGAAGCAATGCAGATCACTGAAGAGAATCTGCCTGCAACTACACCCAACAGGGTGCTCGCCGCTGCACACTTTGCGGGCACCGCCATCCTTGAGAGCCTTGGATTTATCGAGATAGTCTACCTCTGCTCCAAAAGCATTCGGGAGCCGCAACAGCGCCCCGTCACAACCGTTCCCGATGGGGGGTTCCCGACAGACGCCACCCCCGTGGAACTCTCGCGCTCCGCGGACCTACAGAACGAGCTTCTGCAGAAAGTATCTATGCTCATTCAGTACGTGTCGCAGTACCAGCAACTTCTTAAGATCGAGATGGCCGCAGACACGAATGCCGGAAACACGGCGTTGGTTGCGACGAGCGAGGCGAGCGAGCGAGCCCTGCTGCATGGACACTATCCACAAATGATTCGGATGGGTGAGCTACTGAGAAAGCATCTCCAGGCAATGGACATGGCGCGGGTTGATCTGACTGAGATCATCTTCAACGTCTTTTCGCGGCAGACAGTGCTGGGGATCACGGCGCGCACGCTTTCAGAAGACCCAGAGACTGCTTCGGCCGCTACCATTGCCCCGTCGGCGGACGTTGAGAGGGCAGGGGCGGTCATTTCGAGGCTCAGTGTCCGTATCACGCAGAGCGTTGATGCAATTCTGCAGAAGCTCAGGGTCGTGCATGACTGCGCTTCGTCGGCTGCCTCTACGCTTGCTATCGGGGAGTTTGGACACGAGCTTAAGGCTGCGACAGGGCAGTTCATGATCTCTGCATACAGGCTCATGAATATGATCGACGCGTACTTCGCTTACTTGGACGATTGTACGGCTGCATTCAGGGTCATTGCGGCGCGACCAAGCGCTGCCACAGTGTCGCACATGGCGAGAGTCACAGCCGTGCGTCGAAACTCCCCAGAGGCATGCAGGACGCTTTCGGAAAGGGCTTTTGGTATTGCATTCGCGGCGCAGGCGGTGTATCAGGCCGGGAACAATGTAGAACCGTCGCGACAACTTCGAGTCGCGGCTCTCGCTTTTGAGGACGCGCTGCAGCATGTGGTGCATCTTGTGGTGCAATCTGCCTCATCAGTGCATGGGGCACTTGAATCTACGAGTGTTGGGACGGCAACGATAGAAAATGTGGGGACTACTGCACCGGGGACAGATGGATTGCCGAAGGGCACCGCGGCATTGGTGAGTGCTTTGCACTTGCAGCTTTCTATGACGGAATCAAACATTCAAGAGCGATCAGCTCTGAAGCCTCCACTAAAAAATCCTGGATTGACGGTTCCTCCGGCTCGCACGGTGGTGGAACCGCCTCAGCCTGCACCAGTGATAGCGGCAGGTCCGCCTCCATTCAGATCTAAACCGCCCCTATTGCCTCAACCTCCGACTGGCTCCTCGGCCTCGACGTTCTCCATCCCAGAGCTCTCCGAAGCCTCGAGCTCGCAAAGCGTCATCACGGTCCTGAAACCCAACAAGACTCTCGCGGACATTGCGCACCAGTGGGCGTTCGTATTGGACCCGTTGACCTTCCCGGAGACCCGCGGCGCAAGCAACAATAGCCCTCCAGACACCGCGCTCGCCACTGCACAGAAGGATGCCTATGCACAAATGATCCTTGACCCTGCCTCACCGCCCCCCGCCTCTCTGCTCCCATCCATCATCGCGGCTAAGCGTCAGCGGCTTCAGGCCCAAGCGCGCAAACTAGCTGCAAGCTTCAACGGCGTCTTTGATGCGTTCATGGCTCACGCGGGGATGGCATCGGAGACGCCATCCTCACCGAGCGGCAGTGCAAACCCGGCGACCAGCCCGACAATTAGGAAGGCCATCATGTTGTGCATATCGATGGTTGGGCAACTGGAGAACGAAATGGAGCAGGTTTTGGCGGCTTTCAGCGCATCGCTTGCGGCCGGTATTGGGTCGAACGTACCGCAGTCTGATCGCACTCCGAGACTTGTAATTGAGAGGGAGGTTCAACGGTTGCAAGAGTCACTTGAAAGAATTCTTGACGGTCACGGGTCGAAACGTTCGACGGATTCGTCATCTGTAGCGGAATCTGAGAGTGGCCCAGTGGAGTTGCTTCAGGAGTGGGTTGGACCCCTTGAGACATCGGCTATGGTTGCGAATGCGTTGGTTCGGTACGTGGACGGGCTACTGGAGCGTGCTTCTGGTGGGAAAAAGAAGACCGCCGAGAACCCTGACGCTATAGTGACTGTGGATAATTCGGACACCGCGAGTTTGTTCAGTCAGACTTCGAATTTGAGTCGCAACCTTAACCGGCTAGGCATCCGTGCATCCATTTCGGTCAACAGCGAGGATTTGGCCTCGATCGATGGAGATGCCGCAATGCTTGCAGAGCGGCGGCGGCAGCGGAAGGCGAAGAAGCTGGAGGATTGGAAGCACTTCCAGACGCGCACTGCTCCGATCCGGGTTAACACGGGTGGAAATTCTGGTGGGATGATGTCTGGAGGAAGTGCGACATCTCCCAATGCAGACCGTGCATCTGTACGCTCCGGCTCAAGCGATCCATTTGCCGAGCAGATGCTTGGATCCCCGTCAACAGGAGGATCGAATCCGTTGGATGTGACGTGGCAGTCAAACATGTCGGGGGGCTCGAAAAGCGTTACAAACGGTGGGAGTGTAAAGGCTAGCAGTGCGGCTGATTTTGTGATGCCAAGCAGCTCTAGGACGGCAGTAATTGGGGCGGATAAGAAAGCCTCGAAAGGTGTCTTAGGGGGTGTTTTTAGGACTGGCAGCGTTGGCGGCGTAGGGGTAAAGGAGAAAGATGACGATTTCTTTGCATTAAGTTCACGTACTGCTCCATTGAAAAAGCGGTAGACAAATCTTTTAGCTGTTCCTTTTTGGCATTGATCTCATTTTGTCTATTATTTGTCAGCCTGTGGCCCCAGATCAGAATCATTACTTCCAGTAAAATTGTGTCTGTTTCATAATGTCATAATATCGAACAAAGAACGAACTTCTGCATTAAAAGCTGGGAGTGAATAGAGCACACCTTTGGGTGATAACAAACAAGGGTTAATGGAGCAAGTCCCGTCGCTTATCCCTTCTGCTTAGGCGCAGAGATCATTTTAGAATCGCTCTATGCTTCAGTCAATTGAATCTGGAGCCCCAAGCATGTCTCGCTAGTCCTTGGTGGATCGTCGAAGGGAGATGCAAGGTAAGGGTATTCTCGGAGTCCGTGCAAGGCAGAGTGGACATGCCAGATATTGGACCATTAATCATGTGCATATTATTTGTCAAGAACAAATCAGGCCACCACTTATTGCCAAGCATCCAAGCTCATTACGAAAGGTCAAATTTTGAAAGGTTTCAAGTTTGAATTCCTCGTTTCAATTATTTAATAATTGATGTGATTGGACTGAGCTTTTAAAATTTTGCGGTATGGCTGTCCCAGCGGATCTTCCACCTGAAAAACTTGGACCTTAAACCTTTGAATCACTCACGGCTTGGATTCATTCTGCTTCGCATTAACGGTGGACATGGATCCAACTCTTTGTAGAGTTTACATCGGCGTACGGGCCTCTCCCACCACATTTATATGCGCTCATTTTAGCACGCACAGGTTGCCCCACTGCAAGATGCTATTGGAAAGCACTTGTCCAAGATGGAAGCCTACGTCACGCGCTACTACCGGGCAAACCACACAGCTGTATTCATCCTCTGGCACACTAAGCTGGTTTGCTACGAAACTTCATTAGAAGACTCGGGCTTTCTTCGCTCGGTTTCGATTATCACGGATATGTTCGAATATAGTTCCGCCCAGGAAGGTCAGTCGAAGTTTAAAGACTACTTTTCTGCTCGTCCACGGTGGGATTTGAATGAAATCGGTTGGACGGCTCAGTCTCAAACTGCTGCGCTCGAGTTTACCCAGGAATGGGGTAAGACCCACACTTTATACAATCCAATAGTGAGTTTTCCAATCTGAATCAAAAATTATGCACATTTACTGTCGTTTTTAGGCGGACAACTGCCGCACTTTTGTGGACAATTTTGTTTCTTGGGTGGTAACCCATGATCCTGCATGGCAAGGCCGCGTCGGTCTCGCTCGATCGGGTAACACTGTGGTCGCTCCAGTTCGAAGTTTTCCTACTCCTCTCGAATACATCACCTGGAGGTAACCGAACGCTTAGCCATTACACCAGTTGGTTGGATTAATCGGTACATCTGTTAGGCGCAGGAAGCTCATGTACATGCGCAATACTGTCAAGGCTCGAGTCCACAACCACAGGATATTATTTAACGAACTTCCAGCGTTTAGTGAGACTTCAGCAAATGGAGTGGTGTCTGACAGCCCGCCGATGTCAACGTCGAGCGACGAAGAGAGCTTAGAAATGGATGTCAAATCCGACGTTACCGATTATACACCATCTCTTTATGAGATGATGAATGATGACGCCGTTCCAATCCCGGCCCTTAGTATTGTAATGCTGGTCGTTGGGAGTCGAGGAGATGTTCAGCCTTTTATCGCACTTGGCCAAGAGCTGTTGAAACATGGACATCGTGTTCGGCTAGCGACTCATGAGACGTGAGTTCGTTCAATCGTGGACATTCGGAGATCCTAACGAGCCCAATTTTCCAAGCTTCCGCAAATTTGTGAATGACAGCGGTCTGGAGTTCTACCCGTTGGCAGGCGACCCAGCGGAGGTGACGTTATTTGCCATGTGTACTCTTCAACTCTCACTCAATAATTGCATGATCCGTCTAGCTTATGGCCTATATGGTTAAAAGTGAGAAACGATTCCATCTCATTAGTTGTTTTCACATCTGAACTTTTGTGTGTAGATCCTGGTTTGTTACCGGGATTCGAGAGTATTCGGATGGGCGATATCCAAAAGAAACGTACGACGATCCGAGCGATCCTTGCGAGCTGCTGGGATGCGTGCGTCAAAACCGATGATGCAAACGTCCTAGCATTCACTGCAGATGCGATTATCGCTAATCCCGTGTCGTTCGGACATATTCACTGCGCTGAAAAGCTCATGATACCGTTACATATCTTTTTCACCATGCCATACACGCCCACGACTGTAAGAACTGCCTTAATTCTCACAGTTTTACCAACTTCGTTGATTTGTCGTTAACAGGCATTCCCACATCCCATTACAACACTCTCCCAGAGCCCTGATGCGGAACAGCGCAACTATCTCTCTTACGATGTGGTCGAGATGATGACCTGGCAAGGCCTGGGCGACATTATCAACGGTATGATACTTCTGTGATACACGATCGAGCTATGCGCTAATAGCACCGCGCAAAGATTTTCGAGTGAGGATTCTTGGATTGGATGGGCTATATAACACAAACGGGCCATTCCTTCTGAAAGATCTAGTGGTACCGCACACCTACATTTGGTCTCCTGAGTTAGTACCAAAGCCAAAGGTTTGGAAAGTTTCACCAAGAAGAGTTCTCCGACTAACTCGCCTGCAGGATTGGGGACCTCACATCGACATTTGCGGGTTCTTCTTTTTGGATCTCGCAACGAATTACACACCAGATCCTGAACTAGAAGCCTTCCTTCGGGCGGGTCCGCCTCCCATCTACATCGGATTTGGCTCGATTGTTGTAGATGACCCTGATGGACTTACCAGAACGGTGTTTGAAGCTGTCGAGCGAGCAGGAGTACGCGCGATTCTTTCAAAGGGCTGGGGAGGGATTGGCGGCGAGTCTCTCAGCGTGCCAGAAAACGTGTATTTAATTGGAAACGTACCACACGACTGGCTCTTCCAGCATGTGAGAGCGGTTGTTCATCACGGAGGAGCTGGAACGACGGCCGCGGGTTTACGAGCTGGCAAGGTGGGTTGATTGAAATTTTGGAGACCATGGTGTGTCATACGTGAATATTGCAGCCAACTGTGATTGTCCCGTTCTTTGGGGATCAGGTAATAGTACTTTATTTTGATACTTTTCATCTGACCAAGTTGCAACGTTAGCCGTTCTGGGGTGCAATGGTACATCAAATGAATGTCGGTTCTGCACCAATCCCACACGAGGACCTTACCGCAAGCAACCTGAGCGAGGCAATTACATACGCACTCACGCCGGAAGTGCGCAATGCAGCTCACAAAATCGGTGCCAAGCTAAACACAGAAGATGGTGTCAAGAACGGCGCTCGAAGCTTCCATGCTCGCCTTCCATTGCGGCATATGTGTTGCGACATTGATCCTTCCCGCGTCGCAGTGTATTACTCCAGCGAGCTTGACATGAAAATCAGCGAAGTGGTGGGAGTGGTGCTTGTTCATGAGGGCTTAATCGATCCGAAAAGTCTCAAGCCGTACGCTTCAAAGTTTTGGAACACACAGGGCAGCCAGCCTGTGACTCGGTCGCTACTGACAACTCTCAATGTAACCACGACGGAGATTGGAAAAGGAATCACGGACCTCTTCAGAGATACTGGAAAAGCCGCTTGGACACTCAGAAGCAACCCAAGCGGTAGCCTTACAACTGGCGGCATGGCGGTGCTTAAGGTGGCGAACACTCCAGGAAGAGGTACGTTCTGTGCAGTGAGAGTCTGGAGGTGCTATATTGAAACATTTCAGTGTCCGCCAAGTTTGTCGGTCGATTTGCAGACTCGATGCGTACCGCCGCAGCACAAATCGAAGGAAAGCAGGCTTCACCTGCACCTATTATCACAGATGCCGCCAGTGGTCTGCAAGAGGTAGGAAGAAAAAAGTAGTTGCCTTTGATTTGGAGGATTTCTTGAAGTAAACAACATCCTTGCAGGGACTCAAATCGTTTGGAAAGGGCTTATCCGCAGGTAAATTGCATTGGTAACCATTTCCGTTATGATCATACAGCTTTTCTTTTTCTTTTCAAGTTGGCTCGATCGCCTGGAGACCCTATCAAGGAGCAAAGACGGAAGGTCTAGTAGGAGCCGGCAAAGGGTTTGTCCAGGGTGTTGGAATGGCCGTTGCGAAACCCCTATCTGGTACCCTCGACCTCGTTCACTTCACTGGGAAAGGGATCGTCAAATCCACCAAAGCAAGCGCGGCACGTTTCTATGAGAAAAAGTACGGAAAACGCTTTGACAGCAGCAACAGCTTCGGCACCACAAGCAGTGGAAGCAGCTCGGAGACTGCTGAGGACGATATACTTATTCCTATACCACCTCTTCCTCCCCGAATCGCATCGGAGATATTTACGGAACGGGTTTATTTGCAGTTACCAACGGAGGCTATTTCGGAAATAGTCGCTAGGTTCATGGAGAGGATTCAGTTCAGGACGAATCACACTACTGCATTGAGTGTTTGAGTACTTACGTTTCACTGTACACTGCCAAACTCTTCTCTCGTTTCCTGGTTTGGTTCTATTTCTGGCATTTATGGATTCACATTCACCTTTTAACATAGGCATCAGCAGTATAGAAGGTTGCTTCACTTAGTGTAACTTCGCCCCCACGCTCCCCATTGCTCGTTGTAGCAACAACAATTCATACAGATTGACCTTCTGTTTTTGTTTTGGATGGATCTTTGCGTTTCAAAGCTCTAAGCGTGGTGTAAAATGTATTTTAGCTCTACTTCTTCGGAAATGAAGTGATGGATCTATGATAAAAGACCAGAAAAAAATGACAAAACAAATGCCTAATCCAACAATGTCGCGCGTATTTATTCCTCTAGATGGTTTTACCGCGAAGAAAGATGCCTTGCTTACACAGTAACTTAGCAAACTAAACGTTCGATCGCTGGGAGCTTGAGAACCTTCTACTGCTTCTGGGGATCACCATGTCAATCAGCAGAAAAGACTCGATTTGTTGAGGGCACCAAAAATCACTGTCACATACAAACACCATGGCCGTTAGCTGACAAGTTGGTAGATAACCAGTGAAATATGCTCCTTTTGTTGTGATGTATTTCCCAAGACCCACTTGCCCTTATATAACAGAACACCGGAAAAACATTCAATCGATCCGAACTGCAAACAGAAACAAATAGCAAGCCAAATAATGATCAAGACAAGCCAAAAGACGTTTCGCATGAAATTGTGGAGATCAAACAAAGTTAGCCACAATAACATTACACCAGCCACCAATTTCTCCAACAAAAACAAAATACCTATTAAAAAATAGAACATTTGAAAAATTGTAAACCGTCTAAAAATAACACAAGGATAAAGATAATCAAAAGAACATCCACACAAACTATCACATTTTCCAAATATAATTCCCAAATCTCCATTTTCACTCTAATCCTGGCGAACACAACCACACCGTTGTTCCGTGCTGCCCTAGTTCAGACCTCAATCAGCTAGGCATCAACAACAACTTTGAATCTACGTGGGCCGCAATGCCATATCGCAGTGCTCAATTGTCTGGGGAAAGACGGGATATCTGATAAGGCTGCTATATTATAACAAAGAAACAAACAAGAAAACGAAACAAAGAATCTACAAATCTACACCATCACGTTCACGCTCTCCGATAACCTTTCAACAGTCGTTCCTTCTTCATCCCAGAGGGTGGTGTTCTCTTTTCGCCAGCAGCTCCACCTAACAATGACGAAGTCTTTACGCCACGTGCCCCACTTCCTCCCCTAGCAGGTGCAGGTTTCGCACCCGCGAGATCCGACCACCCCTTCCCACTTGTTTGGCTCCCGCTCCCTCCCCCACCAGCCAGAACCGCTTCGACCTTGACCTCGTTCAAAAGCTCGAGCATCTGGTCATACACGAATCGAGAGACCGTCACGCTGGATCCAACATCGCTTGCAGGGATCGGATGCGAGAGAGCGGGTTCGGATTTATGTTGCACGCCTGCGACGACTCGGTCGTGGGCGAGGGCCTGTTGTCGGACTTCCAATACACTCGAAAGGGTCGATTGGAGCTTTGTGGCCAGAGTGGAGTGTGGGGAGTCGAGATCACCAAAGCTGTTTTCGTTGGCGGAAGAGGTGCTTATGTACGGAAATGCTCGTCGTGGGGAGATGGGGGTGTTGGTGGCAGTCACTACGTCGTCGTCATGCCACAGCGCGGATACATGGCGCGTGTAAGAAGATGAGTACGTTGGATCGTTCTTGTCTTCAAGGTCGTCGTCAGGAAGAGGGATGCGAGCGGTTGTCATAGCGGCCGAGGCCTCGGCGATTAGCTGCTGCATCTTCCCACAGAGGCGATTGTAAGCATCTTCCTCATTATAGGGTTCTTCTTCAGTTGGGGGCTGATCGGTCACTGCAACATCGAGGGGAGTCAGGAGACTATGGGATCCATCGTCTGTTGCAAGATCGGACAATTCGAGCTGGAGTTCATAGTCGGAAGGAGTGAAGTCGGATTTTTTTTTCAGGGAGCTTGAGGGTAAAGGGGACTTGCTTAGCGCGGGCTCGGATCGGGTGTCGTCGATGCCTGAGAGTGAGCTCCCACTTCTGAACAGAGCGTCGTTTGAAGAGTGCATTCGAGCTCTGAGCTTTTCGATTGTCTGCGCTTGCTTTCGGATCGTGTTTTCTAGGGAGGCGTTCACCGCCATGAGTGACGTGTTTGAGATTTCTAAATCCATAATCTTTCAAAATGAGAGCAGTAAGCAAGAGTTCATGAACCCAACATAACAATCGTAATCTTTCAGACAATTTTCGACCACCTACCTTTCTAAGAACTCTATCGTTGGCTTGAGCTTCTATCGGCATAGATTCCTGGTCCTGATCAAGTGTCCCTCGACAGTGAGCACACAGCAGGGGAGTGTCATCGTAATCATCACTTGACAGGGTTGAGCGAGTACCTTCAGTGCGTTGTGACGGGGCATGAATGCCGTGCGGTGTGTTGTTGGCATGCAATGGAGTTGGAGAAGCGATCATATGTGGTTTAGATGCTTGCTGATTTGGAGTGGGTTGCGCATAGACTCTTTGTGGTTGTACGTAGATAATGTGCTGCTGTAGATGATGCGTGGGTTGTTGCTGCTGCTGTTGTAATCGTGCAGTGTTTGATGCCAACGACATTCCTAGCCTGCTAGAGTTTGGAGGTGGAGAAGGCGACACGAGCCGTGCAGTGGCAACGCCTGGAGGAGGGGGAGTAGAGATAGAGGCGACCGAGTTTGAGCGACTCATCGACCTGAAGGTTTCAGACTGAGCAGGTGATGCTGTTCGAGTGAAAGTGGTGGGGGTGCCAGAGCGTGAGGGAGGCGGTGGAGACGGAGCGCCGACCAAGGGACGAGTTCTGATACGCTGAGGGCGCGAGGTCGACGGCTCTGCGTCCCACGTTGTGTTTTGTCTTGAACTGGAGGACATTTCGGTCTGCGGGTCAACGGACGGACGGCGAGAGCTGAGCCACGGGAAGGGAAGATATTTTTGGAAATTTAAAGTTAAGCAAGTTTTGGAGGCATCGAAACATTGCAAATCGGGGTGCAGAGACTGCGTGTTGATATAGTGGAACACAACATGACATTCTCAGGTGGACGACTGTGAAGCGGATTTTGTTTCGTCGCGGCATCGGCTTTAACGGTACTAACAGCGGAGTTTCAGAACAAAATGCAAACAACATGATCGGCGTTGATAAGTACCTTGATGAAGCCAATGTCACCAGCGTATTGCCTGAAGCACTGCCTGCACACGTCAAGACCGTACTTGCGGATCAAACCGGCCTGGTGGGCACACACGCGGCTGTTTAAAGGGCAACAAATCAGCAAAGGCCCCACACTGAAGATGTCTTAGACGAGCACGCACCACTGTCGAGAGCCTTTTCCGTAGCGGCGGGGGCGGGAGTACCAGACTGCGTCGTGTGCCATGTTGAATTTGTGGGTTGAGAGTGCTGACGCTGAAAAAAGTTTGGATGGGATGGAAGTGGCGCAGACTTTTAGGGAGTGCCCTGGCTGCTGTGGGACGCGCTCAAAGTAATAATCAACCAATATGATGGTTATTCACAGCTCGACATCGCTGACGATCTTCCCGCACAGGTTCTTGTACTCCCACATGTCCCCGCTGATCTTCTTGAGCCGTACACCATGCATTTTTAGTCGCGGTAGCTTGCACACCTCCGCTTCGAGACGTATCTTCCCACAATCCCCTTCACAAATAAACCCCTCGCTCACATACTGCACTCCATTTTTGTCCAGTGCTCTTTTGAGCTTTTCAAAGATCTTCTCTGCCGGTAGCCCTGAAGTTGTTGAGCAGTTGAACGCAAACCGGATCGTGCGAGGGACTCCCAGTGTTGTCATTCCAGTCTTTTCATAAGTAGGATCTTCGAGCTCTTGCTCCTTGTTAAGATACAAAGACTCATCGATCGAAATTGTAGTGCTGCGCTTTCGTCCCACCAAACCTTGCGTCGACCCCCGTCTCGACACCATTGGCGATGCTCCATTATTATTGTGGTCGCCCGACGATGACGCTCCTGATAGGTCAAGCGTACCCGGATGTGGTCGAAGCTCACCTGTTACACCTACCGTCGGTATTGGTGGGAGCGCGGACTGAGGATGCAAGCCGTTCCGGTTGCCTTGCGCTCCCAGCCTCGGCAATCCTCTGTGTCCTTTCCCCTTGTTACTCGACGACGATGTTGGTGCAACAGATCCCAGTGATGAAGAGGGTGAGCCACCTGTTCCCGCGGGCACGGCCATTGGTCCCGCTGCCGCGTTCAGCAACGCCCCAGACGACGATATCGAGATCCCGGGGCTTTTGTCCCGATGCTTATGTGCAGATTCGTTCCTAGTAGTTGACGGATCGTTGTCTTCCACGAGTATTGTGTCGAGCCGTGAGCTCCGATCACTCATGGTATTGGTGTTGCCAACCGTATTCGATGACGTTGGCATCCCGCTCGTACGACGACCCAGTGATCCATGGGCCACGGTTAATCCATCACCGCTTCCACCTAATTTACCCTCTTGCTCGTACTCAGCATTTCTGCTCAACGGTCTCCCGCCTCCGCTCTGCGTGGGTTGATGTGAAACCGTTTTCGACCTCACTCGCTTCCCTGCCCGCGCAGAACTTCGTTCGTCCATCGAATCACCCAATCCACTGCCACCGCTACCCACATGCCCCCCCACACTTGGTGCTATGCTCGTCTGCCGAACAGGGGCGCCGCGCTTCACCCCCGTTGTCCCACCGCCCACTGGCGCAGGTTTCTCTGTCGTGCTATCCGCCTTCTGTCGTTCAATGCGCATCATGATCCTCGCAAAATCATCGTTCCCTTGCTGCTGTGCCCTTAGTCTCTCATCATGCCTCATCTTGTAGTTCATCTCCCCAGACTCACTGTCCTGGTGATGATTCAGCTGCTGAGCCTGTTTTCTCGCCTCAGCGTCCTGGCTGAACTTGTGCGCGTCTTTGGCCTTTTGCGCGGCGAGGAGGTGGTACGTTGCGAAAATGTGGTTATACTTATATTGGGTCACTGATTCGATGGTCGCGGCGCGATCAAAACCCATTGACTCGATTTGCTCGAGAAGCTCCTCATCGAGATCGCTCTCGTTCTCAAGCCGTTTTGGCCCCGATGAGTGGTCTTCTAAGATCGATGTTCCTGCATTGAGCCATGTATGGTCCCTTACTTGGGCTGGGGTAAACCGTTTTTTGGGATTGACCAACAGGAGGTGGCTAATTAGCTCTTTGCACTCTTTATTGTTAAGCAAATGGATGTCAGCTGAGAAGCTTGTGATTGTAGGTAAACTTTACCGGGAGAAAGATACTCGGGGAGGTCGTATTTGCACTTAACGATCGACTCATAGAGCGCAGTAAGATTGCTGTCCGAAAATGGGAGATCGCCCACCACCATGGCGTAAAGATTGATTCCCAGTGACCATGAATCAACTTCCGGCCCAACGTACTTTTTCCCTTCGATGAGCTCAGGTGCAGAGTAAACTGGTGATCCGCAAAATGTAGAAAGCTGCTTGGAGCGGTCGAACGTATTTGAGAGCCCAAAGTCTTGATACGAGTGAAGATGCTTTTGGTTATCATCAGCATCAATTTCCAGCTTACTTTGTACCTGATATCTTTATATTCAAATCTTCGTCCAAAAGTAAGTTTTCCGCTTTCAGATCTCGATGTACAATGTTGTATCCATGGCAGTGTTCCTTTTCTCGAGAGCTTAATTGAATGTCCAAGATGTATGTTAAAATGAAAATACCAGTGCCGAAACAATCTGTCTAATAAATCTCCGAGCTTCAGGTTCTTTCAGCCTTCCATGGGCAACAATGTAATCGAGCACCTCTCCACCGGCAGCGTATTCCAGCACTAAACATAGATCCCTCTTCGTTTCTATCACCTCGTACAACTTGATGATGTTGGGATGGTCCAGCATCCGCATCACCTGTACCTCCCTGTGCAAGTTCCTCATAGAGTACTCGTCTGGGAGTTTCTCCTTGTCTATGATTTTTACCGCGACCTGCTGATTCGTGAGCCGATGAATTCCCAGTTTAACCCTTGCGAATGAGCCTTCGCCGATGGTTTTAAGGAGCTCGTAATTGCCTAGGTGCTTGTGTTTGACTCCTCCTACAGCGGTGGAGCTGGCACCCATGGCCGTCGTTCCACCCGATGTTGCTCCGCTGTTGTTGACAACGATATTGGTGGATCGTTGGGGTACCCCAGGGTTTGTGCCGCCTGATGCTGCATCTTTGGAGACGTTTATCTGTGCTGAGGGCAAGACAGAAATCGTACCGCTTCCAGGCCGTGGCGAGGATGGGGCGAGATCGGTCGACCCTCCGATCGATGGTGGATGTGGGGAGCGAGGACGATGGATGTGGCTGTTGTGGATTTCGCTGGTCGGGATACCACTAAAAGTCGGTGATCCCTCGGTTTCACCCAGTCTGCTCATCGCTATTTTTCCTTTATGATATTTCAGAACTCGAGTGATGTTTGGAAGAGGGTTCCCACGGCGCTGATTGGGGGTCTGATCTTGGGTCTCGATGCTTCGGCCCGACACATTCTATTGTGACTACATAACATGCCATGAGCAGTACAAATGTCTCAGTTCTGGAAGACTGGAGAACATGGGCGTACACAACACCTTTTGCCGCTCCGATCATGACAGCAACGGCGGTTGTTATTGCCACGCTCATCCCGACTATGGTGTACATATTGTGGATTATTGTCTGTAAGCCGTACAGGAACAGGAGAGACAGGCATCCATTTCTTAGCTACTTCTATCGGCTGGAGCAAGGAGTCTTTAAACCGCATCCACTCCCGGCGCTCTTTGCACTTCAAACGATTTGTATGGTCGAGCGATTGTGTTTTATTATCATGGCATTGTCGGGAAGGTTTCAACCGGGAAGAGACGTCATTATCATGGAGATGGCACAAGAAATTGGATGGTCATTCTTCATGTCGGGATACGTGCTTTACTTTGCTGGAATGTAGGCATTGAGGCAATCAGATGCTGAAGAGTAACTCATTTCTTCCATTTAAAGATTCTATGCTTCACCACTACCTCACAACACAGAACATCACTGGAATAAGTACATGCCGTCTGGAAAGGTTATCAATGTGGTCATTGCAACCATCTGTGGCACACAGTTCGTATTTGGTCTCACCGCTGCAGCGTAAGCCTATATAATGGATGCTTGGAGAATTTGCCCTAAAATCCTCAAACCTAGAATGACAGGCTACTTATATGAAAACGGGAACAACGAGGCGGCAGAGATTCTTATATCAGTAAGGTATTGGGGAATGTGGTATGTCATTGGAAACTCTACGTCCGCACAATCCTCTCACAGCTCTTCCCAAGTTTCTTATGCCTGATGCTGTCGGCAGGCATATTGTATACTGGACGAAGATTCTCCTGTCTCATCTCAACCATTTTGGAAGACAAAAGTGTGAGGCACTCAAATACCAATGTACTTCAGCTTCACGTGGCACGGAAAAAGGTTGCTGAATGGATTCACCATGTTATTCATCGATCATTGATGAACTGTCAGGTTTTGCACTCTGCATACCTGACATCATTTACTTTGATAGTTGCGGTCATTACAATCTTCGGCTACGCAACTTTCCGTTCCTTATTCCTGAGTATTCCTTTTATATCGGGGATGTACTGTGCCGGAGTGTATTTTGCTGCTCCAACGCTTGTTTGGTTGATGTGCATCACCACGTATGTATTAGATTAATGATCCGGGAACCGCATTCACACTTTCTTAGAATCATCGATCAGCACAAAACTCGCCAGTTGCAGGTTTATCCAACCGGAGTGACATCACAAAATACACATGTCACAAGGTAAGCACTTCTTAGCTACTGCGCTAACTTCTAAACCGACTTTTGAATAGCTCAAAGTTCAGCAATAATGGTCGTAGAACAAGAGCACCGTCGATCCCGCAAAGAAACTCGGAGGCGAATCAACGTCCTCCGCTCAGCCCACCAATAAAGAGGATATCCGAATCAGCGCGGTGGGCATGGAATTCTTCAAGTGATGCAGCTTTAAAGATTCCACCACTGCAGCATCCAACTGTGGTAGTGCAACCTTGAACGCAATCACATCAACTTAGTTTATAAATGATGCTTCAATTATGAATGACATTGTCGGTTCATTGAAGCAGAATTGCTTGTAATGTCGCCAAATTGGGGAACAGAGAAGTGATATCTTATATCTATGTGTCGATCTGTTCACCGATCTGTCAAAATGCTGGTGACCGTGATTCTAAAGCGTGGTTATATAAGTACCGGAAGCAGCGCTCGATCGGACTTCGAAATCTTGACCACAACCAGAGCGGGTGAACTTCATGATCTCGCATGCAACGCTCGTGCTCTTGTATGGCCAACCTGGTGCTGGGCAATCTATTTCGGCAACTGGTTTCTCGAAGATGACCAACTCCTCGCACCATTCTGTTGGGAATCAAAATCTTCGGATAATCAAAACTTTGTGTTGTTTGTGTTGAGTATGGGTTCGGTAGGGATCTAACAAATATTTCTGATATTTTTGTTAGCACATACTCAGAACTCCACGTTGGGGAAATCTCCGAAAGCTTATTGGTCATTCTACGGGATAGAAACCTTCCGAGTCAAAGTTCCCCCACGAAACATCGAAGTGCTGGACTGCGAAATCTGGTCTCACCTCCCCAACGAGATTGAGCAGAATATTTTGTTCCGAGCCTTCGAGAAGAAATTAACGGTAGGTGCGGTAGTGGGTAGACGAAAGGATGACTTACTCGTGGTTCTGTGAACTTTTGAGGTTTTTGCTGCACTCCGTATGCCTTCAGCTTTGTACTTGTCGGCGTGGGCTCGATCCAACGAATATCACCGTATCGAATTCAACACTGAGCAGCAGGAAAAGGATGCGACAACTAAGAAATCCGATATCCAGACCTGGATCTTTGACTGCCGACTGAGCCTTTGCTCGTCGCCACTTTGGAATGTGGGTGCTAAGTGCATGTCGTTTCCCCAACACAATTGACGTCCTCAGGGCGTTTATTCCTTTCTGCGACGAGCCTCTTCTGGAAGGACAATCAAAAGCACTGATTCCTGTCTGTTTCAAGCCCAACCCGAATCCACCAAGTCTTCAACTACGTGTCTGGCCATGGAAGATGGCAGCCCGCTTGGCAGCACACAATGGGGACCTGAACAACTTAAAGTTTCTGTTTTATCATGACTATCCGGAGCTCGTGGCCCCTGGGACCCACAATCTTGATCATAACCAGTTGGCTACACAAAATACTGTAGACCATTTTCCGTTTCTATATTATGGCACACGCGAGGATGTGAAGACGTTTGGAGGGTAAAACCTTTTCTTGGAGAGTCGGCGTGGACCTGGGAAGCCTGGAATGAGTTGGCAAAATCCGAGCATCATGAACTGTGGAGCTTGACAATCGCACACCAGTCAGCGGCAGATGTTGCAGCCCACAGAGGGTTTTCGTATGTGGTTGAGTGGGTGAAAAATGCGTGGATTATGCAAAATAGTGAATAATGGTGTAAAAACACCACAGAAGAATAATCACTGCACAACTTCCAAGTACGAGACAGAAATGTCAACCACTAACGGCAGCCCGCTAGCCCGAAAGATAACCACACGATTTCCGCCATCAGCCAAAACAGGAACCACGAAGGTGCGATGGAATCCAAAACAAGCGCTGTTATACAATCCGGCAACCCAGCCCTCAGCATCAAATATAATCCATCGGGTATGAATCGGACTGATGAGTGACAGCCTGAATTGTGTACGATTAGAGGGAGGCTCTCTAACGATTAGGCACTCCTACCGGTGTCAACATTCCATACGGTTGCAGAGCCGTCTTCTGATCCAGAAGCTAAGAAACTGCAATCCCGGGAAAAGCAGAGTTGGTTGACGCGCTGAGTATGCCCTTTCAACTCTCGGGCAGGTTCTGATTGCCGCTCCTAAGCTTCGATTTAACAAAAGATGTATTGACGGCTCACCGGAGTCCTTGACTTGCTTAAGGCTGATTACCCCATCTTTGGATCCAGATGCAATCCAGTCTGCAGCAGCAGAGCGCCACCGAGTAAACAAACTTATGGTGCTCCATCGTGTACACGCAGTCGCCTAATTGTAATATCAGATCTCCGGCTTGCTCGGACGAGCTGAAGGAGTTACCTGTGTTGAGGTCCCACAGTTCATCCTGCCGATCAATATAACCTGAGGCAACATAGTGCGTTGAGCAACCAGCACCGTAACCGCATTAGTGTGGCCTTTCAACATGCGGGTCAATTTCTTTACTCCGTTGGTACTGATCGATTATATCAATAACGCTCCAGAATTTTTACCGATTGGAGAAAAGAATCAGAAAGATTATTCCACAGGCAGTGCGATAGAAGCAGAGTACAGCCAGGAGAGCTCGAGCTGCTTCGGAATGAACGTGATAGCGCTCACATATACATGCACGGGGTTTCCTCAAATAGCTGGGTTAAATTCGAACACCAAACGGCGGAAGTCCGAAAACAGGTTCATCGTGGAAGTGAGGGTGCTCCAACGCTTGTGTCGTCATACGTTGTCCATCCACTGAAGGAGAGAGCTTGTATGATTCATTACGATCCTAAGCTCTCCGAGAATTGAAAGCATTTCCACCCAGTTCACCAGCATCTGGGCTGCAAAAACTCGGAGGCTGCTGAGGAGGTCTGAGTCCCCTTCACCACTCAAGAGAAGGTGATGTATCCGGAATTTGCAGGCGTAACAAAGGGTGGGCGATAGAGCGTTGGCGTCTGGCGATTCCCGGGCCACCTTAACAACGTTGTTAACCGTCGCCAGCTGCCAAGAAAATGTTGTCAACTGTTCCTCCATGATTTTGAAAAGCGCATTGATCAGGAATAAGTGCGTCGCCTTTTGATCAATCGAAAATTCGTTATCCGGATCACTTTCTGAAAGGAGGAACTGGGCGAAGGATTTGTGAATAACCTCTATTTCATAATCTGTAATGAGCAGCACGGATCGAAGCGGGTGAAGCATCGAACGAACGCTTGGCAGCTCAATCTGCATTATGGCGGCCAATGTTGAAACTGATACCGGCTCTTGGACAAGTACGATGATTCCTAGCGCTTGTTGGCTTAGCTCCACGGCTTCTCTGGTCAGCTTTTCGTTTCAATGATACACGTTACATTTCCCAAATAAGGCTTCTACTGGAGACTCGAGGAGGTTCGAACTGTGAGTCCAGAAGCGTACGAATCTCACTGATCGGATATGAACTCGCTCGAATATGTCCACACGCAAGAAAGAGCCATACATAGAGTACGGGAGCATTTGACAAGAAGATGAACGTTCTCACTCAGTTCTGAGTCAGACATATCTATCCGCTGGTCTCGAAGTCCCTTTAAACAGTAACGTGCATAAAACATCAAGTCATCTTCATGCCGGGGGTCTTTGACTTCAAGCTTAATGGATTGAAAGATAGCCGTGTTAACTGAGACAGAAAATCATCTTCAGGTCCGCTTGTGAACATCAATTTGACAAAACTTGGTAGCAAGCCCCAGTTCTTGATAATGTAGATAATGTCGTCCTTTTCCAGATTGCCCTTCCCACATTCGTCGATTGCATCAAGTAGAACAACCATCTTCCGCTGCTCTGAAGGAAGGAAAGAAGATAATGGTCTCAACAGCAACTCATTGAGCTTTGTCACGATGTTAGACGTGGTAAGAATTGAACGGTTCTTGTATGTAGTGGTCGCAACGATTCGCAAGTAAGTTTGGGAAACATGACCAAGCTGTAACTGATTGTAGCAATCATTCGATGGACGGTGTTGCGGCGAACGTCGGGGTATTTAAAGAAGAACCACGCCGAAAGAGCTCCCTGCTTTTGAAACAGTTCCCTCGACATCCCAGCCGCAATGGACTTCGAAGTCCCCGCAACCCCATTGAATTTTAAGTTTTCTTCATACCTGACCTTTACAAGCGACGACAAGGTGCCTCCCATTTGCTTCCCACGATTGATGTTGCCGACGCGGACGAACGATTGCATTTTATCCTGTCTTGTAAGGCGCTGATCTTGCCCTAAAGAAATCTTCCTCGGTTAGCTTCCTGGTTTAACATGATTTTTGATTAGAGTCCCCACCCCTGACACTTCAGAGAGTCTTAACTTAGCTCGATCTTTACACACGAAGTATGTGTGTCTGTCTCTCAACAATTCTTTCCACACCCCCACCATCGTGGTGGAACTTGTACTGGTGTCCGGAGCATAGACTGGCGTTGATCGAGCTGGTGTGGACCAATGCTAATACAACAGGAAGAGCAAATTTATCTGAAATCTTGACGGCCGTCACTTTTCTAGTCTTGGATGCTGCCATTCATGAGCAACTTCCATACATCCAAAAGGCCGATTGGCAGAAGACGGGACCATTTCGTTAAAGTAAGACGCCGACTGAGGTACCCGAATCAACTTTGGTCCAAAACATTCCTAACCTCGTCCTACACAGGTTTACGAGGAGCGGACCGAGAAGAATGTTCTGATCGCCGATGTCCTCCTTGTCATTTGGCCAGACAACGGGACAGAAATTTACGGCGGCACACTTTTTTGCAGTGGATGTCGCGGTCCAAAATCGGCGACTATTGAAAGTGGTTTTGTGCCAGACTTTAGTGACCCGGATCTCGCACGAGAACGAGTGATGGACCTGGTCGATTGGCTGCGTGCATTCGGGTTGAGTGAACGCGGCTGGGTCACCGCAGTCCTCCCCACCAGAAATCTATGAATCAACCCTCAAGTTTGTGCGAAGTGTCCAAGGAAATAAACGGATCATAGACCAGGAGAGCTAATTTTTTGTTCATTTTTTGTTCATTTCTTACTGAAAGTTTCAATTTTGCCATCAAAAAATTCGCAAACCAAATCGTTAGCCTCCTGACAATACCACACCGATGACTCTCCAAAAAAAAATTGGCATCTGCTTCCAAGTACTGTTGTAGTCCTTTCTGTGATTTTTGATTTGTCAGCAATGCGAGTCCTTTAATCTGATGGGGTGGCTTTAATCATCATTCTGGATGTTTTGAGAGCCATATGCTGAAATAAAAGAATCTCTGTTCTTGAAGCACAAAAGAAGCGTGTTCACCTCGCACAAATAATGGCAGGAAAGTAGCCCCAGTTCTATTAATTTTTTGAGATAACAGGTACAATCGCAGCATTTGTATGCTTCAATCAACGGCACAGGCAGGTGGAGTACAAGTAATGCACTGAAAAAACCAGAAGGTCATTGAACAGTATGGTTTGTTGCTGAGGATCTGAACTTATTGCTGGATTTATTGCCAAGAGATATATTGCAACAAAAATGCTTTATTCCCACTGCAACAACAAAAGCTAGAATGCTTTTTTCCCACACCGCTCAGTTGTTTCCAAAAAGGGAACAAAGACTATATAATATCCATGAGACCAGCCTTCCTTTATAATTCTTTGAACTGAAGCCCACTCTAACCAACCACATCGATGCAGCACGCATCCGAGAGTCCAAACGGGTTTGCTACTGCAGTTCTCCATGGATACATGCCGAAGCGGTGCTGGAGTGACGTGTGGACTGCCCTTAAAGACGGTGCTCCGAGACTGATTCTTTCTGAAGTCATCTTTAAACCCATCGGACTTGGTGTTGTTGCCGATTCGGTGAACTTTGTGATCACTAAGGACCTCGATCAGTATGTCCGGTGGACCTTGGATGATCTACCGAATGGCACGGGTATCTTGGTGCTTCGCGAGCAGAACTACCTGTCCGAAGAGGTACAAAAAAAGCTTTTGCGTCTGGCGATCCTCGATGTGTCGTCCATCTGGAGCAAATATGTTTTCGATCGATCTTGGTCTGGCATTGAGAAGGCGGTGGATATCATCAACGTCCTGACCAGCGTCTACGAGTCTGTCAAGGCCAGAGTGGATCATTCTATCGCCATTAGTCACATCACCGGTGTACTTGGTAAGTTCAAAGATATTCGTCCAAGTGGATACAATCGACTCATTCTCTCGTAAGCTCAGGGAATGTGTAGAATTATTGAACATTTCACTCTGCATACCTTGGAGCTTCTGCTTATGCTCACGAGGGATGAGTGCGTGGTCACAGAAGGCACTGTCGCTGTCAGGAATTTCCAGGAGATCGTCAACGCGGGAGGCGTCCAGTATATGAATCTGGTGAAATCGGGAACTATCTGCGATTCCTTCAATTGGCGAGTCATTGGCATGTACAACGAAGCAGGTTCGAAGCCTTTTGTGCGGGATCAGAAGGTCGCGCTTGATGTGTTTGAACTCTATTCCAACCGTCATTCAGGATCAGCTCTTGTAGGAGGATGGAGGTCCGGAATTCTGAGCTTCTGGATGTACATAGCGGGAATTTTTCAGTGTTGGAATGGCCACAAGATTGCGAGTGATAATGTTGTGGCGTTTATAGCCAAAGACAATGAAGACCCTTCACCAAAAGCCTTAGAAGATTACTTCCGTGGGAAGACTTTGCAAGAAATTGCTCTTGCCCACGAAGTACTGGTCGACACGCCTACGGGGGAATCGCCATTATTCAATCTCCTCGTCCAGAGGCTTGTGGGGGAGATTGGATCAATCTTCAAGGAACGTGCGGATGGCGATCGCTCCAACAATTCTCTCTCTCGAGCAAGTTACATTTATCGTAATGCAAGATTGGCCATATTCAACGCGTTTCCACAAATGGATGTAACACTGTTGCTGGAATGTCGCACTTCCTGCATTTCCGATGATTTCTATTCTCTGGCCAACATGTTTGGTTTGGAGATTAAGTTGGGCAGTCAGATGTCACGAACGGAAGCTTGGATCACGTTTCTAAATGCCGCAAACGAACAGCTATCGCAGAGGCCTGTTTTCTTCACGAGTGGTCTGGTACCTGGTAGTTCTATCGGCGAATCTGCGGTTCCTGATATCGGCGCCGAAGTCAGAGCATTTTGGGGGAAAGAGCATGTCATGCAAATTCTGAAATATGATCGGGGAGTCGGCATTCATGTTAAGTCCTGGTTACTGCAGATCTCCCAACTGGAAGTTAAAGTGACGAACGTTATTGATTCAACGTCAGATGAAAAGTATGAGAAGCTGGTCGGGACACAGTGGGAATATATCGAAGCGTCAATTTCTGAAGATATGAGCAAGAACAGCAAGCAGGAGTTCTTGTCTATGGCGGAGCTTGCAAATTCTCTCAAACATACCCACGGTCGCTTTATGAGTGAGTCCCGTCGCATGGTTTGGGTCTCGGGAACGGTGCACGGAGGCTGGTTTACTGGACTGGTCAGTGAGAATGAAGGCGATCAAATTGCGGAATGCAGCTGGATGGTTCAGTGTGTGGATGGAGGCGATGATCACAAGGTGGCAGTTTGCGATCTTCTTAAAAGAGATGTTCGTGGCAAAAGTTGGGTAAAGTTTGGCCACTGCATCGTCTGCTCGACAGGCGGACAAGTATATTGCGATTTTGAAGGAGTGATTGCATAACTCACTATTTGGGCGGATTTCTCATTGGTTCATCCATTCATTGGTTTATTGATTTGTTTTGTCTATGTGGGAGTATTTGTGATCTCTATGTGAGAGTAATTAAGCTTAAGTCAAAAGTTATGACACCAGTCTACCAGTCTGACAAAACTCGCTGGTGTGCTCTTGGTTTTCCATTTGCTTTTGTTCTGTGTAAAGGAAAAGGTAAAAAAATGGACCGAAAGAATGGAAGTACGCGTTATCTCTGTGCCGCTCCCACCACACTTGCAATTGAGTGCATCATCAAAAAAAAAGTGTATGTCGTTGCGTATGCTTTCCATCTCCCGCGGAATCGCAAGATTTTCCACATCTGTGAATGTGAGCGGTGCGCTCTCCGGACAACAGAAGAATGCTGCCCTGCAATCGTTGGCGAAAAAGGGCTGGGCACACGACTACTCACGCGACGCAATCTCACGCAAGCTCGTCTTTAAAGACTTCGGGGAGGCATTTGGGTTCATGACCCGTGTTGCTATCAAAGCGGAAAAGATGGATCATCACCCAGAGTACGAAATCCTTTTACACATCCGCCCCACCATTTGCTGATTCCCACCGTTTTAGGTGGTTCAATGTTTACAATTCTGTTACCGTTACCCTCACCACTCACGACTGCAACGGCCTCAGCTCTAAAGACGTCGAGCTGGCTGAATTTATTAACGGAATCACCGAGGGTTTTGAGAAGTAGACATAAAAACGTAGAAAAGCTGCATATAAGGGAACTACAAATGTTAATCTTAGCCATAATTTATGAATTTAGGGAAGGAATTGGAAAGAATTTGCATAGGACACTCTATTGGTTCACAAAAGCTGGTGATCAAGCTGAAGCAAGTTCGCAGAATAGTAGTTGGCATCTGCTATGAAAATGGAGGAGTTGCAAAAGATTAGTCCAAATGCTTGTCGCAAACTTCAAAGAAGGTTGGTGCGTGCCCACACGTTCAATCCACTTGAGTGGGTTCCGGCTTCTACTGTGGAAAGAATCGGTTCATTATGGTGCGAGGATTAGGTGTCGCAGATTGTTTTGCCCAAAAAAGTGTATGACTTTCAGATTTGATAAAAGACTGAAAGTGATCCGACTTCAGCAACTTGGGTGGTGGGAAGACATCTGAGCGACACAGTCAGAGACATCGGCGAAAACAGGACTGTTGCTTGCTCTAGTCAGAACCGAGAACAATAAATGATGGGTAGGTGTTGTTCCAATAGCAGCCATTTAATGCAGGTTTTGGTGTGATCTTGTATTGAACCAAAAGTGAATCAAAAGCCAAAAAGAAAACTCCCTAATCCATGGCGAATTGTCCCGAACGCTGATGTTGAAGAGACTCGACCAATATATGTACAAAATCCCAGTGTGCCCCACTCAGCTCCTCCTCTTTTTACCCTTGGCTTTCACCGCTCTGCGCCTGAATGCAGCCCTTACAAAGCCTCCCTCAACTGCACCCCGCTTCTCCAACCCAGCTCTGTTCCCTCTCCTCTCTTTCCCTCGAATGAGCTTTGAAATATGCGGCATGAAATGCTCGATCCCGTACCGCTCCACGAGCTCCGGGTGCGTGTCCCAGTCTTTGTGCGTGACTTTATGTCTGCAGATCGGCGACCCGCAACCACACACAAAGTCTGAACCAGGCCCGTCAGCGTCGACGGTAGCATAGTCATATGTCACCTCATCGCCCTCGTTCATGTCCTTCCGTGCCGTCATGATGTCATAGGGCCCGTAATGCGCGAGCGTTTCGGGCGTGTACCCGTCCGCATGCTGCACATGGAGCGTGTTCACTGCGGCGTGGTCGTGGTTGCCGCCGTACCAGACCGTCGGGTCGCAGCCGTGGTTAGTGTAGAACGACACGTCGGTCTCGTAGAGCATGGGGGCGACGTACACGTCGACTTCGACCATCTCGGACATGTGGCCGAGGAACTCGGACTTCCATGTCGGGATCCGGACGAGCTCGAGCGAGCCGGCGCGGAGGGACTCTTCGATGTAGCCGGTAAAGACGGGCTCGCCTTGCTTGATCAGGCCTGTGGCGAACTGTCCGGTGCCGGCGGTCGCGCCTTCTCTGCGGGCAGCGATCAGAGGGTGAGTCCAGTACGTTCCCGTGAAGGTGTATGCTGCGCTGTGCACGAAGCGTGTGGACGCGGGGGAGGAATGCGTGGAGGTGTCGACGAGAAGACGCCACAGTCGCTTCAGCTCTTTGTGAGAGGCGTCCTTGGGCGAAACGCGTTGGAGACGGGCGTGGTCTGCCGACTTGGACTCCAGAAGGTCGTCGAGTCTGTCCTCCTCGAAAGTGTCCCTATCGTTGGAATGGGCGTTTTCGTCCTCGTCGTCGCCATCTTCAACATCATCGAACAAACGCCCCCCTTCAATGTTTGCACCACGTCGTCGCATCGCTCCGGTGGTCTTGGACGAGTCCGCAACGTCTCCCATGTACCCAACTGCCTCGTCGATGGCGACCCACGCATTGACGTTCATGGCGTCCACGGCAAGGTATCGGAATGAAGGGAAGGCGGCGACGGTCAGGACTCCTCCGTCAAACGATGCAGTCAAAAAGACAGCTGGATGTTTCGCTGGCTTTCGCCCTAATGCTCCGTTGGGCAGACGAGCGCCGTTGAAGTGAGCGTTCTCGCCAAGACGGCCGCGATCCCAACCAGTCTCGTCACCGTCATCCTCCGGCTCGAGATCGTCAGGCGTGAGCAGAGTCACGTTCGCAAGGGACGCATATTCGTTGCGAGAGATGTGAATGCCCGAAGCATGAGCAAAAGTCAGCCCTTGACGAAGCGCTTCTTCCAAGAGCGTCGCATTCAAGAGTTTGGATGGGGAACATCCAAAAAAGTCGTAGCTGAAGAAGCTGCCGCCGAGAGGAGTGATTGCTGGAAGATCGTCCGGTACAAGGTGCGTGAATGGTTCGTACACGATGTCGTCAGGCGTGGCAAGCACTGTCTGACCGAACATCCGCACGGAGTACTCTTCGTTATCTTCACCGTCGTCATCGTCGTCGTCTTTGTGCGAACGGGCGGGAGCCTGCGCATTCGATGCGGGGTTGGACGCAGCCTTGGCGGTGCCAACATAGGTCGAGTGCTTGAGTTCTGCTCGAAGCCATGCGGGGATGCTGAACGCATTTGCGTGGGTGATGCCATCGTATTGCGACAAGTCTCCAGTAATGCGGCGTCCAATCCAGATGTCGACCAGTTGAGGGTGGAGCTGATACCGGAAGATTAATACATTTAATGTGAATCATGTTTCAAAAACTCACCATGGTGGGGTTGGGAAGTGCATCCGAGTCTGTTGCGTAATGGTATGTCCATAGCTCTGACTTTGAAGGCCTGAAGGCAGCAGCGGTGTGGACGTGTTTGAAGCTTGCAACGAGCGTCGAGAAAATTGCGTGGTGTGCATTGTCGACTCCAAGAACGGGAGAGTCGGAATTCTCAATATTGAGCTTGAAGCCGTTGGACGAAAAAGTTGCGGGTCCTCCCGGAATAGCGATAATCCCGCCGGCACGAAGCTTGGATTTTGCAAGCGGGAGGAACTGAACGGCATCGTTGTCGATGAAGATTACATCAAAGGTCGCGGTAGTAGACGCGCTGAGGTACGAGGACGTTGAAGCGGCTTCGGGGACGGATAGCCGGTCAAGCAGATCGTCATAGTCCGTGTGCTCGCCTGATGCTTTAATGTAGGGGGCGGAAAAGCGCGAGGCGATCTTTTCGAATTCTTTCCACGGGCGTCCCGTATTATCCGTCTGTCCTACAGACTCTGCAGAGCTCCACGGGAGCCATGAGATCGAGGAGAGAGTAAAGTGTCGTAGGAGTTCTTTGGATACGGAACCTTCGGGAAAGCCGAGCACGAGGGTACGGCGCGGGAAGGGGTGTAGAAGCATGGCGGGATGCACAAGGGTTTGGGCGTTGATTGGCTCGTCGTTGGCGCACGAACGGAGCGTCGGAGACGCAGACGGAGGCGACGCAGTCATTAGGCATATCCCGTACGGAGATGACGAATCCGACTGGACCAGAGAAAACTTTGTCTCGTGGATTGTAGTGTCGAAGGCAGCTGATCCCGAAGCAAGGAAGTGAGGAAGTTTATCGTCGGTTCGGTGTTTCGATTCTGGACTTTGCTGCTGGACTGCAGGGCTCACACGAACGGCAGCGGCGGCCCGAACTGGACTTGGTTGTGTCGGAGGCGGCGGTTGGTGGTGTTGAGCAGCATTGTGGTTGAGAATAGGCTGTACAGATGTGGGCTCGGATTGCAAGTCAGACTGGGAGTATGCTCGCAAGGAGAGCGAAACCGTGACGAGAGTGACGAGAGCAAGGACAAGGAGGAATGAGCGGCGCACGACTGCCTTCAGAGCAATCTGTAGCATGCTGACGGATGAAGAATGCTACAGCTACAGCTACAGCTCCAAAAAATGTTCCTTCAGCTTTCCGTGAGAGCTTCCTGAGACTTTTGAGAATCCGAGAACAGCGGCTTTGGGTTGCGGCACACAAAATTTGCTGATTTCATCAGGAGCTAAATTTATCTCTGCACGATGATTGGTTGGGGGGATCGCCAACGGGTGATCAGGTTCCATTTGTAGATGTGTCGGGCAGGAAGGGGTACAACGTTCCAGGGAAACTTCCGGGGAGAACTACACAAGCACACAGGCACACAAGCCAATATTTTATGTCTGAAGTTGAAACGGGCACTGCCTGGCCAGATAGACACGCTGGATCGCGCTAGAAGCAGTGCTGATACTACCACTGCTACGCTACTACCACTGTTCAATTGTAGCCCACTATTGTATATTGTATTGATATGCTTGGCACCCTTGCTCGCCGTCCACTGGTCGTGCCTCACGCCCTGCCGCAGCCCGCAACCC
This sequence comes from Cladochytrium replicatum, assembly GCA_025526935.1. Taxonomy (NCBI): domain Eukaryota; kingdom Fungi; phylum Chytridiomycota; class Chytridiomycetes; order Cladochytriales; family Cladochytriaceae; genus Cladochytrium; species Cladochytrium replicatum. The sequence goes on along the minus strand of JAHLKD010000064.1, from coordinate 211,974 downwards.
CCAAAAACAAAAAACAAATTTTAGTAAATTCAAATATAATATTCTTGGCACCCTTCCTTTACCGCAACACAAACAAAATTTGTCTTTGTAGCGCTACCCTCTTAAGTGCTGCTGGTACACCCCGGAGCGAATCATATCGTATCAATTATGGCACCACAACTCTCAACTCTGCCCGTCTACGCCAAGTCGCTCCCTTCTCTCTCCAGTCCGTCGTGGAAATCCTCGTTCGGAATGATCCTCCACCAGCGCAGACCACGGCAGCTACTTGTCCTGCTTTTCATCATCAACGCATTCGCTCTCTTCGCCCTCTACTCAAACTCTTCCTTCTCGCTCTCTCCGTCATCACTAGCCCACAACCCCTCTCCACAAAACTCTGCCTCTGGAAGTCTACACCCCCCAACAGGGAAACACTATGTCGTTGACATGTTTGGCGTCAACTCTCTAGCACTCGCCACTCTTGAGGACGACCCCTCCTTTGCCAAAATCAAAGGTGCTATCAAGGCTGCCGGTATGTCGCTTCTCGGCAGCACGTATCACAAATTCGAGAACGGAGGTGTGACTGCAGTCTTCCTGCTGGCGGAATCGCACGTCTCCATACATACTTGGCCAGAGCACCGCTTCGTCGCAATCGATGTGTACACCTGCGGTCTCGGCAAGCCAGCAAGGATTGTGCACATGTTTGAGCGCTTCTTGCGTCCTGAGAGTGTAAAGAAGACTTTGGTTGAACGTGGTGTCAACCGCCATTCTTTCCGCGGAAAGCGTCCTCTGACGCCGGAACGCCTCGCTGCTGAGGAGGATGAGGATGACGACGAGGATGACGAGGACGAAGATCTCGACGAATGTAAGCTTCGTTTTGAAGAACGGGGGTTGGGTGATGTTTTACTGACACAATTGACTTTCTTATATAGTCCCTTACAACCAACCTGGAATGAACCAGCCGTCAGGATCTGGTACTCTCCCTCCCGCTCCCCCTCCAGTCCGCTCCACCGACCCGCGCGACCTCACCTTCCCCCGCGGCAAGGACATCTACGGCAACTCCCTTGCCGACATTTGCGTCAACGGCGACGACATCGACGACGACTGTTACCTCCTCCGGAACACCACCATCCTTTTCGACGAACGCTCAAAGTTCCAGCGCGTCGAAGTCGTCGACTCCGCGAGCTTTGGACGCTGCATGCTCCTCGACCGAGTCGTGCAGTTCTGCGAGTCCGACAACCACATCTACACAAGAAACATGGTCGACCCCGCTCTCCTCCCGGTCCTTGACTCGGCGCCAGCTGCGTTGCCGCAAGCCGGCCAGCAATCGCCGTTCCACATACAACTGATCGGAGGCGGCGACGGCTGGATCGCTTCGTACCTTCTCGATGCGTACGCATCAAGGCTTCCAAACCTGACAATCTCGATCGTCGACATCGACCCGCTCGTCCCCAAGACAACCCAGCGTTTCTTCGCCCCCGCGGGCTCTTCAAACTCTTTCACGGATCCCCGCGTGCAATGGCACCACGCTTCCGCCCCAGACCATCTCGTCAACCTCCCCTCGCACTCCGCGGACGTCGTCATCATCGACTGCACCGACCCGTCCGCCGAGGCCGCCCGCGTTCTGTACACCCCGTCGTTCTACGAACAAGTCAACCGCGTGCTCGTCCCTGGTGGAAAGGTCACTCAGCAGATGAACACGGACCACGAGGACTACAAGGGCTTCTTGAACGCCGCTGAGAAGACGTGGACCAAAGCCGGGCTCATCGGGTTGTCAAAGTGGACAGAGTATGTACCCAGCTACGGCGGACGAAGTGTGTTCTGGATGGCAGAGAAAGCTGGCGGTGTCCCAGAAGACGAAGAGGAAGAACTAAATGACAATGATACACAAGCTTCATCCAGTTTGCAGTGATGGCTTCCGTTTTTTTCCTTTTGCCCACGCTTTGCAAACGGATATGCCATTTTTGTAACCTTTATATATTGTACACATCTTGTTTGGTCTTTGCCTTTTTGGTTGCATGTGTCAACTGGTTTTGACCATTTCTTTTTTGGGGTTGAAAGTACTTCAGTACCCTGTGAATAACGATTCAATCTGCGATATGTGCCATGTCAGTGCAGTTGTTCCAACTCTCATCTTCAAAACGGCTTTGTCACAGCGCAGTTGGATTCCTGGAATTGCGATAGGAACAAAGTCATCCTTCATTATCGAGGGTTGAAACTTTGAACTGTCTTCACTTCAGCATAAAAACTTTTCGCTCAGAACAATTCCATAATCGAAGTAGCAAGAAACACTCTAGATTAGCGAACAAAGAAAGGAACTCGCCCGTCTCATAGCGCACAAGAAAAAAAAGGGACCAGTTGCAGCAAAAGCTGGACAAAGCGACAAAAAAATTTCTACCCCATAAACGTACAGAGTACCACGAAAGAGTCCAAGGACTAAAACCCATTATCTGCACACCGTCATAGCAGAAAGATGTCTCCAACGAAAAGCACACGGTCCCTCACTGTAAAAGAAGATTACAATCGTCGGCGTCTTTGATCCTCGCATAGTCTGCACCGAATCCAATTTTCGCTTCCCACTGCTTCCTTCATAACCAACTCTCCACTTTCAGGTCAACTTCACTCCATTTCAAAGATCCCACTCGCTCTCCACCAATCCACAACATCTGCGTGGCCGTTCTTCGCCGCCCACTCCGTCGCTTCGTTGGTATACCTAAGCTCGCAATCGCCGCTCTGCGACCTCCACCACTCCAGCACCTGGACGTGTCCATTGTGGCTCGCCCAGTCCATGGCCCTGTGCGTCCATCTCAACTCGAGCCCGCTTCGTTTCCACCAGTCGAGGATCGCTACGGATCCATTATGGCTCGCCCAGTCCATCGCGTCGTGGGTATATAGAAGCTCGAGACGGTTTCGGTGCGCCAGCCACCAATCGAGCACCTCTACGTGGCCGTTGTTGCTCGCCCAGTCGATGGCGCGGGGAGAGTAGACGAGCTGTGCGTTGCTGTGGGCAAACCACCATTCGAGGACATCAGTGTGGCCGTGGGTGGACGCCCAGTCGATCGCGCGGTGCGAATACCGGAGCTGCAGGGAAGAGCATTTCCACCATCGGAGAACAGCTAGGTGGCCGTTCTTGCTCGCCCAATCGAGGGCGTCGTCGTGATACTTGAGTTCGAGTCCTGAAGTTCGCCACCAGTTGAGGACTGAGATGTGGTTGTTGTGGCTGGCCCAGTCTAATGCGCGGTTTGTCCATTTCAGAGGGAGCGAGCTGCAGAGGTGGAGATCACGCCACCAGTCGAGGACGGGTATGTGCGCGCTCTTGCTGGCCCAGTCAATGGCATCGTCGCTCCATCTGAGGGAAAGACCGCTGGATTTCCACCATTCAAGGATTTGCAGGTTGCCAGTGTGGCTGGCCCAGTCCAAGGCACGGTGGGTATAGCGGATCTCGAGGCCGGAAGCGAGCCACCAGTCGAGAACGTGGAGGTGACCGTTGTTACTGGCCCAGCCCACGGCCCTTGCCGTCCACTTGAGTTCGAGCCCGCTCCGGTGCCACCAGTCTAAAACTTGAACGTGGCCATTCTTACTTGCCCAGTCCATTGCGTCTTGTGTCCAGACGGCATCAGCGAGAGTGTTACTTTGCAACCAGTCCAGCACATCGACGTGGTCGTTCATACTGGCCCAGTCGAAAGCCCGATGAGACCAGCGTAATTGCAGACCACTTGAAGCCCACCATCGCAAGACATTGAGGTGGCCACCACGACAGGCCAAGTCGACGGCGTCCTCGGCGTAGAGCAGCTCCAGGCCACTGGATCTCCACCAATCGAGGATGTGTATGTAACCATTTTCGCTGGCGCGGTGCAGAGCTTGGGCGGAGTACGTGCAGGGTGAGAGGCGACGGTTAGCAGCCAAGGACTCGAAGTGCAGCTGCAGTGGTGCAACGATTCCGCGGGCGCTGGCTTCATCCATCGAGATGATGAGACCGACGAGATTGGAAGCGACGTGACGGCGGTTTAGGAAAGACGAGAGCCTGAAAGCGAGGAGGGGCCTGTTAGCGAAGGAGGCGAGCAGCAGCAGGATAGCATCGACAATCTCGATAGGCAGCACTGGCGGGGAGGGCGGGCGAGGACGATCATCGCCTTGGAGGGACGACTTTGGCATGGGATTTGGGGGATAATGGCTGAGTAAATGGAAATAAATAATGAAGGACAGAAAACCAGAAGGAATCAAGTAAAGTATGAGATGATGTGTGGAAGGAGTAAGAAGGTTGGAAGTGAGAGATGTTAGATTGATGGAACATCCTAAGAGTGAATCGATTTTTATATGTCCTATCTCTACTATCAAAATTGACTCTATGTTCTTTCCGTACTATCGCTTTAGACCACTAATCGGTATGCTCCCTGCCAGGATCGAACTGGCGACCTCAGGATTATGAGACCTACGCGCTACCGACTGCGCTAAGGAAGCTTGGACTTTTGATTTGACTTTGCCTTAGTATTCCCGCCTGCCTCTTTACATTGCAATGGATATGTCTTCACCACGGACTTTTTATCCTTCCCCTGCTTTTTCCCAGTGGGTTCTTGCTCTTCGTGCACTTAACTGCATTTGGTCAAACTGTCTTGGTTATGACCTAGTTTTGTCTCCAGCTCCTGATTCTATCTTGTCTGCTTTTGTTGATTCGGATATGCCTTAGTGTTTTGAAACATTTTACCTTTCCTACGGCTCGCACGGCTCCCCATGTGCTGCCAATTTACGTCTATTTTTACACTTGTATTTGGATTTTGCACCAGCGGGTGATATGTATTGGTTAGACAATAAATATATATTATGAAGTTCAAAAAAACTAAAAAACACGCGGTTCGAATCCTATAGGGGACTGGATTCGAATTTCCTACAAATTATATCTCTCGCAATATCGTGTCACATGCAAGTACCGCGCCACACCTCCTTCGATTTGCCCTTGCCTTCGCTCCTCTTTCCTACGGCTGGCATGGCTCCCCAAGTACTGAAGATTCCAAATCTTGGTTGAAGTACACATGGGTGACATGTACTGATTAAAAAAAGCATTGTCAATACATGTTATAACATTCAAAAAAAATAAAAAAAGACACTTTTTGGTTTTAGCCTTCGGGATGATTATTAGTACCTCACTCCGGTTATCCATCGCAACTGTGAGCCTTGTACCCCTGCTGCCCTTCTTTTCACCTCTGCTCCTCTCTCCCTTAGCTCTCCATTGACCCTCTCACCTGCTTCTCTTCTGAGCAGTCTGCTGACTAGCAGGGGCTACTTCTCTGCTCTTCCATTATCTCTCCCACTTGCCTCTGCTCTGCCTTCTGACTTTGCAAGTTCCCTGACCTTCCTAAAGTGCTCTGCACTTCTATTGCGCTCCCTTTCTGCTCTCTCCCCTGCTACCCTCAACCCTGATCTGCTTCCAACTCTCCCAGCTTCTCCACATTTACACGCCGCTGCCACTTCTCTTGGTGCCATCAACACTGCCACCAGCACTGCCCCTGGTGCCACCCACACTCTCACCACCACTCTTGACAGTTCAGCCACCTGCTCAGCCCATCTCCAGCCTCATCACCTGCTGCCAATGATTCCATGAATGAGCTTACTTGTGCGCACTTCCTCTTGGACGACCTGCCGACCTCGCATAGAAGCTTCAAATTTGTCAAAGAATGTGCCAAATCCTTCACTACTCTCCAATTTTCTGGTTTTGCTCGTCGCCCAATATGTACCTTCGTGTGTTGCTTCGCAAAGATCTTCCATATACCGCTTATCATGGAATCCGCTACATCTCATTTCTCGGCTCTGATTCTGTTGAATTTCTTTGTCGTTCTTATGCTGCTGATCTGATCCGCAAACACTTACCTGGTCGAGAAATCACTGATTTGGATGTGTCCCCCCCTTCGTCTACTGACAGTTCCGACTCTCTGCAACGCTATGACTCTATGCTCCATCGAAGTCCCAAGGCAATTGCAACTACGTCTGAGCCAGCTGTTGCATTGTTCTACTGCAATCTTGTTGATCCGTCTCATCATTCTATGCTGTTGCATCTCGCTCGATTGTATGCCCCCTCGATGATTTCGGCTTCTGACCTTCGTTTGACCCAGTGATTTGCTCTTTGCTGTTATATTCTTCGCATTTTTGAGTGTTCTTTCTTTTCTTTATCCCTCACCTGTATTTGACACCTGAGCAGAGCCTGACGGGTAGTCACAGGAATGAGTTTCAAGATCTCTGATTTCTATTTCGCTTTGCCCTCCGACTTGCGCGCTTCCCTATGTGCTGGTCCACGACCATCTTGTAAGGCAATTTGGGTGTTGTTTATTGTTGTGCATTGTATGTGCAAAATAAATAATAATATTGTTAAAAATATAAAATATTTGTCTGCTCTCTCTCTCTCTCTCTCTCTCTCTCTCTCAAATCAATGCTGCCTCCCAGCGCTCCGCCTGCGCAGCCGCATGCCGCGCCGCCTGCTGCACCCCCTCCAAAATTTCCATTGTTTCTGGCCGTGCTCACTCCCGTGCTCCCTCTGCGTCCCACCCTTGCGCCCCTCAGGAAATTATTCCTGACTCTCAGCCCGGCAACTTTGATGGAGAAAATTTTCTGTGGGAAGTGAATTCTCCTCGCAAATCCCGTGACTGCTGATCACGTGACCAAGTGTCATCTGCTTCACTACCACCTCGAATTTGAGGAAGATCCCTGGCAAGTGTCGTTGATGTTCACATGAATGATATTGTCGAAATGCCACTTACTGCTGCTGATGCTGACCCCAAAGGGAAATGTCGAGCGTCAAAATCACCCCCGACTCGAAGACCTGCCTCTCGTGCCAGGGTCGAGACAAATGCCTCTGCAGCTGATCATGCTACTTCTCCCTTGCCCACTCCTTGTGACAGATTCTTGGATGCTCTGCATGTGCTGGCCCCTGCTCAAACTTCTGGATCTCATCCATTAGTGATGTCTGCTTTCACTCGTGCAATGCAATTTCTCACAGTGTTGGAACCAGAAACCGAGGCTGCCTTCTTTGCTGTTGAGTGTTGTTTCGTTCATAAAAGTTTTCCTTCTTTGTTTTTACTTTCTTCAAAAGAAAAAGAGCAGCTGAGATAACAACAGGATTATTGTTGATCCTCGGAATCGAACTTGCGACATGATGTTAAATGGCTTGTGGTTTAACCCACGACGCTAGCTTTATTGTTATCCAAAATTTTCATTCCTGTTTCTATTTCGGCTTCATGTTCTTGCGACGAAAACTTCAAAAGCCAGCGTTCCAGAAAATTCCGGATCACCAGCAAACTTGAAGGGGACTTACCAAAGGAGGAAGGAGAGCGCCGCTGCTGACGTGGCAAGGACAAATTAAGGGAGGCTTTGTTGGGAATGGGAGAACCTATAAAAAGGTGTGAGTCTTAAGCTTCCAATATATCGAACAAGTACCTCTTATCTGATCTTACCTGCCTACGACGAAATTCTACATTTGCTGCATTGACTACTGCTGTTGTTCCGTGGGTTGAAACCATCAGCAGCCCTCCTGCTGCTGGCTCTGCCATGCCTTCCTCAAGTTGCAAGTGCTAGTTGACCACTGCCTGCCCCTGCTACTCGCAATCCTGGGCCTTTCAGCAATGCAAAATATGCCTTTCGTGCATCAAATGCTATTGTTCGTATTGAAGCTGCCGATGCTGATGCTCAACCTGCCCTTTATCGCTCACGGAGTGGACCCCTTATCTCGCAGATCACTACGGCCGCCCAGATTGGTGATTGATTACCCAGATGAGTCACCAATTTTGATCAATCCTCCTCAGCCTGTTCGTGATTGTGCTGCTGGTTTTGCTACTGTGAGGTTTAAGGAAATTAGTAGTCAGCCACTTAATCAGCTCCGGTCTCTGATTAATCGAATTTCTGGAAACCCTCAATTTTTGCGTGACATTCGCCATATTAGTTTTATTGGGCGTAACACTGCTGAGTTTATTTGTACTTCTGACTGTGCTGACAAGCTCTGCAAAGACATTTTTCCAGGTGATGAAGTGCCTGTTGATCTTTTGACCCTGGGCAGCTTCGTTCGGGGTCTGTTCAATCACTTGAGCAACATCAAGTTGTTGTAGCAAAGGCTGTTCACAAAAGATTTGCTCACCTCTTGCGAATTACTCATGATCCTGCAGTTTTTCATTATCTTCGTTCTGATCTCCCTGCTGCAGGCATTGAAGCTACTGTTTCTTTAGCCCGTTCTTGGACTTTTCTTGCTGGAACCGTCAACTGTAGAGGTTTGCCCCTGGATTTTTCAGATTTACTTGCTTGGCTTGTTACTCATCAGCTTTGATTTTTTAGTTTTAACAGAAACTCATCAGTTAACTTTAGACAGTGTTTCTTTAGAGTATTTTTTGTTTGATTCTCATCCTCCACCATATGCTCCTTTGACATCTGGTGTTGCTCTTCTTATTAACCCGCATCGTTGCAGTACTTATCAATTAGGTTGATTGCATCAGTTCCTTCTGGGTTTGGTTTGTGGTTTAGGTTTTGTCAGGTCGTGATTGGTGGATTTTATTTTCCCCACGTTGGACTGCATAAGACTGTTTGGGTGCTTTATCTGATTTTCCTCAATTTGTTTTGAATTCGGATACACCAGTAGTTTTGATGGGTGACTTCAATTTTAGAACTCAGAGCACTGGTGATCGTGTTACTAATGCCCGTGCCAGAGCACTTCTTCCTTTTTTTACAGCCCACTCACTTTCATTGGTTGTCCCAGCTTCTTCTTCAGCTCGTCGCCCAACTTTTCATTCCCACTTAGGGAGTTCAATTATTGATTTGTTTTTTGCTCCTACTAATGTGACAGCTTCCTCTTATTTAGTGCATGATCAACCCAGTCTATGGCTCCCCATCCTTCAGACCACTTTGCAGTGACTTGTTCATTTTCTTTAGCTGGCCCAGATGCTCAGGCCACTGTGCCTCCTCCTCTACCTTCTTGGATCTCCAATTGTTAAAGGATGAAGTTATTCGTAAGTCGTACAGAGAAACTGCTAAGATTCTGCTTCCTCCAACATCAGAGGCGCTAACAGCAGCATTGGAACCACTTCAGGTCCCTGTGGGGACTTCTCTTTCTCGTGCAGTGGCCCAGGGAGCAATTGATTCCGCATTTCAAATTATAGTTGATTTTGTTGAGGCAGCAGCAGTTCTGACATTGGGACCCCCAATACCTCGTCGTAGAGCACCAGCGACCACTCCTCTGCCCCCTGCATTGCTTTGTTGGGTAGTAAGGCTCGTTCAGCATTCCGTGACTATTATTCCCTCTTGCACCACAATTCTTCTGACCCTCTTCTTCCTTTTCTAAGAACTCGCCAACGTGATAGTCACAAAGCATTCAAATCAGCTCTGAGATCACACAGGCGTAAGACAAAAGCAAAATTTTTTTTGATGACCCTAGTTCTTCATCAGTGCCTTCTCTTCTGAAACATGTGTCCCATGCTCGGCACTGTGCTAACTTTCGTACTTCAGCTAATGGTTTAGATTTCGATCATCAGTCTTTAGCCAAATATGCTGATCATTTTGCTAGTGTCTACAATGCTCAGGCTGCTGACCCGGTTTCACCTTCTATTGTTCTGTGTGATTTTTAGCTGCCATTGGATGTTGAAGCTTTTGTTCTAGCTATTAGGGACTGCCCTTTGGAGTCTGCCCGGGGTCATGATCGTCTGCCTGCAGAACTTTATCGACCAATTTCAGCTATTCTTGCTCCATTGTTCTTGCAGCTTTCTCAGTCCATTTTTCGCAGTAGTCTTACACCCACTTCATGGAATCTTGGCTTTTACACCAAGTTTGGAAGCAACGTGGTACGCTTGGTGACATTACTAATTTCGCCCCATTACTCTTTCGTGTGTTGCCTGAAAGATTTTTGAGTGAGCTTTGTTGCGACATCTTTATTTTGCTATCACGTCTCAACGCCCACTTGATGCTGCCCAAGCGGCATTTCAGTCACACCGCTCGGGAATGGAATGTGTTTTTGGTCTTCAGGCATGTATCTCCCGTGGGTCTAATGCCAAGGTTCCTTTGGTTGCTGGGTTTTTAGATATTCAAGCAGCTTATGACACAACAAATCGTGCAATTCTTTGGGCTGAGCTTCTTTCTAGGGGAGTACCATTGCCATTTGTTTTTGTATTGAAGTCTCTGTTTGATTTTGTTCTTCCAGAGTGGTTGTTGCAAATTGTTTTTCAGACGCTTTTGATTTGTTTAGAGGTTTGTTTCAAGGTTCTGTTCTCAGTCCACTTCTCTATATCACTTTTCTTGATCCTCTACCTGGGCTCCTCCGACCATTTGCCCCACCTATAAGTTTATAACACTCTTTCATACTGCCAAACCACGATATAATTCTTTTTTATTTGCAGATGATTTGGCCTTGTTTGCACTTACTTTGGATGCTATGCAGGTTCTTCTCTCTGTGAACAGTTTGCCCAAGCTCGTAGTTTTTCGTTTGCTCCTTTGAAGTCTGTGATTCTCACAAGAATTCCCATTCCTGCTAATTCGCCTTTGCTTCTCCATGGTCAAACTCGGCCTGTCAAGCCTTCATTTCGTTATCCGGGTTGCTTTTTTGGAGATACTGGATTTGATGTTTCACTGACTATTTCCCATCGACTTGCCAAAGCGCGTGCAGCTTCTTTTGCTTTGCTTTCTTTTTCAAGGATGTTTGGTTCTCATTCTCTGGTTTTGGTTCGTCATTTGTTTTGGTCTTTTATTTGACCTACGCTTGAATTTGGTTTATATTTTATTCTTCCCTCTGTTGCTGTTTGCAAACCAGTTCGGACTTTTATTCACCAAAGTTTATGTCGATTTCTTCGCCTTTCATTTACCACTTCAATTGCTGGGGTTTTGCTGTTTTTTAAGTTTCCTGACCTTCAGTTTCGGCTTCAATATCTGCAGTTTCAGATGTTTCAACGTTGGTTGGATGATGATGCCCCTGATATGGTTCACTCTATGTTGTCATTCTTTCTTCACCAGGGAAAGCACTTTCGTTGTTCTCCTGTCCCTTTCAACAATCACTTCCTCTTCCCGGCTGCAAATGTTGTAGTTCCCAAACCTTCTGATGTTATCGCAAATCACTTTCACCAAGTAGCCTCATCTGCCTATGGTTCTATAGCTGCTAGCTTTGCTCCCCTTGCATCTGCCCACCCTCATGCGCTAGCAATTGCTCCTCCATGCTTCCATTTTTCGTCAATGTTGAGGCTTCTGCAGTATCGTCTTGGATGTTTGTTTTATCACCCCGCAAGCAGTGTTGGCACCTTTGCAGTATCTGACGGGTAGCCACACGTTTGAGTTTACTTCCTCTGTTTTTCGTTGTTTGCTTTTTCGCTTATGCTGCGCGCGCTTCCCTATGTGCTGGTCCATGACCATCTTGTAAGGCACTTTGGGTGTTGTTTATTGTTATGCATTGTATGTGCACGATAAATAAATAAAGATATTGTTCAAATTAATTAAGTTTATCAATTTACTGTCAGTATTCAACTTAATTTGATTGACATGTTTGTTATAGTATTTATCGTGCATCTCCAACGATTGCAGCTCTCTTATGTTTGGTAGTTCCAAGACATTGCAATATTAAATGATATCCTGACTCACCGCTCCGTGACTCACCGTGATCTGAATACTCGCTCCTTCTATTTATAGCTGCGCGTCCTCTTCAACAAACGCTAATCCAATCGCTACCTCGGATTTCTCAGTGTTGATGAACAAAGATAAAGCTATCAAGGACCTACTGGCGGCCCTCGGCAAGGACAAGATCTCCACAGATAGAGGCGACCTGCGCCCTTACTCCAAGGACAACTCGTACCACCACCCAGAATTCCCCGTCGCTGTGGTCTATGCAAAGGAGGAGCTGGATCTCATCAAGGTGAGTGTCCTTCTTCTCTTTCCCTCTCTCACTACCTCTCGGTTCTTCTGCATTGCTCACACAATTTGCACTTCCAGGCTCTCAAGATCTGCAACAATCACAAGATCTCCGTAATCCCTTTCGCTGCCGGCTCTTCTCTCGAGGGCCATGTCATTCCTCTCCCGAACCAGGACTCGGTCGTCATCGATGTCTCTGCAATGGATTCGGTTACTCTGCATGAAAAGGACCTCGCGGTCACCGCTGGCCCCGGTGTCGGCTGGATGGACTTGAACAGGCAGCTTGCTGACTCAAATTTGTTCTTCCCGCCTGATCCCGGAGCCGCTGCATGTGTGGGCGGCATGTGTGCTACCAACTGCTCTGGTACTCTTGCATGGCGTTACGGAACAATGAAAGGTACTTATCATATATACACTTAACATATATACTTCCGAGGCTTTTCGATAACCTACGTTTTTTTTTTTTGGATAACTAGACAATGTCCTTGGACTTCGAGTTGTGCTAAGCGACGGCAGAGTGATCACCACCCGCGGACGAGTGACAAAGTCCTCCTCTGGTTACGATCTCACCCGTCTCTTCATCGGGTCTGAAGGTACCCTGGGTCTCATCTCCTCTGCTACACTCCGCCTCCGACGCCTCCCACCAAAAACCACCGTCTCACTCGTCCAATTCCCGACCCTCGAGCTGGCCACCGATTTTGTTCATGAGCTCGTTAGATCTGGTCCAGAATCCCTCCACCGCATCGAGCTCATGGATGACGTTTGCATCACATCCACCAACTTTACGTCACCGTGGAAGCTCCCCGAGCTCACGACCGTTCTCATCGAGTTTGCAGGCACTCGGCCTGAAACGCTCTCTGAGCACTCACGAGTGTGCGCGGACATTGCTGCAAAGTACAAGAGCTCGGGGTATCAGGAGGCTGCACACTCCCTCGAGGAAGCGGAGAAATACTGGAGTGTGAGGAAGAAAGCCCTTTTTGCGGCAAAGCTGCTTAGGCCAGAGCTCACGAAGGATAAGGTTACAATCATGATCACTGACGTGGCGGTCCCCATCTCGAGACTCTCCGATATTCTGCACTATACCAAGGAGTTGATCACCGAACTCAAACTTATTGCTCCCATCGTTGCGCACGCCGGCGACGGCAACTTCCAGTGAGTCTAGCGTGAATCAAATATTTCTTGGTGTTAGTGGAGCTCAATAGCTATTTCTTGCAGCTGCTTTGTTGTTCTGGACAGAACGAATAAGGACGAGATGCGTAGGAGCGAGATTCTGCGAGACAAAATGGCTTATCGTGCTATCGAGTACGACGGCACTCCGACCGGGGAGCATGGCATTGGTAATTTGGAATGTTCATTCAACCAATAACACCTTCTTAATATTCTCGTAGGGTCTGGAAAGCGGGAGCTTTTGCTCAAAGAACTTGGTCCAGAGACCGTCGGGGTGATGCGGCAGATCAAGAAAGCCTTGGACCCCAACAGCATTCTGAACCCAGGAAAGGTATTCACGCTTATTGATGAGCGTGCATCGACGTCACCTCCGATACCCAAGAAGTCGAAGCTGTGAAGACGGCAGAGATCAGCTTCTAAAAAACTTTATTATAATAATGACCTTTTTCTATGACATGCTAAAGAAACACAAATACCAGTTCCAAAAACGACTTTACAAGCGCGTGTGCGTTTCAAGTGCCAATCACTGAGGTTTAAAATAACACAAAATAGATCTTAACTATTTTCTGCAGATGATGTGCTGTTTTGGATCAAAGGTTGTTTGCAGATCGGAAGAGCAGCCTGCTTTGGCAATTACTTTAATAAACAAACATTCAATCGTTCCAGCGCCGTTTTTTTGCCCTATCTCACCGCTCCCTACACAATTTGCACAGCATTTCCCAATTTTGCGGAAAAGCATCCTCAACAAAAGTCAAAGCAAGAAAAAGATCGTAATCAGGTGGGAATCCCACCAGCTCTTCATGCCTTCACTGATTCAACATGCGTAGCTTAAACATCCGAAAGCTCGACGATGACAGCGGGAGTCACGAACGCAGTGGCCGGCGCTGTAGCAGCCGCAACCGGCCAGCAACAACACGACGCAAAGAAAGCACCGACCGGCCCCATTGTCGCCGACCACTCTATCAAAGACGCCTCGGGAGGTGCACCGAACCGTCCTGGATCCGCCAAAGCCTCCGCGACCGCATCTTCAGCTCCCAAAACCGGACTCTCCAAAACCGCTGGGTCAAAAATGGGCTCAAAGTCAAACGTGGCGGGCAAACCCGCAGGGTCAAAAGCGGGCTCGAAGACTAACCTCGCGGACAAGAGCGCGGATCACCACGGCAAGAATACTGCTGCTGCTGCGCCGGTTTCCGGGATCGCCGGGTCTAAAGCCGGGTCGAGAACGAACCTCAAGAAAGCCGCTGATGCCGCAGAAAAGAAAGCTGATGCTAGCCACGGCGGCAGCGGCGCGGAGAAGAAGGCTGACGCTGCTGGTGGTCATGGTGCAGAGAAGAAGGTTGAGGGAAATCACGAGAAGAAGGACGGGAACGCTGCAAGCGCTGCTGCTCCTGCGAAGGACGCCACCGCCGCGCAAAAGTCTCGACCTGCATCGGCGTCGAAGAAGGCGAGCGCTCCGGCTGCCGCGGCGGCTCCGGCGAACGGTGCAGCACCACCGGCGAAAGAGGCGGGTGCGGCCCCGGCGCGGATGTCCAGACCTGGAAGTGCCGCTGCGTCAAAGAATCCCGTGGTAAGCGTCAGACCAAACATACGCATGGTCTTGGATCTCAAGTTCTGCTTTATTTTTGCGTTATTCTTTTCTTTTTCGCAGAACGCTAATGATAAGGAGATCGCACAACTCAAGAAAGATATCGAAGTAAGTCAAGGAATTGACCTGCACTTCCTTCTTCCCTGTCTCCCTCTGATCAACTGCTATTTAACACATGCCCTGTTCTTTCCGCGTCGCCGTTAGGCCAAGAACAGCGAGATTGCACAATTGAAGGCACTTCTGAAGGTAAAAAGATAGATTTTGCCAGCGTAACGTTGTTACCTTTTGATTCGCTGATACTCTCGTGCTCAACAGCAACACAACATCTCCATTCCCGGTGCTTCTGACAAACCTGCCGAAAAGGCGGAAACGGTGAGAGAAGGAGACTCTGCCATGAAAGGAAGCAAGAGTTTACGTCTTTCCAATAGAAACACAGCGAAAGTAAACCTGGCGACTCGAAGCCTGCCGATAAGCAAGAAAAGGCTGCTACAGCAGCTCCGACGGAGGTAAACAGCAGCGACATTGACACAGTGCTTTTCGCGTCTAACAAAACTTTAGGCAAAAGCGGAAACAAAGGATGCAGCAAAGACTGCTAGCGCGGCACAGGTGAGAGAGATATTACCAATATTTACTCACTGGACAATCCATTCATCCTTCATATACAATCGAATCCGTTTCGAATCGCAACAAATCAACGAATACAGGATGCTTCCAAGAGCACGGAAGCGAAACCTGCGGAGAAAGCAAACGACAAGGCTGCAGCTCCAGCTACTGAAAAGCCGTCCACCGAGAAGCCAGCCGATAAGCCAGCCGATAAGCCAGCCGAGAAGCCAGCCGAGAAGCCAGCCGAGAAGCCCGCCGAGAAGGCTGCAGCTCCTGCAGAAAAATCTGCCGAGAAAGTAGCTGAAAAACCCGCGGAGAAACCCGCGGAGAAACAGGCCGAAAAATCTGCCGAGAAACCTGCAGATAAGCAACAGCCCACAGAAAAGGTGGCGGAGAAGGAGAAGCTCGCGGAGAAATCGGCCGACAAGCCAGCAGAGAAGCCCGCCGCAGAGAAACAAGCAGAGAAAGCAGGCGAGAAGCCTTCGGAAAAGCCTGCCGAGAAAGCAGTCGAGAAACATTTGGACAAGCCGGCCGAAAAAACTGCCGATAAGCCTGAAAAGCCTGCGGAGAAGCCTGCAGAGAAGCCTGTAGAGAAGCCTGCAGAGAAGCCTGTAGAGAAGCCTGCAGAGAAGCCTGTAGAGAAGAATTCGGAAAAGCCCGCTGATAAACCAGCTGAAAAGGCTTCCGAGAAAGCTACAGCAGCCGAAAAGCCCTCAGAGAAGGCCGTGGAAAAGCCGTCAGATAAGCCCACGGCGGAAAAGCCAGCTGAAAAACCGTCCGAGGCGAAACACGAAGGCGAACACAAAGCTCCGGCGGCATCTGAATCCAAATCGGACGCTGTGAAGCATGAGGCACGCTGAGAGTAGAATCATAATCCCACTTTTTGTTTTTTTGTGATGGATTCTTTCATATTGACGTTTTCTGATTTGATAATAAGAGATGAAAAAATTTGCCACGTAAAACATAAATCGGAGTAACGCACACTGCACTCCTGGCAACATGCCGGACCTGCCCTATGAACTGATTGATCGGGTGCTGATCACACTGGCTAATTCGGGCGGTGAACCCAAGCTCGCATTCAAGCTCGCCAGCCAGTTACGCAGGTGGCACATCCAAGCACGTCTTCTCCACCTCGTTATTTCCGACGAGTTTGGTCAGACCATGGACGGCGCGAGTAGCCTTGGCTACGTGCGCCTTCTCGAACTGCACGTCGAAAGCGCACGGAAGCTCCGATACTCTGCGCTGGCCATGAACCTTGCGAGCGAGAACGGACACATTGCGGTGCTGGAATGGTGGAGATCCCGGAGCGGGCTCACGCTCAAGTATAGCTCTGACGCCATGGACCTCGCGAGCATGAACGGACAGGTTGTTTCGCTGGAGTGGTGGAAGGCGAGTGGACTTGAGCTGCGGTGGACGCGCAAAGCTCTCGACTGGGCGAGCAAGAGGAACCAAGTCGCCGTGCTGGAGTGGTGGAAAAGCAAGAGTGGGATGCAGTTAAAATGGAGCAAGAGGGCCATGGACTTTGCGAGCGAGAGGGGACATGTGGGGACGCTTGAGTGGTGGAAGGAGTCGAGCGGGTTGTCGCCGTTGAAGTGGAGCGAGAGCGCATTGGACGAAGCAAGCCGGAACGGACACGTTGAGGTTCTAGAGTGGTGGAAAGAGTCTGAACTTCATCCATTGATGTGGAGCGAGAACGCGATCATTTGGGCGAGCATGAATGGGCACGTAGAGGTTGTGGAGTGGTGGTGGAAATGTGGCGAGGACAAAAAGTGGAATGAGGATGCGATCTGGTTAGCAGCTACAAACGAGCACGCGCGGATGCTGGAATGGTGGGAAGTGGAGCTCGGACAAGTGGCGGTTGATATGGCGATAGAGAACGGAACCTCTCAAGCGCAGGATTGGTGGAGGAAGTACAAAAAGGATCGTGAAAACCAGGAAGGTCTACAGGCAATCAAGGACGAGATTAACAAATCACCAGCATCTTTGCCAAACGAGTCTGCTAAGCTTCCAGGAAGGATGGAAGGCTTAAGCTTGATGGGGGGCAGTGATAAGATGGCTCTGGGTGCTTTAATGTTCCCAACCAACTTCAACTTTAGTAGCATCGAGTTATTCTCCGCAACACCAGCAGCAGTGGACACCAAGGGACAACGACGGGTATATGGTGGACGAGGGGGTTCAAAATCAAAAGGCCGATCGCCTAACCAAAAGGTGCGCAGAGAAGGACAGGAGGACAGAAGCTTCGGGTCCGGAGTGGCAGCTGATATGCACGGGCGGGTTGATTCCAAGCGGGTGAGATCGGTGTCAGATGAACAGGGGGGGGGGATAGATTTGGAGCAGTGACATGGAAACAAGTGGCGGCAGAAAAACGATATGCGTGGTTCACATTCTGATCCACCTACAAAGACACCGCCACCGATAATTTTTAGAAAAAGAATGCAAAAATTTTCACCCACCACACCCACTCACAACGACCACCGTTCGTTGATTGGTCGACAACGCCGCTTGCCGAAGCCCCCCAACGGTGTATAGTATTAAGGCCGCTTGATACCCGCTGCTACGCCTACCTCTCGCTGGCTGAACATGGAATCCTCCTCTGACTGGTGTGTGTGGCCCTGGTCTTCAAAGTCTACCGCCAAGGTCAATGCCGCTTCATCCACTTCCACCAATGCGCTGAACCAGAACCTCGCCAACCTGCAATTGAAGGACTCGACTACTGCAGACCATCCACGGGCCCAAATTCTGCCCGTTGCACCTCCCGACGTCGACCGCGACCACAACCATTTGACTCGGGTCGAGTTCGAGTCCGGGCTAAAGGGCTCATGGGTGCGCCAGATCTTCGGCAAGCGCATCGGTGCCCCCATCACGCCTTCCCACCTCATCGATTGGTCCAACCGTAAGGTTATTGACACCTCAACCTTGCCCCCTGGCTCTGAACCTCCTCGCTACACCTGCATCTCACATGTGTGGGGTCGTGTCGATCCCGACGAGCAGCACGCCCACGTCGACCTCCTCGGCCTCACTGACGGTCCCAACTCAGTCGTGGAGGTCTCGCCCGAAAAAATGCGCCTCACAAAGCAGTTCCTCGAGAACGCCGGGTTGGAGGGGAAGCTCCTCTGGCTCGACCTTACTTGCTTGCCCCAAGACCTCCCCTCGAAATATGCCCAAGTCCCGCTCATGGGGAAATACTTTTACTACGCGGATGAGGTCATTTGCTGGGTCGAGCAGCCCACCGTCGACAGACTCCGTGACCTCATGGCCGAAGAAAAGCTGATCAACGACCGCAAGGTTTACACCGCTGCTATATCCCAGGAAGCTTTCAAGGCTTTTGAAGAGCGTGGGTTCTCGACCGTCGACAACGCCCTTGCCTTCAGAGACATTATCTCCGAGACAGCCTGGTTCGGCCGTGTCTGGACCCTTCAAGGTGAGCTGCAGATCATAATTTATCTTTTCACATCGCTAAATTCCAATTTTATTCACAGAAATGCTCTTGGCGAATAAGGCATGGCTGGTTTCAATGTCGGGCGAGCGGGTCTTGATGTCGGATTTGGGACGCCTCTCTATCACCGCCATCCGGACACTCGGCGCCGCGCAGATCGTTGATGCCGGCCACCTCAACGACCTCGTCTACACCTCTGACGCTTCCGAAGCCTCCCCCTTCTCCTGCATGACCATGTGCGCCGTCGACGTCATCCGCGCAGCACAGCGCCGAGATTGCCGTTTCGAAGAGGACCGGCTTTACGGCATCCTAGGACTCTTTGCCACTTCAGGCAACATCGAAGTAGCGTACGGCGACCTCGCCCACGCCACCGACATAGTCCTCTCGGCAATCGTACGCGCCGGCGACCTCTCACTCCTGGGCCTCATTGGCGCGCACTCTGCCCCATTGATGCGGCCCCTGATCACCAACGGCCTCTGGTTCGCCTGCGACTGCATCAAGCTCAACCGCTCCCAGGTCTCCGTTGACATCGAGTACGCCGACGGCAAGCTCGCGGTTTCCAAAGCCAACCTCTCCGAGTTTACATTCATCTCGCCCAAATCATACCAAGTGACCAACCTGACCATGGAGCGCGTCTTTGCGCGTACGCTCTTTGGCGGTGTGGGTTACTCCCCGCTCTCAGGCGACTTTTCCACTGTAACCTCGCACAAGATCACGGAGCTCAACGAAGGGACCAAGAAGATCATTCTGGGGATCTGTGGCGAGGAGTTTGGGAACCCTGAGGCAGCGGATACGGGTTTGACGAACGTCCATGCGAGCGCTATGCGCGTCATCTGGATCCACCAGCTCAAGGGGATCGGGTTCCTCGAGACGAGCGTGAAAACAGGAGAAGTGTTTGAAAACAGAGTGCTTGTGCCGCCGACGTGGCAGACGTCCAGGGGCGGTGTGTCGGCGCTCGTGTGCGGTCGACCCAAGATCGACGAAGAGAGCGACGATATTCAATTGTTGAGGACAGGAACTTGCATTACAGACTGCAGGATGATCACAAAGGCTGGACGCAGATCTTCTTTGGTGACGATGAAGCGGATCGTCGTTGGTTGAGGTTTTGGTAATTTTTGTTCTTTTGAAAGGCTGTTTGGAGTTGATATTATTAGTTTTGGAGTTTTTCGCTTCTGGTGGCAGTGCGGAGATGTTGAGTGGCAGTATCACAAAATTTGTACCCATAATAACTAATAGTGTAAAATTCTAAATTGAGCCCCACAGAGGATATGGAGTCACGGATACAGGCCACTTCATCGACATTCAGTCTGTATTCACATTCTGGTCTCATCTCACTGCGAAGGTGTCTGTACCAAGGCCATCCATCAACGTCTATCCGTCCGCTAGCACTCATTCGAAGTTGGGAGCTACACCGAAAATTTTCTTCAGGTGTGGTGCAAAACTCCAAAATTTATTTGCTCCACACAGCCTTTTCTTTGCCCTATAAAGCTGCTTTTCCGCCTGCGATCTTCCACAAGAAAGAAACAAAGGATGTTCATCAAAATGATCTCCCTCGCCGCTTTGGCTGCCATCACCCTCCCAACCATGGTCCAATCCTCAGGATTCGGCGATATCTTCAAAGACACCCTGGATGCTTCAGTCGCGGAAATCACCACCTCGTCCCTGAAGGCCTCGTCGCTGAGCGGGCAGTCCTCCTCAGGCGACTTCTTCGCGCCGGGTATGAGCGTCTACACCGCCACCGACTCTGCTTCGATCCCTTGCGCGGACGTGCGCTCCTACATATACAATATCCAGTTGGGATGCCTCAAGCAGACCGTGAACAGGATCGCAGCTGAGCAGGGCGGCAAGGGCACCCCGAGCCAGGCGACGATGGACACATACTTTGTCGCTGGGGCCAAGTGCGTCTGTCTGTCAGGACTGAACTCGACCTCGCCATACGTGCAGGCTTTCGATCGCTGCGCGGCGCAGGTGGTCGATCCAGGCGTGAATGTCGACCAGGCAAAGTCGGAAGCTAAGGCAGTTACCGACGCGTGCGCGGCGAAGAACTACCCGTTGGCGGCTTCGCTTGAGCAGTTTGAGATCACGCTGAATGGAGTTGTGAGTGAAGCTGAGGAAGAGCATTTTGCATTGGAGAAGCTGATTGGTTTTTTTCTCTTTAGGTGTTCCGCCCATCGAAGGTCAGCTCGGCCTCAACGATGATCCCGACTCTCCTTCATGCTTTAGTGGCTACGATGTTGGCTGTCATGCTGGTGCTTTAACCCACGCTGCGATTTTTGTTCCCAATGTTAATGACACAACACAATACATAGTTACATTGCAACTCTCAGAAATTCAATCGCGTCAAAGATCATCGGCGAGTTGGTCTGTTAAAGGTAATATAACTAACCTAGTAGAATACCAAGCCACCGTCCGCGCAACAATCCCAAAGAGAGTTTGTATTGATATATCTGAAGTTTCAGGACTTGTGCAATAAGCGTACTAACTCAGAAAGAAATGAAGAAATGAGACGTAGCGGAGGGGCCGGGAATGCAGATGTTCCAGGTGTGGATGAGACACCCGAAACTTTGGGGAAAGTTTCGGCTAGTGAGAACTAAGTGAAGTTGAATTTATGATGCTCTGAAATGCGGGTAGGATGGTATGAATTTGCCACGTTCTGTTCATATTGTTATAATGTTCGATGTGATTAAAATTCACCACTCAGTCATCAACCTGACGTGCACACAACCCGATTGCATCATTGATCGACCTTGTGTCGCGATCAGAAATTTGCCATTCTCTAGCCCACATTTGCAAGCAGCTTATTTAAAATGCAGTGACCCTCAATGCGTGATCCGTATTCTATGGCCTTGTGCGCAACAATCTTTACGCTGTTCCTCCTTGGAATCGCTACCAGCGTCCAAGCGAAGGTCACCGTCACCTCGACGTCTACGGCGGTGACCATAGCAAACGACCGGGTCACATTTGCATATCGCAAGGCAACCGGTGACCTCTACAACGTTGCACTCGATGGAACGAACCTCCTCGGCACCTACACAAAAACTGATGGGCGTGGCTACCTAGTGTGCTATTGTGTGATCGACCAGCCAAAAGGCTATTGGACTGTCGGCGGTGATCCAATTACTACAACCTATGACTCTATCACCGGGACCGACTCGGCAGGCATACAGTTCGGAGGCGTTGTGATTTCACAAACCATCTTCACAAACCAAACGTTCCAGCATTTTCATTTCCTTCGCGATGGGGAGACTGGAATCCATTCTTTCGTGCGTCTCCGGTTTCAAAACGACACTCTGGAGAACGCGGGGCAGATCGGTGAGTTTCGCTTCTTGTTCCGGCCGGGAAGCGGAAACTTGTGGACGCATCTTTCGACGAATTCAAAGACTTATGCGCCTCTGCCGCTCTCCACGACGATCGCAAATGAGATTGAAGTGCAGGTTTGCTGGTCCTCGAGAACGTATTTTGAATGTGGTGCTGATGGCGTTGTTTTTGAAAGGACGCAACTTGGTATATCGGTAACGCAACAGCGGACCCTTATGTCCAGTCTTTCAGCGAGTACTTCACAAAGTATCAGTTCTCTGCCGATTACGGGACGAATCTTGCAAGAGGACTGTATTCGGATGGGACGAAGACCAATGGCACTGCATACGGCGCTTGGCTTGTTTTAAATACAAAAGGTTTGGTATTTCAAGGGTATTTCAGCACAATTTAACCATCTTTGAGCCAGATACGTACTTCGGAGGTCCCACTAGATCGGATTTGGCAGTCGACGGCTCGATATATAATGTGGGTTTTCTCTCGATCGCGAACAATCATAAGCCTAAACCTCAGAACGTAGAAATACAGCACAACGCACTATGGTGGACGGACCCCAAAGCAATATCAGGGGTGGGAACGAACCTGGGGTCCTCAGTTTCTCTACTTCAACTCAGGAAAAGGAAAAAGGTGAGCCTTGCCGCCGGTGCCGCCGGGGGTCTTGAAAGGTTAATATTTATTCGATTTGCCTTAATAGCCTCTCCGAGTTGCGAAATGATGCAGAAAAGCTTGCGTTTCCTGAATGGAACGCACGGTTCTATGACGACATTGCTAGATACGTTCCTGGTTACTGTATGATTTGAATCGATGATATAAATTTCTATATTGGTTGCTTAAGCTCTCGTTTAGTTCCGACTTCAAGTCGTGGAAACATTACTGGCACCATCTCCCTACAGAATCCTTCTGTGTTGAACGTTCTGTCAGGAGACCTCACTTGGGTCGTCCTATCACAAAACGGCGTGCGCTTCCCGGACAACGTTGGAGACTCGAAAGCACGACAATATTTCATTAAAGCGAAGGTTGCGACAGACGGCTTGACGGCAACGTTCAACATCACGCGTGTGGTTGCAGGAACATACCGCTTGACCGTTTACTCTCTTGGCATCTTCGGTACATTTCAGAAACAATTGCACGCTGATTTGCTCTTATTCCAATTCTATTTCAAAAAGGAGAATACGTTCAGGACAGCATTGTCGTGACGGCCGGTGGTAGCAAGTCACTGTCTGTCAAATGGGTGGCAGAGAGCCACGGACAAGAACTCTGGCGGATCGGTCAGCCTGATTTTTCCTCGGGAGAATTCCGAAACGGGTACGAGCTTGATCTTTCAAAATCGTTGCATCCGGAAAAGTACCGCAATTATTGGGGGTAAGATTCAACGGCTATTGATGGCAACGATCTTAGATGTATCCTCCATCCAGTGCTTGGGATTTCCCAACGGACTTTCCCAACAGTGTGAACTACACGGTCGGCAAATCAGACTGGAGTCGGGACTGGGTTTGTAGACGGGCGGATATTATGTCAATGTTTGGCTGACCCATAATGAGCTAGAATTATATACATTGGGCAATGTTTGGACCAAGCTACACTCGTAAAACTGCCTCTTTCGGTGTCAACAAATGGAAGATCCACTTCAACCTCGCCCACCAACCCGATCCATCTTCCAACTTCACACTCACCATTCAACTCGCCGGTGCAAAAGGATCAGTCATTTCTTCAAACTCCACGGATGGAAAGGGTACCTATATCGGAACAAATAACACCAACATTGCAATTGCGGTCTCGATTAACAACTCGACGGCCCCATCGTTTGTGTGGGGCATCGACGCCGGTTTCTCATCTTCATGCGGAGTGCGATCACAGGTGTCTTGTTACACTCTGCGACAGTTGTTTGCGTTTTCAGGAAAAGTGCTTGTGGTCGGATGGAACTGGATCGAGCTTGCGCTTCCCTATGGCGAAACTTCCTATGTTCAATATGATGCGCTCCGTTTAGAGTCAAATGTTTAGCGGTTGTATCGCTTCTATGTACCCTCCGCAAATCCGAGCTTGGCAATTGTGTGTTGAATAAAGTATGTTTAGAAGACGCTGGTTATCCTGAGTCGCCTAATAAAAGCTTGCTTTCAAATAGCACACTTAGTTGAACGGATTTGTGTATTATGATCCAACCAAGAGCTGCATAACGACAAGCTAGAAAAAGAAAATAATGTGCTCCAGCTTTCTCCGCAAAAAAGGTGTACGCAAGAATAGCACATCCGGTCAAGTGTGCGAGAGCGAGAAGGTGAGGGAGCCCCCGTTGGTGGTGGAGCTCACACAAGTTCCAGTGAACGGAATGTCACCGCAGATGGAGCGCGAGGTAGCAATGCAGCGTTCCCAGCGGCCCTTGGAGACGTTGATGGTGTTTCCAGCCTGGTCGGCGACGAGGTTGAAACGAGCGGTGCCGTGGACACCCGTTGTGCTCCTGGGGTTTCCTTGGCACTTCTGGATTTTGCCAGCGATGCTGCCGCAGATGCCGAGGATTGCTCTGTTAATGTCTTTATTGGCAATCTTACTGCGAAATGTAAGAAAGACGCAGTTTAAGCAGAGATACTGAAACATACGTTGCTTTGTTTCCACATTTCAAGTTGCGAATAGTGCCAGGGTCGATCTGAGACTTGCGGACTTGCGGAAGGGCGTTGCCGAAGCACGCTAGGAATGTGACGAGAATGCAGAGTATTTGGTGGAGATGCATTTTATCACCGTGTCTTGGACTCTTCGTTCAAGCGCTGAAGGGGCCTTAAAGAATTTTATGGGCGCCATCTGCGGCCATGTGAAAATTTGTGGGACGGCTGAAAAGAAACCGAACCAAAGAAATCCATGAGCATATTATCGTTACAACGAACAACTAACCGCCACATTATCGAAATTTTCCTGTCCAGATCCCATGAGGTACTTGCTTTCGGCTTCATGGCGGAAATATTCAAACTGCTTGGCGATACGAACATATCGGCCCGAAAAAGATATCTTACCTGCCAGCTACCTTGATGTCCTCCAGAGACGTGCCCTCTTCTGCCAGCTGAGTTGCACTCCCGGCCCTAAGGCTGTGACCTGAGTATTTAGCTCCCAGCCCTTGCCCTCATCCAATCCAAGAACCACCTCCTTGTTGGTATCAGACCACTCAATACCCCTATTTTCCAATAGTCTCCAGCTTTTTGCTCATGGTAAAGTTGTAACCGTTGTTGGTTGTAATGCACAATAAGCGTCACCTGTCAGCATGCCAAATTCATCCAGACATTTGACAAGCTGATTAGTCACTGCAACGCCTTCATGACTTCCATCCATCGAAATCATCTGCAGCAGCAATTCCTGCGGCTCCCATTCTTTCGTGATGTAGTGGGCAGTAATTCCAAGAAAAGAAATCTGGTTCTTCGTTGTCCAACAGTCAGCAGTTGTTGATACTCTTGAAAGGTGACCAACAATCAGTCCTTTTAACGACCTCCTTCTGCTTATCATAACTCTCCATCTCGTTTTGCTTCACTGTTTTTCAGAGGTGTAAAGCTTGGCTGAAAAGTCTGCAGCATGCTGACAAAGAACTCGTTCTCCACAACAGTAAAAGCCTGATTGTCTGCAGCAATCCAGTCCAAAATTGACCGCCACGCTACGTCTGGATTGAACCCAAAGTCTTGCTGCTTCTCCAGCAATCAGAACTTCAATTTCTGCTGTGGTGCCCAACAGTCCAAGCGACCTGGAAATACTTCCATGGTTGCTTTTAAGATGCCTGAGAAAGATTTTTGTTGATTTGTCTTGTCAACCTTCTTGCCCCACTTGGATTTCGCAACCAAACAAAGAGGCTGTGGTGAGCTGGTCGACAAAGACTCTTCTCATCCCAGCACCACCAGAATATGGCAACAGGACATATCCCTTCTTGCTGATTCAGGTTAGATGGCCCTTTTCCCCACATCCACCTTTGCCATTGGTCTTTTCTTGCTGTAAGCTAAAAACAATCACATCTGGGAAGGGTCTTTGTGCCTCATTCCACCTATTTGTCATTGGGCTCAAAAATCTTGCTCAAGGGAACTACTTCACCACCCGTGATCTCCCCTTTCCTGTTAAAGCCAAAGCGTTCCCTTGCGCAGATGGCTTGCCTTTGTTTTTGGGGGTACTTGTTTAGGTGGTGGGTAACAGTGCAGGCACTTTGGGAGCATGTCGTGGGTTCAACCTTTGGGTTTTCATGCTGCAGAAGTACTGTGGAGGTTTGTAATTGATTCCACATTTCAAAATATAGTTGATTTTGTTGAGGCAGCAGCAGTTCTGACATTGGGACCACCAACACCTGGTCGTAGAGCACCAGCCACCACTTCCCTGCCCATGAGATTGCTTTGTTGCGTAGTGAGGCTCGTTCAGCATTCCGTGACTACTATTCCCTCTTGCACCACAATTGAGTGCTTGAAGAACCATTCAAAACTGATTTTAAGGATACAGACAGTGATGTTCGTGAGGATTTGGCAAAGTTGCACAAGTTTGACATTGATTTTGATGTGGTCTTAGAGCTTAGAGTTGGAAGCAACCGATGATAACCCAATCTTTTAAACATTAATTTTTGTTTTGAGTGTTCATCAGTTGAAGTACAGTCAAGAGTTGAGAAAGTGTCCGCGTGGACAGTATCCTAGTAGTATTGAGGTCTGGGTCAGGGTTAGGTACTGGGTTCAACAACTTTGGGTCTGGGTAAACTGCTGCTACCTGCAGTGACCCAGCAGGTGGATGGAAATACCAGACCCAATATACGGGTTTTAGCCAGGTTTACTCTGCAACAGACCGAACACAGACCGCCAAACCTTAGCCTCGGAGATCCACCATTCAACTGGTTCCAACATATTGCTGGCATTTTTGGCCCTATGAAAAGCATCAAGGTACAACTGCATTGCGTGTACAGCTTATCTGTGAAACTGCAGAACCGTACACCTTGTCAGGGTGCCCAATGTGTGATGGGGAGCTGAATGCTGAGCCTAACCAGTTGCCCAAGCTTGTACACCTGTGTTTGTTTCGAGTCAGGTTGCCCATTGAACCTGCCAGACTGCAACGATCAGAGTCGCTCAGACTTCAGCATTCAGACGGCAACTGCGGTGATTGTGCCGCAATAGGTGGACAGGGATGTGTGTGGAGCCATGAATATTTGACTGATATTCATAAACTCCAACCAGCACAGGGGACTCAGCTGTGGATGTTTAGGAGGGGCCCTTTGTGACTGTTCTATCTGTTTGCTGCAAAAGTCCCCATTTGGGCTAATATGTCCAGTCACTCACATTAAAATGGAAAGTTATGTTTAATGATCTTAAATAATACAAAAAGATATAACTTGAGGTAAATATGATTTAAAGTTGCATATCTTATACTTCTGTCCCAAGGCACACAAGTTACAGTGTAGAGCCATGGTAAAGCATGAGCATGCTTAAGCACCTGCTGATGACACCCGACTAGGAACCCCTCCTGATCCCACAGCACCACCACTTCTATCGCTTCTCTCGCTCACCCCTCCGCTACTCCAGCTACTTCCCTCTCTGCTTTTCATTTCTCCAGTCCATGTCGTTGTATCCGACTGATTAGACCCACTTTGCTGTCCCCGATCTCCACCAGCTTGGCCTCCCTGCACTGGAAGGCTTTTAACAGTAGGAGTTAATCCCAGTATCTCCTCAATAAACTCTTTCACAGTAAAATGCTCTGGGAGGTCACCAAGATATGGAGGGCTATCTTCAAGAAGCTGATAGAATGCTTTGTTAAAATCAGAAGCGGAGAAAGTTTCACCTGGAGGAATTGGACAATTCATTTATAATTTTTCGTAATGTTTGTGATAATTTAGTTACCGTATTGCTGAAGAAGGGCAAGGAGGCCTTCTCGATTGAGCATTGAGTCAAGGTTTAACTTCCCAATTGTTTCCACAGGATCAAGATGTCCCGGCTCAAGCTGTTTCGCATGCGCAAGGGCAACTTCTAAATCAGATTGACTTAGATCCGCCACCGGTCGATGATTAATGTACACTCATATTTCCAAAGGATTAGCCGATCAAGTTTAATAGCACACTGTGCTTACATCGAATAAGCTCGTCAAAAGTGACACTGTGTAATAGCTCTCCAGTTCGCTCAACATCCCGATACTTTACTTCGTTGATCATATCTTCGATCTGTTGCTCAGTTGGATAAAATCCAACAGCTTGCATAATCAGAGGAACTTGATCAATGTCCACCCTGTCTGTGATCTGCCTTGTATCCATAGCATTCTCCCCTTGACTGTGGTCAACATTGTAAGTCTCAGCTTCTGGTGCATCTCAATTCTGACCACACTTTCCTTCTGAGCTGGGCGTAGTAGAAGTAATCCTCCATCTCTTTATACAGGGGACCTTCAACGCCAAGTCCACTGCCATCAAGCATATGCAAGAATGGCTCAATCGAATCTTGCGGACCTGCTCCAAGAGACAGTTGCGCATCAAGTGCGTTGTTATTTAGACCCCACATGTGGACTGCCCCATCGATTCCCCCGGCACTAAGCACATACTGATTATCATATGTGACACACAAGTTGGATATCTTAAGCAGACACTAAAGTCAGAATATTCAAATTTTTAGCATACAAGTACCACCTTCCCAGGATGTGCTATCAATCCCATAGACCGACGAGGATTTCCATCCAATGGTAGACTGATTATCCCAGCAACCTGGGAGTAAACATATTAAATTGGTGGAACAAATCTCTAATAGCTTCCGCACACCTTTTCCTCTGTAGAATAAACCAAGTACTTGTCAGCTTTATCCCCTTTGACTGCCTGCATTCTGTTTTCAAAACATCAAGAAAATGACTGTTTGTTAATCAATTTAGTTTCGCATACTTTGTGATAGTGCCTCCATAAGTTGGTGCAAGTAATGTTTTCCGGCAGAAGAATGTATCTTTGCTCAATACTCGAAATTTGAATTCATCATTCACAAGAAGAAGCATCCCGCCATTGCTACTATTCCCAAGTTCTCCCTTCTCCCTTTTTGTGAGAGGGTGTGGGACTACAGCCATGGGTCGTGCGGTTTGCTCAATTCTTGTCTTTGACTAGGTGAGCATAGTGTGCAGCGTTTAAATTAAGGGGTTCATTTGAGATGGCAAAACTGTACCTTCAAGCGCAAACCCTTAGACACAGACGAGGGAGCTAAAGCGTATTCAACAATGTGACGATCTAAACTCAGCGAGATCAGCCGTGTTTTCGTTGGAGTCCACTCGCTTTCGTCGCCAACATCCTGGTCCTCGTCCTTTCCTTTCACATCTGTCTGTTGTATTGGTGGCAGTTTGAACTGCGTTTCGACAGAGCTTCCATCAGAGCTCTCATCAAGAACAAGGAAGAGCAGACCTTTTTCAAGGAAATAAATCACGGAACAGTAATAATCTTTACAGAATCGTACCAACGATATCTTTAAAATGCTCCACCCTCCTCCCGAGATATTCCCAGCTGTCATTTTGCGTGCTTCCGATCTCTCTCGCACTCTCTCTGCGCTGCCCCGGCGCTTTCGGTGCAGCGTATATGCTCGCTCGCCTGAACACTGCGACTGCGTGCGACACATCCGCACTGGCGAGATACATCGCATCATCGGAGAAAACCAGCCGTGTGGACGCATTTGCACTCGGCGTGTGCGAATATATTTCAGAGAGCGTACCAGCGTTGAGGATTCGAATGGCTCCATTCAAAAATCCAGAGCCTATCAAATTGTCTGAGCTTGGTGCAAAACAGGGGGCACGAACCCATAATTACCTAGCAGCATGCCATCTCCAGAGAAGCAAAGTGCTGTGACCCCATTGCATTCTTTCTTTCCATGCTTTTTTGCTTTCTTTGAAGATACGGCGGCACCGCCGCCATCGGCTCCTGTTTTCTCGGCATTTGTTGCGGACTCATCGAACCTTCGCGACGCTAGTAGTGCTTTAGTTGTGTAGTCCCACAACTGAATCACCCCTACAACGATGAAGTAAATCAATAATTAAACCTAAGTCAAAAGAAGTGATAGAGTTCCAACTCACCACTTGCCCCTGAAACAGCAAATCGTGAGAGCCGAGGATGGGCAGCAAGTGCGTTAACAGACAATGATTGTGTCTCGAGGATAGTCTTCACAATTGGGTTCTGTTTGCTTTGATTAATATTCATTCGACACCATATGTGTGCCATCGATACCAAAAAGCTATGTGAAGTGTCATCTGGAACGACTGCAGGGGCCGAAGCTGAGGAGGCCCTTCGCTCGATTGAGGTTCCACCACCCGCAGATGAAGTTTTGCCGTCCGATGACGGCACAGCAATGTTGGAAGAAGAAGTTGCCGACCTTGCGATCAGAACTACCTTTGCGTGCGAGGTACCGACAACAAGATCCGGAAGAGCAGCCACATCCTCGAGTTGGTCTGGATCAAAACAATGCCATTTATAAAGCAGAAGTACAGAGCGATGAACAAAGACAAACATTCTGCTGGAACGGAGTGTTTTCCTCGTTTGCCGTCCTCCGATGGTTGTATCTTCGGAGCCACTTGAGGAGCTCCCCCGGCGGGTTTTTTGGTCGCAGATGTCGGTCGGATGTTTTGTGGAGTATTGAAGGTCACTGAAACAACTGGGCCTGATCGAAGTCTTTCGAGCCAGAGCAGGAGCCTTAGCTTTTATAAATAACAATCAGAAAATTCATGGCTAATGTAGATCAAGTGATGATTACCTGTAGATCAAAGACTTTGACAAACCCATCTTCCCCACCTGTAACGATGTACTTTCGGCTGCATGTTGTCAAAACATTAATGGCGCTGCTGTGGAGTCTTTATAGGTTCGCTGTCATGACTGTGATTTACCGGGACTGGAGATTAATTGTACCTGACAAACTTGACAGCTGCCTTCTCGCCATTCTGTAGTTTTATCGACAGGTTGTTTAGAGAACGGTCTCCCCACAGTACGACGTCCCCTTCAGCAGTCCCAGAGAGAGCCTGTGCGGCACCAGGAACAAACGTTGAAGTTGTGAAGGCAGTTGGAGCATGGCTAAAGTCCCTAAATTATTTAATTCAGATCAAGTATGGAGCCTGTCGTAGCTGTCTTGAGTTACTTTGGTGAGAGAGTCGGGGAATGCTGCTCCAAAACATTGGATTCTCTGTTCCATACAAAGAAGTTGACCGACTGAGGACCAGTGGTCAAGAATTCGACAGGATCGTCGGGGTTGACCTTGACCTGGGTCTGTCTCCCCCCGTCAATGCGATGTGTGAGAAGCGGGCCATCGCTTTCAGTAGTCCAATCCCAAATCGCAAGCACCTGTTCTTTCTCTGCCAGAGCGACGCTCAGTATCTTTTGAAATTTTCGCTAGAGACTTTACCGTCTCCAATTGTTATCAGGTATCTGGCGTCGGACGTGAATTCTGCAGCCGCAACACCAGCTCCTTGGTGTGGATCAAACATCGTTTTGATCGGCAACGCAGTTACACCCATCACAGGAGGACAGCCCGGCACACCCGGAACTATTGCGCCTGCAGCAACCGACGGGTTCCCCGCAGACGCCGGACGATCGCCGAGATGCTTCATGGTGTCCCAAATGATAAGAATGGATTCCGAAGGCCCACGATCCGTTGTGACGACCCAGCGCCTGCATGGAGTCGCTGATATTGCAGAAATTGGGTTCACATGCCCTTGGAGGAGCTGCTGCCGACCGTTGACCCAGTCATATAAAACCACGACATGGGCGGAACCGTATAGTATGACCTCGGTCCAAAATGAGCCAATAATTAAAGATTAATACTTCACTCAGGTACCTTGCGGTATGAGTCAGAAAGATTTACCACCGAGTTTGGAAGGTCGCAGTTGAAACCGAATGTCCATGACAAGGGCTCAAACAGGAGCATGAGACGCTGGGCAAAAACCAATGTAATCTTCCTACAAATGTAGTGCAGCTGCTTCCTAGACCGATTGATGTCTCCTTCAGATCCTTTTCTTTGGTATGATTCGAATGATGGTGATGGTCCGGCTTTGGCATGGTCGCGCTCCACGTGAGATCGTTTCCCACACTCAGACTGAAACAGCACGCTGAGGACAACTTTTTTTGGTTTTTTTTGGGAAGGTTTCAAAAAAGAATGAGGCGGGCAATGATCCAGTCCCAAGATGAAAACACAGCGTGCAAATCACACTCTCCCAAGATCAGACAAGCGGACTTCATTGCAGCACACGAAAATCACTGCCGAAAAAGCTTCGAGGACGGGTCAAAGGTCAACAACGCAAAAGTACACCGCACACCGAAAAGAAAGTGGTACAAGAAATAAGCGACGACCAAACAAATGAGGATTCTAGCGCTAAACACATAATTTTAGTATATGAGCTGAAACGAAAATCGAAAAGAGTTCTTCATTGTTCCTTCGCTCCTCCATTCTGGTGGTTCTTCTCGACGACCGCAAAGTTGAAGAGCATGGCCACATCCTCCCTCGCGTACTGGCAGCACTCAAGTTCCGCGTACTTCTTCGCCTCCTCAATGGTCCAGGTTCCGTTCCATAGCTCTGGGTCGCATCCCTTCCCAGGCATAACCAGCCAATCGCGGTACAAGCTGAACGGCAACTTGAGGAATAAGTGAGGAGCCGCATTCGCTGCGCACCAGCTTCGTCCGTGCATCTCCACCTGAACATGGGGGATAACCTCGTGTACTGACGGCTTGGACGGCGCCGCCGGGCTTGCAGCCACAACATCACGCATCCACGTCGCAACGAGTTCTTCACACAAAAGCTCCTTCTCCTCCTCGGAGGCGAGCAGCTCCCATCCCCTCACGCTCGCGTTTGGCGCTGAAATGAGGGATACAAGTTGCTCCGGAATGAATGTGTGGTGGAACTTCAGTGAGATCATGGGCCTCATCTGCCGGTCAGGAACAGCGACCACTTTCCAGTTAGTGACCTGGCGCTGTATCGTGGTCTCGTCAAACATTTTGGGGAGCCGGCCCCACACTCCGAGTCGGTCGACGTCCTCCTTTTTGGTCCTCCTCACGTTTCGGTCCAAGGCCTCCTTCTTTACCTTCATGAGGTTGTCGAATTCTTTCCTGTGGAAAATTCAGAACGGAAAAAATAATCAGTCCTCAATATCCCATCCTTTCGATGTCTTTACTCACTCGGGTTTTTTGCTGCGCTCTTCATTAGCCTGCTGTGACGTCGGCAAGTGCCTCGCCAAGTCCTCTGCGGTGTCCTCCGAGAATCCCACCATGTACCATCCCCGCAAGAAGCTTGCGAAAGCGTCCCTGCGCTTCTTCATGGCCGCAGTCTCTGCATCGCTGGCATTCGGAGCAGTGTACATTCCAACCGCAATTGCAAAGGTGACAACATCAACGCGCAGACGTATCCAATTGACAGTCGGGACGTCCTGCGACCAAAAAAAGTATTGTTGGCGATGAGCTCACGGAAAGTGGAGATTTTGAGTACCTGGGCGTTCACAGAGAGTCCAATGTTGACGTGGTACCCAAACTTTCTGAAATTGATGGGCTCAAGCTTCGCAGCAAGCTCGCCCGCATTGTCGAGCAGTGAGCGGATGGTTGCGGGGGAAGCAGGAACGGCGTTCTGGAAGAAGTGCTTCACAAAACCTGGGAATCCACTCGACTCCAACGAGGTCCTTCACCAGCCGCTGCAGATGAGACATAACCCACATTTTGGCGATGAAACTCTCAAACGTACCATTCTGGCTCCCAAGCCTTGCAAGTCGGCGAAGGAGTCACACGCATGACAGGCGTCGGTGGCACCGTCGCACCCGTCACCCCAGAAACCCCACCGCCGGAAGCATTGGCAGAACCAGACGAGGCAGCGGCAGCGGCAGCAGCGATCACGGTGTGGGCAGAGCTCCTACGTCGGCTGGGTCTGCGCTGGCCCTGGGTCTGGGACGGGGTCGGCGGGGTTGGCGAGGGTGGGGAGGGCGATGGGGAGGGACGCATTGGTGGGACGAACGGGCACAGCCGCAACTGGAAAGAAAATAGAAAATAAGAAACAAAAGTAAAAGTCCTGTATTTCGAGAGGGTTGGGTTGTGCAGAAAACTACGACTGGCGGTGACAGCGCAACTTTGAAGAAACAAAAAAATACCAACTACGCCCAACTTGACTACAAAAATTACAAACTATCTTGCGGTTCACATGTCCTCGTCTTCGTCTCGTACATCGCCTTCAACACCTCCAGTGCTAATCAACGCCTTGGCTGCGACAGAAACGATCTGGAAAGCACCCTTAGTTATCTTGATACAATGACGGTTCGGCGCCGCTTACAATTGATGACCAATAGACGTGCAACACCTCAAGCATTGAGAGCAAGGCAACGAACGTGTAGTTGACGTCTTTGCGACCGAATGGAATGATTTGACCGTCCTCGTGGTAGGCGTACAACCTAAATCACAATAAATAACTCTTTCGACAGAATAATCCCTCCATTCACTTACGGGACACTCGAAATAATGTAGAAAGGGAAATAAACCACACGAGAGTAGATGAACACTCCAGCGAACATGGCGAAAAGCACGTCTGCCACCTGTTTGAGTGGTTAAGGCAAGGCACAAATCCACCAAACGGATTATGATCTCTCACCTGCTGGAACCCACAGTACAAAAAGCATTTTGCAAGCTCCAAGAAGGGATCGGCTACTTCGTGCACCAAAAATACCATCACACCAATTCGGTAAAATCCCCACAGGTAGCTAAAGTAGATGAGCGACAGAGTTACAATGTGGTGCACAGTCATCGCGACAAAGTCCTTCTGCTTCGGGGCAACGAACAGGGTGTCGACAGTCTGATACATGTACGAACCAAACGCAAACTGGTACAAGAACTTGAGGCTCGCGCTCATGTGCTGCTGTTCAGGCCACCCATTGAAGAACTGCTGGGGGTCAAATGCACCGGGTTCACGCGAAAGCACAAAGAACGACACTGCCGCCGTTGTAGTGTACAGCGAAAAGCGCCAGGCTGAGATGACAAACTTGTTGCGTTTGGTTTCGAGTGCTTTGAGGCGAGCGGCTTCCTGCTGCACCAGCTTCATCTTTGCAGAGATGGCGTCGTCGTCACAGGTGTCCGACTCCACGGAAACCGCCTTCGTGCGTTTCTTGAGGTCACCGGTAGCCACATGGGTTGCAGTGGTTGTGATGTCGACGGCACTGTCGACGCTTTTTTTGTCATATTTAGGGGGGGAATCTTTGATGAGTCTGTACGACAGGGGCTGTTGTTAAGAGAGTGGCGACGCCGGATGAATATATAGAAGCTACAAAACATCCGTGAACCCGCTTCCGCCTTACTTACCCTGAAGACAAAGGTACGCAATATGTAGTGCATGGCGGCCCATCCCATGGTAGCGTGCCAGAGAGCAAACAAGTCTCGTGGCATAACGAGGTCCTTGTTCACAGTGTACGTGAACGCCGAAGCGAGCGAGGTGAGCATGTTTGTCTATAAGTTGTTGTAAAAGGTCTATGTATGTGGTTTTGTGTAGTAGATCGATCCGCAGCAAGGGCTTCAGTCAGAGGAGAGTCTGCACGCCAAGGTAGATGGCAAGAGGAAGAAGATGTCAGAACTCGATCTTCGGGGCAAGGAAGTGGCACCCCGGAAGTTCGCTTTGGTGTGGAGCTTACCTCCAACGCAGGTTGACGTGCTCAGAAGATCCCGGACGTCTCCCGATTCAGCGATGTACGAAGGGCCAGGGCAGGGCGGCACGAGAGCTCAGCAGGACACACGCGATTCGCACCACTTACTTTTCGCTTCGGGCGGTCGCGAACTTCTTCCGGAGGGATGGAGGGATGGGAGTCAAGGAGCGGACGTGTAAATTTGCACCGCGTGAAAAAGGGAAATTTTGATTGACAGTAAAAGACTGGATGGGTTGGAATGTTGATATTGGCTTGCAGTGGTTGCTCGGGCTACCGGTGAACCTGTTGCGGGGCAAGGAGAAGCGAGGAGATGAATCTGGATGACGGTTTACTCTTGCTTCTCATTGCAATCTCCATTGTTTCAAAAAATTGTTCGATTCAGCGCAAAAGGTGTGATGTCGGTGGAGGTCAATTGGTGAATCTAGACTCTTAATAGTTCTGGTAAAAGTTGCTATTCACTAAACTGCTACTTGCATAGAACCTCAACTCGATTCGAACTATACACACCTATTATATATTTCGTCAAGTATGTTTGTCCCCATCGATCAGCACAATCCCTTTTCGCCCCACTTCCAATCCCAGTATCTCTTCCGACAACGGCCGACTGGGGAAAGAGAGCACAGGAAGCTCTACTGGGCCCGAAGTTTTTGGTGTGGACGCTGTATTGCCTTGTCTGGTTCGGGAGAAAACGAAGGAAGTTGGACGAAAGGGTAGAAAAGTACCCTTAGAACTTGATAATGGAGGTGCCGATGCAGTGGAGAGTCTCTCCGGGAGCCGGGCTTTCCATTGGATCCAAGACGAAGGCGTATCTCCTTCGGAAATGTCCGCTTCGGTGGACCGGTCGGTGATACGAGTGATGACCCAAGTTCCATTCACTTTGTCGTTTGTTGCTTCATCCTTGGAATGTTTTGGCCCTTTGCCTTCGGAAAATCTTTCGGCAGCGGAATCTTTCCCAACATCCTCTGAACTTTTGCCGTTCTCGTTCTGTCCCTCTTCAGACGCTTCCACATTGCTCGCCGATCGAAGTACCGCTTCAGCTGCTTCGTGCTCGGACCTGAGTGCTACGAGCCAGGCTGGCTCTTCATCGTTTGCAAAGAGCCGGGAGGAACCTCTCTTAGTCTTGTCCCGCACAGGCGCAAAGGGATCCCATGTTGAAATGCCAACCTCGTCACTGGGCACATGCGATGCCTCGTGGTCATCAAGAGCCGTGCCTGAACTTGAGCCACGCACTCGTTCTCCTCGGTTTCTCGTGCGACCTCGCTCGAGGTCCTCTGGACTGTGCCGCCTTCTCTTCCCCTTTGACCGTGTGCCTGGGCCTACAGCCCCTTCCCGCGTCCTAATGCTCGTCCTCTTAAGTTTCAGCACGTCCGTGCCCTTCCGAAACATGAGAACGCCCAGAGCAAAGCAGACGGCGTCGAGAGCAGCGTGACTGAACATCAGAATGGCGTAGCCGGACAACACCGCCCCACGATCTATCGCGATTGCGTCTCTGCAGTTTGTCGCGACGTAAGCTTCAGTGTGCGGCAACGGCTGGTTGGGATGTGTTTCGGTGAAGTTGAGGTATGTATAAATTATTGAGAGGACAGCGGGACACGATGGGTCGGTTGCGCCGCTCAGAGTCAAGTTTTCGAGCCTCGGGTCATTTGTAATGGTTCCCGCCGAGACGACTGACTCAGGTATGGAATTGTTCAAGTCAGCGGAGAAACCGCAGCAGTTGTGCCTGCGTTCCCAGGCATCTTGCGCTGAATCGGACGCAGAGAACCAAAGCGACCCATCATATACACGGGAGGGATCGGCGTCGGCGACAAAGAGGAAGCCGACCACCAGTGCAGCTATGGCGACAATCGCGACTGAGATGAGATAAAAGGTGAGGGAGGGCTTGGTTGGGCGGTACGCAGAGAAGCAGGCTGAGATTGCCGAGATGAGGTTGAGCATTCCAACAATAACAAGGCCTGCGGTAGTTTAGTGGTGTTGTGATAAGGAAGAGCGATGGACCTACCTGAGAGCAGGGAACGATCAACTAGAGAAGCATCGTACTGAAATGGATTTGTGTCGAGGAAGGTTATGTATGAAACAACCAGTACGATTATGGCCGCGAGAATGTAGAGGAAGTTGAAGGCAAAGAACAGAGTTCGTAGTGCCACGGACATGTTGGAAGTCAGCAAGGGCAGACTAGCTTTAGCCCTGCGGATCAATATTCGAACAGTGGAATTTGAAGCGATCTAAATGGTTTGCGATCGATAAGTGGGGCAATGCATGCCCACCTGCTGCCATGATGTGTTTTTGGTGAGAACGAATTAAGTTCGCGCTATAGAAAATTTTTACAGGGCGGAGTGAAGCTCAGGCTGAAAGGGTCCATGGGACAACAGATCGACAATTGACAACCTACACCAATGACCGACTGACTGTCGCCAGCTCTGGATTCCCAGATATTAGGCGTGCAATTCTGGTCTTGTTCTATGATCGGTGTCACTTACCACACGCTGATCTCATACCAAAAATTGAACCCATGTGCGGTGGGATATGCGATGAGCGAGTTCATTTCTTGAAGAAGGCACAATATTAGAGGACAATCTACGCGCGGCTGTGATTGTGCAAGGTGCTCTGGCCAGTGCTTATCCGGAATGAGCCACTGTCTGGATGATCGAAACAAACAAACAACATCAGAAACGGACGATCTTGGAATGCTCATGTTAGGGAATCAAGATGTAATATCATTACGATAGGTTATAATGTCAAAAGAACTGTTACCCAGAAAAAAATAGACCCATCTGAACTCGTTCCAACACGATCCTGGGCAAAGAGCGGTGCGAGCGAAGTAAATACTGTCAATACCCTTTCGTCGCGAGAGGGTTGAAATGATGTCTGTCTTCCACAGCACAGACGTACTATGTAATATGACCTATTTTTTAACAAATTTCTTTCTGCCCTTGACTCACCGCGACCCGCGTTTTCTGCAAAACAAGGCCCAACGGCTAACCAGCACTCCTGCCACCTTACCACTGCTGATGTCTTGATGTCACCGCGGCACTCGCAGACCTCTACGTGCGTAAATCATGTATGTGCAGACGGTCACTTTCGCTTCGTTTCCTTTCATACTGACACTTTTCAATCAGGGGCCGCAATTGCTACAACCGCTGCCCCCTCCCCTGGCTCTGGGTATGTCTCTCCGCGGCGCTGTCTTCGGTCTCCCCCCGACGGAACCAATACCGGTCTTGGACCAGTTTATGCCTTTACCTTCGCACCCATCACGGCAACCTCGAGTCAGCGCGTCATTTAAAGGCTCGACACATGAGTACGATCAATTCATCAAAGAATCTCACTCGAAACTCTCACATCTCTTTCTTGCACTCATCTCATGACACTCGTTTGGCGATGCTGTACGGATCAAAAGCATGTGTTGCTAGGGGAGCACCTTCAGATCTTCAGTGCATGTCGACTCTTTCGCGCGATTCAAAACCTTTCGGCTCCTCGGGGGCGACACTAATCGCGCATTTCGATCCGAATCGGCAGTCTGGATCCAAACTGTCACGGTCGTATGGGCAAACCAACTCTGCTGCTGAAAGTTGCAATGCGAGTGCTCATCAAGAAGACCCGCCAACGTTGCAGCAACGTAATCATTTCCAACTGCAAACAGAAACACGCTTCCACGAGCTGATCAAAAACATCAAGTCCATCTTATCTCGCTCTGTTTTGATAGACGATCCTTGGCCACTTTACCACCAGCTCCGCTCTTTCATCGATCCTCCATTTCATTTTCTACAATCTCTTACACAACCCCAGCTCATCCAACTGATGAAGTCGCTGCGGCACACCTTTATTCAAAGTGTGGACACCCTTGGATGGCTGTTGTTGAACGACGCCAAAGACGCAGGAGTATTGATTCCAGTTGAACTATACCATTCAATGCTGCGGCTAGCACTATGGAGAAGGAAGGTCACAATCGATGGCGCAATGCGACTTATGCATCGCCTGCAACAGTTTCACAGCGATGTTTATTATCCGGAGGAACAATATCAGTTTCCGGACCTTTCAGCTCTTTTGATAATCGTCGATGCCGCTTCGTACCGACGTGAACCACAGGACCTAATGGATGGCCTGTACCGATCCATAATTCATCTTGGACGTGAGTCACAACGACCGCTCGAGGACTGCTTGAAAATACATGCTCAGCGCCGAAACGTGGCCGAAGCGCTTCGGCTTGTCCAAAGTCCATCCAGCCCACCCGGACGCCAGACCGCAACGCAATCGGAACCTGTTGGCTTAGCGTTCCCGGAGACTGTAACGCGCGAAGCAAAATATGTGGTCCCACTTACCAATGAGGCACTTGAACGGTTGCTTGTACTGTTGGGCCGCGAACGGCGAATCAACGAGTTGATTTGGTTGGTGGATACCGCACGGGGATATGACAGAAGCAACCTTTCAGCACTGGAGCTTAGCACTCGAGGGTATAACTCTATCTTGGCATGTGTTAAAGCTTTTCGAAAAGAACCGCATGTGACGCGATGGTTTGACCAGTTCAATGCCAGCATGGGCGATGCAACCGTGTTGAGAGAGGGTGAAAAGGAGCTCGATTTTGTCGGAATTTCCGGCAATGGCGCGACGTTCGCTGATCTGGTCAACTTTGGAGCGATTAAGCCAGATGCTGCGACATATACCATCTTATTGAAGTCATATCTTGACCAGTTTGAAGGGATGGGCAGAAAGCACGAGACGTTGGACTCTGAATTGCTCGATGGCATTGATGCAACAGCGAAGATCGCGTTAGAACGAAACGAGCTCAAGGAGGACCTGGTGGTTCGGGCAATTCTCGTTAATTTTTACATCAACCACAAGCAGTACAACCGTGCTCTTGATATATTTGATGAGCTCTACAGAGCGACCGTCGCCCAAAATAACTCTTGGAACATCATGGCGTGGGACGAACAAGACGACTATACACTTGGATTGCTCTGGGGCAGTATTGTGCGTGGGCTCATCGTCGCAAAGGAAGACACGCGCCTGGAGCAGCTTCTTCGTGCAGCACCGCGGGATCTCAAACACAACGCGGTGTTCTACGCTCAGATTCTCGAAGCTTGTATCGAACGTAGTGAACCTTCAGTTGCGTTTGAGTTCATCAAGCAAGTTCAGCAGTCTCGACTGGAACAAGTGCGAATCGGCGTCAGGACCACAGAGTCCATTCCACAGGCTCCAGCTGACCCGACAGAAACATCGGCAGCCAAGCATCTCCACGAAATATTGTGCACTTATGTCGCTTCACCCCTACCTCCAACCAAACTATCCCGGCGAACGGTTCCCGTAGTTCCCGCGATTAATTCACGGACAGGCTCGCTCATGCTCTCAGCATTGCGCTCTATGAACAACGCCGACATGGCCCTTGCTCTCTTAACGCAGCTGTCGCACCAGAACGTACGCCCGACGGTTGGTGCTATCCACCAAGTTATACGCATGCTCCAGAACGATCCCCACACTGCCGTGGAGATTTATTGGAGCGCAGTTACAAAGTATGATGTTCGGCCAGACTATTCAGTTTTCTACGAGCTGCTTCGACTCCTGTGCCGGTCACCATTCGCGCAGACGTCGGAGAAAGCTGAGAGCTTTATGATCTACTGGACGCGGAAGGTTCTTTCGGATATGGAAGTGTACGATTGTCCTCCAGATGTTCATGTGTACAATATCTTCCTGCAGCGACACAGCGTGCGTGGTATGACGAAGCAGTGCGAAAAGCTGCTACAACTGTTGATGCAAAAGGGGCTAGCACCGAACATTGAGACGTATCATCACATGATGCGAGCCTACGGCCGCGCGCTAAGATCCGGATATGGTGTGAGCAAGCGGGTGGCGTTTGGGGCGCTGGAGCGAACTGCTAGATCTGACACAACAAGGACGAAGCAGCGGCGGGGGAACGATGCAAAGTGGAACTTTTTAATGTCTGCTATCGAAACTTCGGTTGCCAAGAGTACGGGGACGGTTCTACAGACGAGCACGCGGGAGGTTTCTAGGAGGATGCCGTTTTTGGGATTCCGGCTGCCGGAGCAGGTAGCGCCAGTGCACGATCTATTTGTGGAGATGCTGGGAAGGGGACTCGAGCCGAATGTGGAGACGTACAGGGTGCTTGCGAGAGTGTATGATGGGCTAAGAATGGTGGCTGTAGAGTGGGAGGGGTGGTGTCGTAAACGTATTCGGAAACTCAGGGAAGCTGCGGCAAGGAAGTTCGGTGAGAGTTCGGTTTGGGAGGATCCAAAATGGTGGCCAGAGGAGGAGGGTGTGGAGGAGAGCGTGGGAGGGGTTGGGGAGGACGATGATCCTGTTGGTCGGTA
Source organism: Cladochytrium replicatum (assembly GCA_025526935.1). Taxonomy (NCBI): domain Eukaryota; kingdom Fungi; phylum Chytridiomycota; class Chytridiomycetes; order Cladochytriales; family Cladochytriaceae; genus Cladochytrium; species Cladochytrium replicatum. The sequence goes on along the minus strand of JAHLKD010000064.1, from coordinate 170,126 downwards.
TTTAAAAAGGGAATAGAGGACTCAGAACTCCACTGGCAGAGCGATTAAAGCTTCGGCATTATCAATTCAAAAATCTACAATCAAACAAGTTCTCTGGTAAGATCAACGACCAAACTACTGAATTACCTGAGAAACAACTTTGTAACAGGTCATATCCTGTGGTTAAACATGAGTTGCATCAGCTCAACTTGAACAACGTTTATCTGGTATAAACTCGGCTCACACGACACTTTGAAAAGTATTATAGGAGCAACATTAAATTAGTGACTCCCATAAAAGCGATTGTGAACGATCAGTGACTGTTTGAGACAAAGTTTCGCTATTGATTGGTGTTAAGGCTAACACCTTCGATTGACAGCATGTTGCGAAGGCTCATTGGGAAAAGCAGCAAGAAAGGGGCAGAAGAAACCGGGAGTGCTACCGTTAAAGTCCCAGTAGAAAACCTGGAAGAGATGTCGAGGCTGCAAAGCACGGATCCAAATTGTTTAGCCGAAGATGAGCATCCTCGCCGCTCTTATGCCAGTGAAACACTCCAGCTTCCCTCATACGCCGCCTCAATCTACCCAAGTCCGTCCGAGTATGCTCTCATCCCATCCGAGCCAATAAAACCCCCCGCAACTTTCATCTCGGAATATCAAGGTGGACCTCCCCATGGTCAACCACCCAAACCCGCCAGTGTTCACTCTGCTTCCGGTCAAAGTGCCACAAGCACCATCTCATCGTCCTCGATCTGCCTCAACTTGACCGTGAACATTCCTCGGTACCGTGCGGCGTCAGACAATCCAGTAGTGCGATATCGGCATAGATCTGCGGGAACCTCGAGTCTGCATTCAATCCGTTCGAATTCAAGATGTGGAGAGCATGGATCACGACGGAGGTGCTGGAGTGATCACGTAGATTTCGGGTCTCGGCGTCAATTTGTCGCGGAGGAGGTCGGAAAGGATGATGATCTGGACAGATGGAGTGACCTATCGTCCCTGACTTCGCTTACAAACAGTTTGTGTGACGGTGCGGAGTTTTCTATTCATGAGATGGGAGACTTACGGCACCAACGAGTTTTAGAAGTAGTGGCAGAGGGTACTAGTGGAAGTAGTGGACGAGTAACCACAACGCCGATGGATGTGCGTTTGGGAGAACCAAATACCAAAACAGCAAAAGATGTTAGTTACTGTATCGAGGAGAATTTTTCGAGAAAGGAAGACTTGTCGGGATCCCGATTGGATACCATGAAGGAGAGCGCAACAATGACATCTGGAGTATTTCAGCTTGATCCTAAGAAAAACGAGCCGGGAGGATGGTCGAAACGAGAAAGCGAAGTTACCGAAACTCTGAGAGCAAGTAGAAACAGCACAAACAACACGGTTGATCGCTTTCCCACCGGAACGACCGTTCCACCTCGAGTGCCGCTCACCTTCTGCGCCCTCCGGGTTGAGCAGGAGGTCTTTTCTGTCCCAGAGAAGAAGATTAGAGATGGGAAGTGGGTTCAAGGCTGGATATCTTGGGAAGGTGCCGGATTCATCCACGCCCATGAGATTGAAGGTGTTGGGCAAGTCGATCAGCTTCAGTTGATCAGTTCTGCCGCAATTTCAAGGACTCGGAGCAAACAGGTGGGCTCCATCAATTCAATATCAAAACATAAGTTAAAATTACTCCGGGTAGATAAAAACGACGAACCCCGAGTTGAGGTTTTCTTTGAGCCATTCACACCTAAGAAGGCCAAACACTATGTACGACCATGCGATTGCGCTTGGACTCGTCAACGGGCAGCTTGTGACTATTGCATTTACGGAGGGGGGGACAATGGCGTTGTGGGTGGGAGTGATCGAGATGTTTTTGAGCAAAGAGCAAGCAAAGATTGCTAGAAGTAGGAAGAAATAAAAGCACTCCCAACAATTCAGAAGGTCTATTTGTTGGACATATTTTCCCTATTTTTTAAGGCGTTCTTGTTTTAAAATCGCACTACCTCGCTCACCCACTTGCACCTGGTAACCATTGGGACGTCCGACTGCCATACAACTGCTGGGAACCCAGAATACCACTGAAGCAACGAATTATGGACTTTGACATCACCAAAGTCATCCCAAAACTGGGGGTGGTGAGACTCAAGGACCTCATCAAACAGATCCGTGCATGCAAGACCGCTGCTGATGAACGTGCCGTGGTGGCTAAAGAATCCGCCTACATTCGTACCTCGTTCAAAGAAGAGAACAATGACCTGAGACACATCAATGTCGCAAAGCTTTTGTACATTCACATGTTGGGATACCCCGCACACTTCGGCCAGATGGAGTGCCTCAAACTTGGTAGGAACCGGCTCTATTATCTGCAGATCTAGATTATTTTCGAAGGGTCTCAACGTGAAACGTCTGTTCTAACAATTCTTCATCCATCGGATTGACTATTTAGTTGCGTCGCCACGGTTTGCGGATAAGCGGCTGGGATATCTTGGAATAATGCTCCTTCTAGATGAAAATCAGGAGGTCTTGACGTTGGTCACAAATTGTCTTAAGAAGTGAGGAAGCAATGCCTATGATGGTACTTTGGCACTTACTTACCGGAACCCCAATAGCGATTTGAACAGCAGCAACATGTATACGGTAGGCCTGGCTCTTTGCACTCTTGGTAATATTTCGGGACAAGAAATGGCACGGGATTTATGCGGAGAGGTCGAGAAGCTGCTGAGTAGCTCCAATTCGTACATTCGTAAAAAGGTGATTCGAGATTCTGCTAAGACGTCGCATTCTAAACGCCTTGCTATACTTAGGCGGCCCTTACCGCCATTAGAATCATCAAAAAAGTTCCCGATTTGCTCGAGAACTTCATGACCACTGCTAAAAATCTTCTGAACGAGCGAAATCATGGAGTTTTGCTTACTGGCATTGCGCTCCTGTCTGAAATGTGCAAAATCTACCCTGCCCTTATACTGGATCTCCGAAAGGTACTTCAGATAACCTCCGCCTGTCCTTCTAATAACCTTTTGGCAGTCTGTTACAGTTCTGGTCAAGCACTTGAAGAATCTTGTGACTGCGGGATTCAGTCCGGAGCACGACGTGAGCGGGATCACCGATCCGTTTTTGCAAGTGAAGGTGCTTCGTTTGCTACGAGTTTTGGGTAAAGGCGATGCCGAAGCAAGCGACATAATGAACGACGTACTCGCGCAGGTACAGGATTTAGAGAGCTTTAATAGCAATCATTGACATGTCATTTTAGGTAGCGACCAACACTGAGGCTTCGAAGAACGTTGGAAATGCAATTCTGTACGAGACAGTTTTAACAATCATGGATATCGAAAGTGAGAGCTCGTTGCGGGTACTTGGTATCAATATTCTTGGTCGCTTCTTAGCAAATCGTGACAACAACATTCGGTGAGTTATTGTTTCCCATTTCGATTTCCGTACTGAAATATTTCCAGATATGTCGCACTCACGACCTTGACCCGAACTGCGCAAGCATCGACCACCGATTCATCTGCACTCCAGCGACATCGTTCCACAATTCTCGATTGCTTGCGGGACCCCGATATCACTATCCGCCGTCGAGCGTTGGATCTCTCCTTCTTCTTGATCAACCCGCAGAATATCCGTATCTTGACCCGTGAACTCCTGTCTTTCCTTGAAATTGCCGAGTCGGATATTAAGAGCTCCACTGCGAGCCGCATTTGCGAATATGCAGGTCTAAACCGCCCTAACAAGCGCTGGGAAATCGATACAGTCTGCCGCGTTCTAAGAGTGGCCGGTGCGTGGGTTGATCAACAGGTCATTAACCACTTCATCAAATTGGTGACTACATCCGCTCCTGACCTTCAGCAATACACCGTGCGCAAGCTCTACCACATTGTTTCAGCTGAAGGGGAGAAGGCTCAGGTCCAGGAAGGTTTACTGCAGGCGTTAGCCTGGTGCGTTGGCGAATTTGGTGACGTTCTCGTCGCACCGAACCTGTCAAACAACTTGTTCAGTGCCGGGGAAGAAGAGGAGTCTGCGACCGGTGCGGATTCCGCTGGCGGTGGATCGTCGCCTGTCCAGGGACTGGACTCTCCGCAGTCCCCGCCAACAGAAAAAGAAGTGGTCGACTTGTTCGAGAATATTTTGAGGGGACCGTACGCAACATCATATGTCAAGGAGTACTCGATTACAGCTCTCGCGAAATTGACAGCACGGTTTTCGCAGGACGTAGTGATTGAGTAAGAAAAGCGAAGTGCAATCGTGCACCACTGAACCACCTTCACACAGAAATTGCAAGCAGCTCGTTGCAAAGTACCGTACATATGTTGAGGTGGAAATCCAGCAGCGAGGAGTCGAATACACCAACCTGTTCAGTCTAGACCGGGAATCGCGCCTGGCTCTTCTTGAGCGGATGCCAGTTCTCGAAAGTGCCATCAAAGACGAGGCGACCAAAGGTTGTGCGTTTGAATGATCTTTATCTTAAGTTGACCGTACTCCGCAGAGGCCAACCTTGCGGCCGCCCTGGCTGCTGTGTCACTTTCACCCACAGGAGGGGACTCTGGTGCTAGCGACTTACTCAGCCTTTCAGGCGAGGGCAAGAAAGGAGACGATGTCTTCAACATGTTGCTCGGAGGAAACCAGAAGAAGTCTAACGGTGCTGCCAAGACCGAGGTAATTAATTTTGGATTTCTTTTGCAATCGAGTTTAATCGATTTCATCTAAGAATATTTTGGACCTCCTTGGCGACATTGGAATCGGATCTGCTCCTACAGCGGCATCGACGAGCAAGTCACCCACATCTCTTTTGGCAGGCTCTGGTGCACAGAAGCCAACGGATCTGCTTGGAGAAATCTTCGGCTCCTCCTCGTCGCCTGCTCCAGCCAAGCCAGCTGGAAGTGGAGGGGCATCCAACTCTCTTCTAGATTTGCTGGGCGGGGGTGCGCCCTCGCCCCCGGCAGCGACTGGTGGGCCTGTACTTGTCGCGTATGACAAGAACGGCCTGAAAATCACCTTATCGCCCAAGAAATTAGGAAGCGGAGAGGCCATGTCAGTTCAGGCCACATTTTATAATACCGCGGGGTCAGGACAAATTCAAAATCTTGGGTTCCAAGTAGCCGTACCAAAGGTCTGCAACTGTTTTTGGCGTGCCAACCTGAAAATTGACTCATATCTTTTTGCAGACGCTTAAGCTGCAGATGCATCCTCTGAGCAGTACATCGGTCTCTGCGGGGACTCCTGCCACCCAGTCAATGCAAATTGATAACCCATCGAAGGTACGCATAATGAGGGTACATCGAAGATTCCTTCCTCACTCTTGTCTCAGGTGTCAGTCCGCCTGCGCATAAAGGTAACTTTTACCGGGGTCTCTGGTCAAGCCCATGACGAGATCATCGAGTTTGCGCAATTCGACTCTTCTCTGTGGTCTTGATTTCTAATGTTTGGATGGACTTGTTGTGCAAATAAAAAAACTTTATTCAAGCAACGCTTCCATAGAATTGCCAGGAACATCATCCAATTGCACAAACACCGCATCAGCATTGTGAATGAAGAACACATCACACTAGTTGTCAGACTATGTCGCTCCACCACCCGAAGGGACGCCTTCCCGTTTGACGGATTCAGATAACGAAGACTGACTGTCCGGAACCCCCGTCCCTTTAGCTTCCTCAACTTCGACAACCGGCGCAACTTCACAGCACAATGAATCATTGTCAAATGATGCACAAGCAAGAGGAGTACCTTTACCTTCATCTTCTTTTGCTTCACCCCGTGTGAGGTCAATCTCCTCAGCTCCTTGAGCGGCATAGCGCGCAAGAACCTTCCGCACGTACACAAACAGGAAGATTCCGATTGAAATGCCAAATGCAGCCATGGCTGAGACCACGGCAGCTTGGATCGGGTCGCCAAGACCAAGGGTGAGAGAGCGCAAATAACCGCCAACATAGCAGTTGATCAAATATTTGAAGTTTGCGACCAAGGTGATTGCTAGGAAGCGGTAGAAGGTGATTCCAGTTGAGGCGAAGAGGAAGTTCATCAGAGGGTAGCTGTATGGCGCCAGTCGGATTAGTTGGGCCACCTACAGAACCGGAACAAAACGGCAAGATTAAAACCTAACCGTTTTACGCAGCACCAATCGATCTATGCTTCGTCACTTACCCAGTAGTTTCCTGACAACACCGCACGTTCAATTGCACCAAGCTCCGGTATGAGGTTGAGCAGGTTTGATTTATACGGGCGAATATATACATGTCGAGCAATGAAGAATGCAATGACTCCACCAAGCAGTGTCCCGATGTAAAGGGGAATGAATCCTGAAAATATACGCAATGATTATGATGAGGATTAAGCCTTTGGACTGAAATCCCACCACTAGCGTGGCAAAACAACCGTTACCTAGTGGAAAGCCAAAGGTGAACCCATTCGCTAACAGCAGAACTGAGAACCCTGGAAGTGGGGGAATGCACACGATGGCTTGAAGCTAAGAAAGTGGAATAAGCAAATGCGAGGTGCTTGCTTGGGCAAGACTTACCACAATCATGATAATGTAGCCCCACACTCCCAGTTCGCCGACTTTCTCAAGAAAAACCTGGAGGGCGGGTACAAGTTTGTTCCCCAGGAAGATGAGCACCATTCCGAGGATCCATGGAATTAATAGCAGAACCCAGAGCCCAGCGAACTTTCTGGAGAAAAGTGAACGTAGTCTACTCTGTTTTGGTGGCGATTGCTGTTTGTCTTGAATCTCAATGTCCGTTTCAGCCACAGTAACGATCTCAGGTGGATGCACCGATGGTTTTTCCAGAGCTGAGGTATCTCCCAACATGATGTTCGCCGCAGATTGTGGTGGAACACTTTGATCTGGTGCTGAAAATTTTGCATTTTGCTGCGACAAAAATTCATCAATAATCGACGCCACACGTCCAAACGAAGGGGGCGCGCCAAAAAAATAAGCACCAAAATGTATCCATTTGTCCAATAATCTGGTATTATTATCCCGAACGAAATATAAACAGCTACGCAACAGAAGAAGTAGAAGCAGAAGTGATGATTTCCTTCTGGACTGAGTTAGACGGTGGTGGCCCTTCAGATATTGTAACAGACGATGATGATGGTTCATTGGGCGACGATACTATGTCCCTTTCTACCTGTGCACCAACGTGCTCGTGAGCTAGTTCGCGCGAAAAAAATTAGTAGATTTCAAAGCTCGATAGGAAGCGTCTTACCATCCTCCTTGCGGATCTCCACAATTTCCACAATCTCAACCTCCTCAGCTTCCGGTGCAGAGTACGTTGCAAGCACTCTTCTAACGTAGAAAAACAAGAATATCCCGACGGCAGCACCGAATACAATCATACATGAAAGCGCCGCGATCTGTACCGGGTCGCTGTATCCCAGCGTGAGGGAGCGCAAGTAGCCGCCAACATATGCATGAATGATGTACTTGCAGTTCGCAATCAGAGTGATAAGTAGGAATTGTGCAAACGTGATGTTGGTCGATGCGAACAGAAAGTTCATGAGGCCATACGCGTACGGGGCAAGCCGGATTATGAGGGCAACCTTTGGGAAGAAGTGGGCGTTAACGGAAAAGTGCTTTTGGAGGTTGTTGGCATATTTTTTGAACCTTAAAATTACCAGATGCAATCGCTTTGTCGATTGCATTGAGCTCCGGAACTGCTTTCAGAAGGTTCGGTTTGAAATGCGGGAGCACGAGGTACCTGCCCAACAGGAAAGCGATCATTCCGCCAATGACAGAACCAATGTATATTGGAACCATTGCTTGGAGAGGAACGCTTGGTGAGCCTGATGGTGGAAAGTCTTCCTTTAAATACACTCACCAAGCGGGAAACCGAATGCAAATCCGTTCGCAAGAAGTATTATCGAAAACGCTGGCACGGGTGGTATGCATGTGAGAATTTGTATCTGCAAACATCATTTTAGTGCGGCTACAAGTTTTGAACAGCACCTAAAGCTTACGCTGACCATGATAGCGTATCCTCCGATCCCCAGCACAGTAATCTGCTCGAGGAAAATCTTCAACGCAGGAATGATTTTGCTGTTGAACAGCACAACGAGTGCACCGAGCAAGCCCGTTATGAGGATGATGGCCCACAGTCCCCAGAACCTGCGATGCAGGAGCGAGCGAAGTCTTTCATACAATACAGATTTTCGAGCTGGTGGGGGCGCAGAGGAGGGTACTGGTTGTTGGGCTGATACCATGGATAGCGCTCCTCCCGTGGTTGTGCTCGACTTTTCCACGTCCACATGCTGATTCAGTGGTTCTCCACTCATCCCGGTGAAGCTCCACAACTTTCGCGAGCAGTGGGGCGCAAATTTGTTTTGCGATTAAATAGGACGTGTTTGTGCACAAAACAACCTTAAACTCATCTACGCTCCAAACACATTGAGATCTCCCACCAGCATCTGGGCCATAAACCGCTTCTCAAACAACGTGCGACCTCGTTCACCCCCTCTCACACACTTAGCGGTGGACCTTGGTTCCAGCAGCACAGGTTGCTTCTCTTTCCAATTTCCCAGAATAACATCCAGAACCGGATCAAACGACACTGTAGCATTCTGAATATCATAAACTACACGGGGCTCTGAATATTGTTCACCGTAACGACCTTCGGATGATGTTTGGTTATCTTGCGACGCAACGAGATTAACAGGCGATTGTAGACTGGGGAGTGTGTTTTGAAGAGCGTAGTGAGTATATTTTCGATCTTCCGATTGATTGGCTTCCATCCGGAGACAAACGGATGTCGAGCTTTCGATACCTCTTCCATAAACTATAGATGATGAGCATCGTCTCTGCGCATCATCTTCTCCATCCGAAACAAGAAGTTCTGGTACCCCTTGAGAAGGAGAAAACGACCTCGAGTTCGAAGAGTTGTAGGGCTCCAGATCGAAGCGGCTTCCTGACTCCACGGCGAGTTTCTCAATACTTTCATGCGGAGCTGCCGGTGACATAAAGACACTGCATTGGTTTGGCACAACTGGCCCTGAAATGGTTGCGACTCTCGAAACAGATGGAATCTGCGCATTGTCCCCACTACCGGACAGTATGGGGGGAATCTCACTGCCTTCCTCGCTTTCGTAGCACGGAGATTGGTAGCGCGCGTGCGAGAATGAGATGGAAGAAGGGTGTCCAAGCCTGTACAGCGATCCTAAAGAACCGATGGTCGCTGAAACACTGGAGTCAATAAGTTCAACATCTCTGTCGATGATATCAGCATCATCGACCACAAAACTACTGTCGTAATCATCGCTGTCGCGTATATCGTCATCGGAAGGTTCTCCAACATGCCGTGGTGACGACTCGTCTTTGTAACACTTCCCGTATCGGACGTCGATAAACTTGACCCACTTCTTGATTGCTGCTTTGAAAACATGCCAGCCATCGGATGCTGGATCTATGGAAGGCGAGTCTTCCTCTCTGGTGGGCAATTTGAACCACTCGCAGTGCTTTCAATAACAATCAGTTGATAGTCGAATTGAACTGGTAAATTCTCACCGTTTTTCCACACTTGCAGTCAACGCGTCCCGCACTATATCGATCAGAAAGCTCGATGTGGATCAACCGCTCTGCTCTAGACGCAAACCGACACCAACGACGACGTTCATCACTTCTTCTACTATTTCTCTGATGACTGTTGCGATCCATTCCAGGTTTGGGATTCGTATCCAATTCTGGTATGCGAGGATCAGACGAAGCCGTGATCCGAGGATAGAAGCTTTTGCGAAGCAGTCAAAAAGGTGGCACACAACACGATAGTTTAGACTAACTACTTTATCAGCAATGGTGTAAATCCACACTGCTTTGACCACTGTGCCATTCTCAGAAATACGTTCCTTGCACGACCTTCACAAAAGTTACCGAATGTACTACCCAATGCAGTTGGTTGTTCTTACCGATCTTGTACATTCCGGTTCTGACAGAGTTGGATATGCTGTCAACTCCAGCTGCTCATGGAATCCATAGCTGAGCTTTGAATAATGAGCACCGTCTATTCGCCTTACTGGTCACAAGCTGGTAAGCATAAATGTATCCCGGCCCGTCAGACTCAGATATAGGACTGATCATCAGTTGTTGCAAAAGTTTTTGCGTATGTGGCGAAAGCGTTGAGTCAATCCAACCTGATTTATCAAGAAAGCATTTGGTTTGAAGATTGCGACGGATGTTCTAGGTTTACCATCGAAATATGATCGCCTGGGGGATTCATCCCCATTCAATCCAGCCGATATCGAAATCCCATGGACAATCTCATTTCTTGGGGAGTGAGAGGTGGATTGGACGCTCTCCGGTACCGAGCTTTCACGGGAGACAGCTGCGGAGCTCTGGATGGCACTTGTTCCAGCTGAAAGGCTACGAATATAAAACGTAGAAGAATTTTGCCGGGTATTCGATGGGAAGTTTGGAGCTGGAGCCGTCTTTGAGCGCGGTAACTGGTTCCAATGATCGTGGCAGAAGCAACTATAATGCACTTTCGAAACAGACCCGTTAACAGCAGGTTGAGGCGCACTTTGTAGACCATGCTTATAGGATTTTTCAGGGGAGTTCAGGATCCTCTTGCATCGCTCTCCGGTAGATGTGTTCCAACCTCTGCAGCGCTCCGACATTCCCTCGCGAAATTGTGTTTGTGGCTTACGGGAGAAATTACAGATCCGTGACCATCCTGTGATCTCGCGCTGGTGGGTGTCAGGATCATAGAACGAGGAGATTGCATTGCTCTCTGGCTGCAGGATATTAGACAATCATCCCTGAATACAGTGTAGCTAGGAAATAAACTCTCATCCCTGCCTGCTCTTTGTGAGTGCTCCAAGTTCTTTTCTACTTCCTCCCCTGATCTTTCCACACAAGAGCGACAAGCTCCAAGTTACCAAAATCCAAGCTTCAATTTCTTAAGGTAAGTTCAGCCACATAAATGAGAAGCGATCATTTTCAGATCTTTATGTATTGCATTGAATAGAGTCCATCAACTTATCAAAGTCCTCAAAAAGGATTGTGAAAGTATTGCCTTTCGAGAACAGACACTGTAAGCACCTCTTATTATCTTCTCTCCTCGGCTGGATGATGACCAATGGGCTCAGCAGAGAATCCTCCTACGTCCAACCACGGAAGCAACTTTCCCAATAGAGATAATGGCTAGCCCATCCCCGTCAGTTCACCCTCAATTTCGATCAAAGGCGGTCTGCACACTTACATGCCGGCATTGCCTAACAGACGTTTGTCGCCGCGGCATGAAGGCTATCCTTTTGGGTGACACTCGGGTACGAACCTAAAAGATGGCTCATGTTGTTTTCGTCCGCTTATCTCTTTACCTGCCCCACTCCATTTCTGCCAGGTTGAACTCTACTCAACCGATTTCCCACCAGCGGGGTAAGGCGATGAACTTTCTTTGAGTCGGTTTTCGTTCCTGTGCTCACCAGTTATTCGTTGCATTGTTGATACAAGCAGGGTCCAACTAGTTGAGAAGGACTACATGACTCGGAACTGCAGATGCCGAATTCGAGATGTAGCTTGCTTGGGATGGTATAGTTCTCTCTATCTGATCAGTTATCTTTTTGTTAATTTGTGCTAGTGGGAATGTGATCGGGTATCACGTCACCCAACCCTGCGAGATGTGTCTGGATGCGTGTAACAACGGCCACTTCTGGATGTTTTTGGCAGAAGGTGTACGTGCAATAGAAAGAAAGGATCCCTCAGGTACAGAAAGCTCTCTTTGTTTCGCCTGGTTGTTTACGCGCGTCGTTCGCTAGGGATGAAGAACCTTCTTTGGGCTAACTTGCCGTGCTACGAACATGACGTAGATGCAGAAACTCGAAAGCAGGTTATATGCAGATGAAATTTTCGAGCAGGACAGCTAGTTTTGTCCGAATCTGTTTTCTACTGTATTTGGACGTAATAACAATGCATGGTCTTTCTACCGATCCAGGGAGCGCCTTGACCTTCCAACGAGTGTATCTCTCTCTCCAGTGCTCACCAACTACACTGCACTTTGGAAACGAGAATGAAAAGATACGCCAAAAAATATACGCCTCGCTCCCGCTCCATCTGTCCCTCCTTCGAACGGATTTTTCGTTCTCCTCGCCAGGCTGAGCATGATTGGAAAGGTTGACGTAAACTGTCGACACCGTCGTAAAACTGAAAGAACGCTTCTTGCGGGCCATCAAACATTTCTTGCGGGTTTTTTTTTTCCATGAAACTAAAAAAAATTTAGAATTAAAGTTAGATCTCTTCCATTGAGATTCCGGTCGATCTGCAACAGCATGACGTTGGTCGAGACGCTTAACGAGGTCGCCGGGCATCGAGATATGCGGCGACTACGGTTGGAGGAACGAATACCGGAATCCACAAAAAGGAAAATGGAAAGGAAGTTTCTCATAAGGCCTTCCAAGCACATTGAAAGGCATCAAAGGAGGACCAAGGAGAGACGGAACAAGATCAAGCAAAGACCGATGAGGATTTTGGCCGGACAACAAGGTTTTTAAACTCTGAACCCTTCCGTTGTCCGGCGTGATGCTAATTACTTTCTCGTTTCCATGAGACGCTCCCGCAGCAATGGAGATTCCGGTTAGCGCGGAAACCAAGTCCAAAAGGACTTTTGGCATCGGTTTGGTGGAGTTCGGCCCCCACCAGATTACTACGAAAATCCGCCAAAGTGAAGCTGACCGACCCACACCAAGTACTTCTTAGCAACAGTTCGAACGGGGCATTTGTATGCCAGAAGCCGTCCATAGACATTAATTAGACAATACGGAAAATTTTACAACAGCGTATTTTAATCCGATACAAATACGTTATCCCTTGAATGCAATATATAAAATTGCTTCACGTCAGAGGGCACGTTAAAGATCACCCCCAGAATATTCACAATTGTGGCTTACTGAAATAGCTAACACGTCAACACGTGAAGAGGCGTTTGTTGGCTTTTGTTAGGATCATAATTAAAACCAGCAGCAGAAGCAGCAGCAGAAGCAAATCACAGATCACAATATGTACACCACAACTTCCAAACAAGTTCTTGGACCGCTTGCTGAGCAGGTTTCAGCACTCATTATGATAGTTTCTGACTGTGAAGCCCGGAATTTGGCGATGCCTGATCTCACCAAAGTTGCAGAGTTGGTGTCCCTTCAGGCAAAGGTGCTGGCGAGCAAGTCCGAGCAGTTCCTTTCTGGGCCCTCTGCAGACGATATCACCAAGCTAGAAATGCCACAAATCTGCAAAGAGTGTAAGATTGTTGATAGATCAACAGTAATGATGCTAACAAATAGCAAGTGATACATGCCGCACAACTTCTAGTTACTGGAACAGCAGAACTGAAAACTAACCCACTCTCTGCTCCTGGAAGACAGAAGCTATTAGACGGTGTAAAAGGCGTGGTCCATGGTGTCGATAGATTTCTTTTTATTGCTGATGATGTCGAAGTCCGAAAAATCGTGAAAATATGCCAGAGCTTCCGTAATTTGCTTGGCGTCACTTTGGTCGACGCCGCAAAGTCAGTAGCAACTGCAAACACAGCAGTTCAAGCATTTGCTAAAGCTTCGCAGACCTGTATGCAGCTAGCCCAACTGGCCACAGCGAGAGTTGGTGAGCTTCTTTTTGAGGATCTCAAAGATCGTTTGATGGCCGCTGTGAAAGACGTATCAGTAGAAACTGAGTCCTTGGTTGGCGTCCTCAAACTAGTTTTCCAAAGTGCTGCTGTATCATTGAGCAAAGAGCCGACTGCTACAGCTCAAGCGGCACTTCAGCTTTCAGTCGATCGTATTTCAACCATTTGCAATGAGATCGAGACAATTGTGCAGTTTAACGAAACCGCCAGTGAATCCAAACTTAAGGTATATTCACGATCTTTCAAGACCCTAAATTTTTTAATTAGAGGTGTTTTACAAAAGGAAGAAGGACTGTCGGCTAACCTTTCCAAAATGGCGGATATTGGGCGAGCTATGGTCTCCGATGTTGAAGCAGGAGATGTCGCTGGTGCTATAGAAACGCGGATGGAGTACCAAAATGCTGGTGATGATATTCGACGCTTAGGTAACCAGTGATTTGTAGCCGAAACATTAAGACTGTGCTCAAATAACGTCTGAACAGCAAAATCCGACCACATCTTCGATCCGGTACTCAAAAACGAAATTCAAAACGCACTCGATAGCTTTCTAGCTAACGCCAGCCATGCTGCTTCTGTTGCAGTATCCGCTTCAAGTGCGGTCTCCAACTCACATTTATCTCATTCACACCAGTCAGCTGCACGAATGCTTACTTCACGTCTCGCGATATTAGTGCGCCAGAACACGGATGCTGGGAACAAGCTTTCTAACGAAACGAGACGTGCGCTCATAGCAGATCTTACTGGATCAATCGCAGATCTCCATCCAGATAGCGGTGGCCCAAAAAACACGTTCAACTCGATCATGGCTGGTGAGAAGCCTTCATCAGATATGGAAGCTGCGTGGAAACGACTGGATTCACTTGCGAAAGGTGTCGAGCAGGAAGCATTGTTCAGTATCTCAAATCCAACCCGTGCGGTTGCAGTTGTTCAGAGCATCGCAAGTGCAAGAAAGAGGCTGAAAGAACTTGTGCCCGCAATTACTCATGGATTGGACGCAATCCGCGAAACGAACGGAGATGAAATTGCTAGAGCTCATCTGCAGACCATAAGCAAGGGATGGGAAGCGGCACTCAACAGACTGAATGAAACCACGATCGGTCCTCAAGGAATATTTGAAATTCAAGAGCTGCTTGCTGGAACGAGTATACAGGACTCGCTTTTTGATAAACATGATCTAAAATCAACGCTTAGGGATTGAGTTTGACGTTGGGACTGTTAACTGCGAGGCAGCAATAGCAGTTCGGGACAGTGGTGCATTGAGAGGAGGCATATTGAAGGCTATATCGTCTGCAAATTCTTTTTTGGCAATTTCGAAGCGCGAATATGACAGCAGCGAAGACGTTGAGTACAAGCGCGAACTTAAGAAAGGCATCGTCGATATGGAAGCCGGTAGCTTGATGTCAATATCGACGAAATCGATTAATTAATCTCATACATAGCAATTCGAGCACTATTGCATCAAGCAAAGAATTTTGAAAATGGTTCCCTGGCTGCTGGCAACCAAAATGTCAGTGAGCTTGTTGAGGGGTTGCGAGAAGCTAGAGAAGAGGTCATGAAGCTTGGAATGGTGACCGCCAAGAATGGGGACTTTGCTCAAGACTGGCTTGAAGACAGAAAACTGACTGAAGACGACGATTATGTTGAACCAAACAACTTTGAAAATTTGAAGGAAAGGCTCGATGTCATCGCCGGTACGTCAATTCAATTGACATGACATCTTTTCGGCTAAAGTCACCCTTTAAGCTTGCGCTATGGAGTTGTCAGACAAAAACCAGCAAAAGCAGATTTTGAATCTAGCAGCGGATTTGTCAAATGAAATAAGTCTGATCCGTCGACCCTCCACAGTGACGCCACGAACAATCAGCGCACTTGAAGGCTCACACAACAGAGAGGATCGAATGAAGCTTCTAGACGCTAGGTTTGCGCGAGCAGTCACGAGCGAGATCGTTGGATTAGGACACCAACTTGGCAATGCACAAAACCTCGCAGAAAGACTTGAAAACGACGTGAATGGTTCATTCTCCTGCAAAATTGATAGACTAACTAGAATCGCCGAATTTGCTTTGCGCCTTGGGGACTTGAAGGACGGTGAAAATCACAACTCCTGCCCTTCAATTGGTACGGAACATTCGCCTGCAATGCACGAACAATTGGGATCACGATGGAATGCAGTTCGGCGAGCGCTCAACCTGGGCAGATCAGCTGTCCAGAAAGGAAAGAATGACAGAGCGGGTGAGGTGATCACCTCGTTGGAGGACTTGAAGCATGCCTTGGATGCAGCAACTTCCTCTCTGGTACACTCTAATGCGGTTTTTATGGGTGATGACAGAGCGGTTGGCGCACGTAAGCTCTTCCCGTCCTTTCAAGTAACGAAATAGCTTACTGTTGTGACAGGGATGGCGATCCAATCTAGTCTTGCAAAGCTATCAAAAGTTCTTGACGCTGAATCAAAAGAACTTAATGCTAATTTAAACAATTCGAGCTCCAGTTCCAACCAAACGTCAATTCAACGAATATCTGCAGCCGAAGTCCTCGAAACAGCCTCAGACTGGGTGCGGATCGCAAAAATGGAAACACAAGAGTTTAGCGGAAAGAATACACAGGAATTAACCGATAAGATCACAACCGTTGAATCCGGTATGGCTTTCTCATGCGCTCATGTTACTGTTTTGGTCTAAAATGCTGTCGAAGATTTGGTGGCTCTTAAACACAGATTAACACCAGCCGACCATGCCAAAAACAATCATATTCACACAACGACATCTGTCCACCAGCTCCGCGACAAGCTCTTGAATGAGATCAACAATGCGAATGAGCTGATAATTGCTCAGAGAAATGGTCTGGAAGATGAAGAAGTGGTAGCTGCGAAACAAGCTGCTGCCATCGCAGAAAAACGAGCTCGCGAGGAGCGCGAGGCAGCAGAAGCAGTCCGGGCTGAAGAGCTACGCCTGAATCGCGAAGAAGAAGAAAAGCAGCGGGCAAAGGAGGAAGCAGACGAGCGTGAGAGGAGACGAATGGCCGAAGAAGCAGCTCGTGAAGAGGAGGAAAGGATTAAGCGGGAACAAGTCCAGATTGAGGAGGAAGCTTTGCTTTTGGCGGAACAAATGGGGCAGGTGGTTGTTATCGATGGGGAGGCACCAAGGCTTCTTTCGGAAGAAGAAGCTTCATCCAACCCAATCAAGGTAACGTTCACTTGGAATGCGAGTTCGCCACTTTCTTTTACTGCCTGAATACAGGCCGCAGCGCAGGAAATCAGGGTTGAAGCCTCGACCTGGGCTTCGGAAGAAAATTCGATCGTCTCATTTGCTCAACAAGTATCAGATTGTCTTGAGATCTTGTCCCAGCATCACGCTGCTCTTCGCCAAAGCCCCAAAAACCCAATTGCTAAGTCTGCATTTATCAAAGCGGCAACTGATATCGCCAACCGGGCGATTAGTTTGGCACGCGAAGCCGAACCACTCTCGAAAGTGTGCACCGACAAACGTCTTCGTGCCTCTCTAATTGGATCTACGGACCGTATCACAACACTCGTCCAGCAACTTAAGATCGTGGCTGCAGTGAAAGCAAGCAGCCCAGCAGATGCTGACCGGGATGTCCAACTGATCGCATGCGCACAGAACATCACCTCTTCAGTCAAAATGTGCTTGCGAAGCTGTGAAGCAGCAAGCCTCCGGATCAGCCCTTCAACAGCACCTAGTGTAAAATTTAGGAAGGTCGTTTACAGAAGAAAGCAGTTTGGTGCAGCTTAGACAATCCCTCAAAGAAATCCAAAAAAGTGTATTAACATGGGCATGGAGCCAGTGAAAATTTTGTTTGAGAAAATGACTGTGAAAGGAGAGTCAAATCACTTGCTATAAAACCGAATAAACACTCGAATCAGCTTCCCAAAACACGAAAAGGACTGATAAATAGTCGGCGCCATCTTTAATGTGCTCAAGCTACGAATTTCGATACTCATGCTCCCCGAAGTCGTCGGCACCCTCCGAAAACTCAAAGCCAAAATCGGCGGCATTAGTAATGTTACGGAGAGGAGAGGAGGGCGAACGAGATCGTCCGACAGATATCGGAGATGTTGGGTTTTTCCACCCAAAAAGGCTCAAAACACTTCCCCTGGCATTTGCGCCAATCGACTTTCGCTGCCCTGATGGGCTCGTTCCGATTTTCGATTGGGTCGTTTCTGTCGTTTCGCGGTCGTTAACGTCCAGTTTCTTCATCACTTCCTCGGGTATAGAGGGTGAAAGGGCTGCACCTGGCCATGTCTCATCCACTAGTGCGGTATCTCCGTTGAGGATAATAGGAACATGGAAGGGAAGCATTAACGAAGAATCCAGAAATTCACTGAAGACGTCAGTTTCGTCGAGATTTTCTGTGATATTGTTTACGGTCTCCTTTTTCGGTGTTCGTTGTGACACATCTCTTGCGCTGGCGAATCCTCCCGAAATACTGTCGTTGATCTCGTCGTCATCGTCATACTGATCCGTCAACAAGGCATAACCGCGTTGTGCCCTTGAACGAGCGAGCTCGATCAGGGCAGGACTGTCTTCGGCACTTGTGCTGTCTAATTGATGATGCCATTGGGACAAATCATCCAAAATTTTCTGAACGTGGAGCTGAACTTCTGTAGGAAAGGTCTCCTCTCCAACCTCCCACCTTAACAACAAATAAAATGATACTTAATGGGTTTCCTAGGAGCCTGCATTTCGATTCACCTGTAGTTAAGCATAGCACGGCGTACTTGTGCCATGGTGAGACCGTCTAAGTGAGCCATCGTTTCAACGAAGCCGGATAAGTCCCGTACTGATGAGATCACTCTAAGAAACTGGAGAAGGTGCACCGCAGGTTTGAGATGGCTTCTCGGTCTTTGCTTGATCTTGTTCCGTCTCTCCTTGGTCCTCCTTTGATGCCTTTCAATGTGCTTGGAAGGCCTTATGAGAAACTTCCTTTCCATTTTCCTTTTTGTGGATTCCGGTATTCGTTCCTCCAACCGTAGTCGCCGCATATCTCGATGCCCGGCGACCTCGTTAAGCGTCTCGACCAACGTCATGCTGTTGCAGATCGACCGGAATCTCAATGGAAGAGATCTAACTTTAATTCTAAATTTTTTTTAGTTTCATGGAAAAAAAAAACCCGCAAGAAATGTTTGATGGCCCGCAAGAAGCGTTCTTTCAGTTTTACGACGGTGTCGACAGTTTACGTCAACCTTTCCGGACAACAAGGTTTTTAAACTCTGAACCCTTCCGTTGTCCGGCGTGATGCTAATTACTTTCTCGTTTCCATGAGACGCTCCCGCAGCAATGGAGATTCCGGTTAGCGCGGAAACCAAGTCCAAAAGGACTTTTGGCATCGGTTTGGTGGAGTTCGGCCCCCACCAGATTACTACGAAAATCCGCCAAAGTGAAGCTGACCGACCCACACCAAGTACTTCTTAGCAACAGTTCGAACGGGGCATTTGTATGCCAGAAGCCGTCCATAGACATTAATTAGACAATACGGAAAATTTTACAACAGCGTATTTTAATCCGATACAAATACGTTATCCCTTGAATGCAATATATAAAATTGCTTCACGTCAGAGGGCACGTTAAAGATCACCCCCAGAATATTCACAATTGTGGCTTACTGAAATAGCTAACACGTCAACACGTGAAGAGGCGTTTGTTGGCTTTTGTTAGGATCATAATTAAAACCAGCAGCAGAAGCAGCAGCAGAAGCAAATCACAGATCACAATATGTACACCACAACTTCCAAACAAGTTCTTGGACCGCTTGCTGAGCAGGTTTCAGCACTCATTATGATAGTTTCTGACTGTGAAGCCCGGAATTTGGCGATGCCTGATCTCACCAAAGTTGCAGAGTTGGTGTCCCTTCAGGCAAAGGTGCTGGCGAGCAAGTCCGAGCAGTTCCTTTCTGGGCCCTCTGCAGACGATATCACCAAGCTAGAAATGCCACAAATCTGCAAAGAGTGTAAGATTGTTGATAGATCAACAGTAATGATGCTAACAAATAGCAAGTGATACATGCCGCACAACTTCTAGTTACTGGAACAGCAGAACTGAAAACTAACCCACTCTCTGCTCCTGGAAGACAGAAGCTATTAGACGGTGTAAAAGGCGTGGTCCATGGTGTCGATAGATTTCTTTTTATTGCTGATGATGTCGAAGTCCGAAAAATCGTGAAAATATGCCAGAGCTTCCGTAATTTGCTTGGCGTCACTTTGGTCGACGCCGCAAAGTCAGTAGCAACTGCAAACACAGCAGTTCAAGCATTTGCTAAAGCTTCGCAGACCTGTATGCAGCTAGCCCAACTGGCCACAGCGAGAGTTGGTGAGCTTCTTTTTGAGGATCTCAAAGATCGTTTGATGGCCGCTGTGAAAGACGTATCAGTAGAAACTGAGTCCTTGGTTGGCGTCCTCAAACTAGTTTTCCAAAGTGCTGCTGTATCATTGAGCAAAGAGCCGACTGCTACAGCTCAAGCGGCACTTCAGCTTTCAGTCGATCGTATTTCAACCATTTGCAATGAGATCGAGACAATTGTGCAGTTTAACGAAACCGCCAGTGAATCCAAACTTAAGGTATATTCACGATCTTTCAAGACCCTAAATTTTTTAATTAGAGGTGTTTTACAAAAGGAAGAAGGACTGTCGGCTAACCTTTCCAAAATGGCGGATATTGGGCGAGCTATGGTCTCCGATGTTGAAGCAGGAGATGTCGCTGGTGCTATAGAAACGCGGATGGAGTACCAAAATGCTGGTGATGATATTCGACGCTTAGGTAACCAGTGATTTGTAGCCGAAACATTAAGACTGTGCTCAAATAACGTCTGAACAGCAAAATCCGACCACATCTTCGATCCGGTACTCAAAAACGAAATTCAAAACGCACTCGATAGCTTTCTAGCTAACGCCAGCCATGCTGCTTCTGTTGCAGTATCCGCTTCAAGTGCGGTCTCCAACTCACATTTATCTCATTCACACCAGTCAGCTGCACGAATGCTTACTTCACGTCTCGCGATATTAGTGCGCCAGAACACGGATGCTGGGAACAAGCTTTCTAACGAAACGAGACGTGCGCTCATAGCAGATCTTACTGGATCAATCGCAGATCTCCATCCAGATAGCGGTGGCCCAAAAAACACGTTCAACTCGATCATGGCTGGTGAGAAGCCTTCATCAGATATGGAAGCTGCGTGGAAACGACTGGATTCACTTGCGAAAGGTGTCGAGCAGGAAGCATTGTTCAGTATCTCAAATCCAACCCGTGCGGTTGCAGTTGTTCAGAGCATCGCAAGTGCAAGAAAGAGGCTGAAAGAACTTGTGCCCGCAATTACTCATGGATTGGACGCAATCCGCGAAACGAACGGAGATGAAATTGCTAGAGCTCATCTGCAGACCATAAGCAAGGGATGGGAAGCGGCACTCAACAGACTGAATGAAACCACGATCGGTCCTCAAGGAATATTTGAAATTCAAGAGCTGCTTGCTGGAACGAGTATACAGGACTCGCTTTTTGATAAACATGATCTAAAATCAACGCTTAGGGATTGAGTTTGACGTTGGGACTGTTAACTGCGAGGCAGCAATAGCAGTTCGGGACAGTGGTGCATTGAGAGGAGGCATATTGAAGGCTATATCGTCTGCAAATTCTTTTTTGGCAATTTCGAAGCGCGAATATGACAGCAGCGAAGACGTTGAGTACAAGCGCGAACTTAAGAAAGGCATCGTCGATATGGAAGCCGGTAGCTTGATGTCAATATCGACGAAATCGATTAATTAATCTCATACATAGCAATTCGAGCACTATTGCATCAAGCAAAGAATTTTGAAAATGGTTCCCTGGCTGCTGGCAACCAAAATGTCAGTGAGCTTGTTGAGGGGTTGCGAGAAGCTAGAGAAGAGGTCATGAAGCTTGGAATGGTGACCGCCAAGAATGGGGACTTTGCTCAAGACTGGCTTGAAGACAGAAAACTGACTGAAGACGACGATTATGTTGAACCAAACAACTTTGAAAATTTGAAGGAAAGGCTCGATGTCATCGCCGGTACGTCAATTCAATTGACATGACATCTTTTCGGCTAAAGTCACCCTTTAAGCTTGCGCTATGGAGTTGTCAGACAAAAACCAGCAAAAGCAGATTTTGAATCTAGCAGCGGATTTGTCAAATGAAATAAGTCTGATCCGTCGACCCTCCACAGTGACGCCACGAACAATCAGCGCACTTGAAGGCTCACACAACAGAGAGGATCGAATGAAGCTTCTAGACGCTAGGTTTGCGCGAGCAGTCACGAGCGAGATCGTTGGATTAGGACACCAACTTGGCAATGCACAAAACCTCGCAGAAAGACTTGAAAACGACGTGAATGGTTCATTCTCCTGCAAAATTGATAGACTAACTAGAATCGCCGAATTTGCTTTGCGCCTTGGGGACTTGAAGGACGGTGAAAATCACAACTCCTGCCCTTCAATTGGTACGGAACATTCGCCTGCAATGCACGAACAATTGGGATCACGATGGAATGCAGTTCGGCGAGCGCTCAACCTGGGCAGATCAGCTGTCCAGAAAGGAAAGAATGACAGAGCGGGTGAGGTGATCACCTCGTTGGAGGACTTGAAGCATGCCTTGGATGCAGCAACTTCCTCTCTGGTACACTCTAATGCGGTTTTTATGGGTGATGACAGAGCGGTTGGCGCACGTAAGCTCTTCCCGTCCTTTCAAGTAACGAAATAGCTTACTGTTGTGACAGGGATGGCGATCCAATCTAGTCTTGCAAAGCTATCAAAAGTTCTTGACGCTGAATCAAAAGAACTTAATGCTAATTTAAACAATTCGAGCTCCAGTTCCAACCAAACGTCAATTCAACGAATATCTGCAGCCGAAGTCCTCGAAACAGCCTCAGACTGGGTGCGGATCGCAAAAATGGAAACACAAGAGTTTAGCGGAAAGAATACACAGGAATTAACCGATAAGATCACAACCGTTGAATCCGGTATGGCTTTCTCATGCGCTCATGTTACTGTTTTGGTCTAAAATGCTGTCGAAGATTTGGTGGCTCTTAAACACAGATTAACACCAGCCGACCATGCCAAAAACAATCATATTCACACAACGACATCTGTCCACCAGCTCCGCGACAAGCTCTTGAATGAGATCAACAATGCGAATGAGCTGATAATTGCTCAGAGAAATGGTCTGGAAGATGAAGAAGTGGTAGCTGCGAAACAAGCTGCTGCCATCGCAGAAAAACGAGCTCGCGAGGAGCGCGAGGCAGCAGAAGCAGTCCGGGCTGAAGAGCTACGCCTGAATCGCGAAGAAGAAGAAAAGCAGCGGGCAAAGGAGGAAGCAGACGAGCGTGAGAGGAGACGAATGGCCGAAGAAGCAGCTCGTGAAGAGGAGGAAAGGATTAAGCGGGAACAAGTCCAGATTGAGGAGGAAGCTTTGCTTTTGGCGGAACAAATGGGGCAGGTGGTTGTTATCGATGGGGAGGCACCAAGGCTTCTTTCGGAAGAAGAAGCTTCATCCAACCCAATCAAGGTAACGTTCACTTGGAATGCGAGTTCGCCACTTTCTTTTACTGCCTGAATACAGGCCGCAGCGCAGGAAATCAGGGTTGAAGCCTCGACCTGGGCTTCGGAAGAAAATTCGATCGTCTCATTTGCTCAACAAGTATCAGATTGTCTTGAGATCTTGTCCCAGCATCACGCTGCTCTTCGCCAAAGCCCCAAAAACCCAATTGCTAAGTCTGCATTTATCAAAGCGGCAACTGATATCGCCAACCGGGCGATTAGTTTGGCACGCGAAGCCGAACCACTCTCGAAAGTGTGCACCGACAAACGTCTTCGTGCCTCTCTAATTGGATCTACGGACCGTATCACAACACTCGTCCAGCAACTTAAGATCGTGGCTGCAGTGAAAGCAAGCAGCCCAGCAGATGCTGACCGGGATGTCCAACTGATCGCATGCGCACAGAACATCACCTCTTCAGTCAAAATGTGCTTGCGAAGCTGTGAAGCAGCAAGCCTCCGGATCAGCCCTTCAACAGCACCTAGTGTAAAATTTAGGAAGGTCGTTTACAGAAGAAAGCAGTTTGGTGCAGCTTAGACAATCCCTCAAAGAAATCCAAAAAAGTGTATTAACATGGGCATGGAGCCAGTGAAAATTTTGTTTGAGAAAATGACTGTGAAAGGAGAGTCAAATCACTTGCTATAAAACCGAATAAACACTCGAATCAGCTTCCCAAAACACGAAAAGGACTGATAAATAGTCGGCGCCATCTTTAATGTGCTCAAGCTACGAATTTCGATACTCATGCTCCCCGAAGTCGTCGGCACCCTCCGAAAACTCAAAGCCAAAATCGGCGGCATTAGTAATGTTACGGAGAGGAGAGGAGGGCGAACGAGATCGTCCGACAGATATCGGAGATGTTGGGTTTTTCCACCCAAAAAGGCTCAAAACACTTCCCCTGGCATTTGCGCCAATCGACTTTCGCTGCCCTGATGGGCTCGTTCCGATTTTCGATTGGGTCGTTTCTGTCGTTTCGCGGTCGTTAACGTCCAGTTTCTTCATCACTTCCTCGGGTATAGAGGGTGAAAGGGCTGCACCTGGCCATGTCTCATCCACTAGTGCGGTATCTCCGTTGAGGATAATAGGAACATGGAAGGGAAGCATTAACGAAGAATCCAGAAATTCACTGAAGACGTCAGTTTCGTCGAGATTTTCTGTGATATTGTTTACGGTCTCCTTTTTCGGTGTTCGTTGTGACACATCTCTTGCGCTGGCGAATCCTCCCGAAATACTGTCGTTGATCTCGTCGTCATCGTCATACTGATCCGTCAACAAGGCATAACCGCGTTGTGCCCTTGAACGAGCGAGCTCGATCAGGGCAGGACTGTCTTCGGCACTTGTGCTGTCTAATTGATGATGCCATTGGGACAAATCATCCAAAATTTTCTGAACGTGGAGCTGAACTTCTGTAGGAAAGGTCTCCTCTCCAACCTCCCACCTTAACAACAAATAAAATGATACTTAATGGGTTTCCTAGGAGCCTGCATTTCGATTCACCTGTAGTTAAGCATAGCACGGCGTACTTGTGCCATGGTGAGACCGTCTAAGTGAGCCATCGTTTCAACGAAGCCGGATAAGTCCCGTACTGATGAGATCACTCTAAGAAACTGGAGAAGGTGCACCGCAGGTTTGAGATGGCTTCTCGGTCTTTGCTTGATCTTGTTCCGTCTCTCCTTGGTCCTCCTTTGATGCCTTTCAATGTGCTTGGAAGGCCTTATGAGAAACTTCCTTTCCATTTTCCTTTTTGTGGATTCCGGTATTCGTTCCTCCAACCGTAGTCGCCGCATATCTCGATGCCCGGCGACCTCGTTAAGCGTCTCGACCAACGTCATGCTGTTGCAGATCGACCGGAATCTCAATGGAAGAGATCTAACTTTAATTCTAAATTTTTTTTAGTTTCATGGAAAAAAAAAACCCGCAAGAAATGTTTGATGGCCCGCAAGAAGCGTTCTTTCAGTTTTACGACGGTGTCGACAGTTTACGTCAACCTTTCCGGACAACAAGGTTTTTAAACTCTGAACCCTTCCGTTGTCCGGCGTGATGCTAATTACTTTCTCGTTTCCATGAGACGCTCCCGCAGCAATGGAGATTCCGGTTAGCGCGGAAACCAAGTCCAAAAGGACTTTTGGCATCGGTTTGGTGGAGTTCGGCCCCCACCAGATTACTACGAAAATCCGCCAAAGTGAAGCTGACCGACCCACACCAAGTACTTCTTAGCAACAGTTCGAACGGGGCATTTGTATGCCAGAAGCCGTCCATAGACATTAATTAGACAATACGGAAAATTTTACAACAGCGTATTTTAATCCGATACAAATACGTTATCCCTTGAATGCAATATATAAAATTGCTTCACGTCAGAGGGCACGTTAAAGATCACCCCCAGAATATTCACAATTGTGGCTTACTGAAATAGCTAACACGTCAACACGTGAAGAGGCGTTTGTTGGCTTTTGTTAGGATCATAATTAAAACCAGCAGCAGAAGCAGCAGCAGAAGCAAATCACAGATCACAATATGTACACCACAACTTCCAAACAAGTTCTTGGACCGCTTGCTGAGCAGGTTTCAGCACTCATTATGATAGTTTCTGACTGTGAAGCCCGGAATTTGGCGATGCCTGATCTCACCAAAGTTGCAGAGTTGGTGTCCCTTCAGGCAAAGGTGCTGGCGAGCAAGTCCGAGCAGTTCCTTTCTGGGCCCTCTGCAGACGATATCACCAAGCTAGAAATGCCACAAATCTGCAAAGAGTGTAAGATTGTTGATAGATCAACAGTAATGATGCTAACAAATAGCAAGTGATACATGCCGCACAACTTCTAGTTACTGGAACAGCAGAACTGAAAACTAACCCACTCTCTGCTCCTGGAAGACAGAAGCTATTAGACGGTGTAAAAGGCGTGGTCCATGGTGTCGATAGATTTCTTTTTATTGCTGATGATGTCGAAGTCCGAAAAATCGTGAAAATATGCCAGAGCTTCCGTAATTTGCTTGGCGTCACTTTGGTCGACGCCGCAAAGTCAGTAGCAACTGCAAACACAGCAGTTCAAGCATTTGCTAAAGCTTCGCAGACCTGTATGCAGCTAGCCCAACTGGCCACAGCGAGAGTTGGTGAGCTTCTTTTTGAGGATCTCAAAGATCGTTTGATGGCCGCTGTGAAAGACGTATCAGTAGAAACTGAGTCCTTGGTTGGCGTCCTCAAACTAGTTTTCCAAAGTGCTGCTGTATCATTGAGCAAAGAGCCGACTGCTACAGCTCAAGCGGCACTTCAGCTTTCAGTCGATCGTATTTCAACCATTTGCAATGAGATCGAGACAATTGTGCAGTTTAACGAAACCGCCAGTGAATCCAAACTTAAGGTATATTCACGATCTTTCAAGACCCTAAATTTTTTAATTAGAGGTGTTTTACAAAAGGAAGAAGGACTGTCGGCTAACCTTTCCAAAATGGCGGATATTGGGCGAGCTATGGTCTCCGATGTTGAAGCAGGAGATGTCGCTGGTGCTATAGAAACGCGGATGGAGTACCAAAATGCTGGTGATGATATTCGACGCTTAGGTAACCAGTGATTTGTAGCCGAAACATTAAGACTGTGCTCAAATAACGTCTGAACAGCAAAATCCGACCACATCTTCGATCCGGTACTCAAAAACGAAATTCAAAACGCACTCGATAGCTTTCTAGCTAACGCCAGCCATGCTGCTTCTGTTGCAGTATCCGCTTCAAGTGCGGTCTCCAACTCACATTTATCTCATTCACACCAGTCAGCTGCACGAATGCTTACTTCACGTCTCGCGATATTAGTGCGCCAGAACACGGATGCTGGGAACAAGCTTTCTAACGAAACGAGACGTGCGCTCATAGCAGATCTTACTGGATCAATCGCAGATCTCCATCCAGATAGCGGTGGCCCAAAAAACACGTTCAACTCGATCATGGCTGGTGAGAAGCCTTCATCAGATATGGAAGCTGCGTGGAAACGACTGGATTCACTTGCGAAAGGTGTCGAGCAGGAAGCATTGTTCAGTATCTCAAATCCAACCCGTGCGGTTGCAGTTGTTCAGAGCATCGCAAGTGCAAGAAAGAGGCTGAAAGAACTTGTGCCCGCAATTACTCATGGATTGGACGCAATCCGCGAAACGAACGGAGATGAAATTGCTAGAGCTCATCTGCAGACCATAAGCAAGGGATGGGAAGCGGCACTCAACAGACTGAATGAAACCACGATCGGTCCTCAAGGAATATTTGAAATTCAAGAGCTGCTTGCTGGAACGAGTATACAGGACTCGCTTTTTGATAAACATGATCTAAAATCAACGCTTAGGGATTGAGTTTGACGTTGGGACTGTTAACTGCGAGGCAGCAATAGCAGTTCGGGACAGTGGTGCATTGAGAGGAGGCATATTGAAGGCTATATCGTCTGCAAATTCTTTTTTGGCAATTTCGAAGCGCGAATATGACAGCAGCGAAGACGTTGAGTACAAGCGCGAACTTAAGAAAGGCATCGTCGATATGGAAGCCGGTAGCTTGATGTCAATATCGACGAAATCGATTAATTAATCTCATACATAGCAATTCGAGCACTATTGCATCAAGCAAAGAATTTTGAAAATGGTTCCCTGGCTGCTGGCAACCAAAATGTCAGTGAGCTTGTTGAGGGGTTGCGAGAAGCTAGAGAAGAGGTCATGAAGCTTGGAATGGTGACCGCCAAGAATGGGGACTTTGCTCAAGACTGGCTTGAAGACAGAAAACTGACTGAAGACGACGATTATGTTGAACCAAACAACTTTGAAAATTTGAAGGAAAGGCTCGATGTCATCGCCGGTACGTCAATTCAATTGACATGACATCTTTTCGGCTAAAGTCACCCTTTAAGCTTGCGCTATGGAGTTGTCAGACAAAAACCAGCAAAAGCAGATTTTGAATCTAGCAGCGGATTTGTCAAATGAAATAAGTCTGATCCGTCGACCCTCCACAGTGACGCCACGAACAATCAGCGCACTTGAAGGCTCACACAACAGAGAGGATCGAATGAAGCTTCTAGACGCTAGGTTTGCGCGAGCAGTCACGAGCGAGATCGTTGGATTAGGACACCAACTTGGCAATGCACAAAACCTCGCAGAAAGACTTGAAAACGACGTGAATGGTTCATTCTCCTGCAAAATTGATAGACTAACTAGAATCGCCGAATTTGCTTTGCGCCTTGGGGACTTGAAGGACGGTGAAAATCACAACTCCTGCCCTTCAATTGGTACGGAACATTCGCCTGCAATGCACGAACAATTGGGATCACGATGGAATGCAGTTCGGCGAGCGCTCAACCTGGGCAGATCAGCTGTCCAGAAAGGAAAGAATGACAGAGCGGGTGAGGTGATCACCTCGTTGGAGGACTTGAAGCATGCCTTGGATGCAGCAACTTCCTCTCTGGTACACTCTAATGCGGTTTTTATGGGTGATGACAGAGCGGTTGGCGCACGTAAGCTCTTCCCGTCCTTTCAAGTAACGAAATAGCTTACTGTTGTGACAGGGATGGCGATCCAATCTAGTCTTGCAAAGCTATCAAAAGTTCTTGACGCTGAATCAAAAGAACTTAATGCTAATTTAAACAATTCGAGCTCCAGTTCCAACCAAACGTCAATTCAACGAATATCTGCAGCCGAAGTCCTCGAAACAGCCTCAGACTGGGTGCGGATCGCAAAAATGGAAACACAAGAGTTTAGCGGAAAGAATACACAGGAATTAACCGATAAGATCACAACCGTTGAATCCGGTATGGCTTTCTCATGCGCTCATGTTACTGTTTTGGTCTAAAATGCTGTCGAAGATTTGGTGGCTCTTAAACACAGATTAACACCAGCCGACCATGCCAAAAACAATCATATTCACACAACGACATCTGTCCACCAGCTCCGCGACAAGCTCTTGAATGAGATCAACAATGCGAATGAGCTGATAATTGCTCAGAGAAATGGTCTGGAAGATGAAGAAGTGGTAGCTGCGAAACAAGCTGCTGCCATCGCAGAAAAACGAGCTCGCGAGGAGCGCGAGGCAGCAGAAGCAGTCCGGGCTGAAGAGCTACGCCTGAATCGCGAAGAAGAAGAAAAGCAGCGGGCAAAGGAGGAAGCAGACGAGCGTGAGAGGAGACGAATGGCCGAAGAAGCAGCTCGTGAAGAGGAGGAAAGGATTAAGCGGGAACAAGTCCAGATTGAGGAGGAAGCTTTGCTTTTGGCGGAACAAATGGGGCAGGTGGTTGTTATCGATGGGGAGGCACCAAGGCTTCTTTCGGAAGAAGAAGCTTCATCCAACCCAATCAAGGTAACGTTCACTTGGAATGCGAGTTCGCCACTTTCTTTTACTGCCTGAATACAGGCCGCAGCGCAGGAAATCAGGGTTGAAGCCTCGACCTGGGCTTCGGAAGAAAATTCGATCGTCTCATTTGCTCAACAAGTATCAGATTGTCTTGAGATCTTGTCCCAGCATCACGCTGCTCTTCGCCAAAGCCCCAAAAACCCAATTGCTAAGTCTGCATTTATCAAAGCGGCAACTGATATCGCCAACCGGGCGATTAGTTTGGCACGCGAAGCCGAACCACTCTCGAAAGTGTGCACCGACAAACGTCTTCGTGCCTCTCTAATTGGATCTACGGACCGTATCACAACACTCGTCCAGCAACTTAAGATCGTGGCTGCAGTGAAAGCAAGCAGCCCAGCAGATGCTGACCGGGATGTCCAACTGATCGCATGCGCACAGAACATCACCTCTTCAGTCAAAATGTGCTTGCGAAGCTGTGAAGCAGCAAGCCTCCGGATCAGCCCTTCAACAGCACCTAGTGTAAAATTTAGGAAGGTCGTTTACAGAAGAAAGCAGTTTGGTGCAGCTTAGACAATCCCTCAAAGAAATCCAAAAAAGTGTATTAACATGGGCATGGAGCCAGTGAAAATTTTGTTTGAGAAAATGACTGTGAAAGGAGAGTCAAATCACTTGCTATAAAACCGAATAAACACTCGAATCAGCTTCCCAAAACACGAAAAGGACTGATAAATAGTCGGCGCCATCTTTAATGTGCTCAAGCTACGAATTTCGATACTCATGCTCCCCGAAGTCGTCGGCACCCTCCGAAAACTCAAAGCCAAAATCGGCGGCATTAGTAATGTTACGGAGAGGAGAGGAGGGCGAACGAGATCGTCCGACAGATATCGGAGATGTTGGGTTTTTCCACCCAAAAAGGCTCAAAACACTTCCCCTGGCATTTGCGCCAATCGACTTTCGCTGCCCTGATGGGCTCGTTCCGATTTTCGATTGGGTCGTTTCTGTCGTTTCGCGGTCGTTAACGTCCAGTTTCTTCATCACTTCCTCGGGTATAGAGGGTGAAAGGGCTGCACCTGGCCATGTCTCATCCACTAGTGCGGTATCTCCGTTGAGGATAATAGGAACATGGAAGGGAAGCATTAACGAAGAATCCAGAAATTCACTGAAGACGTCAGTTTCGTCGAGATTTTCTGTGATATTGTTTACGGTCTCCTTTTTCGGTGTTCGTTGTGACACATCTCTTGCGCTGGCGAATCCTCCCGAAATACTGTCGTTGATCTCGTCGTCATCGTCATACTGATCCGTCAACAAGGCATAACCGCGTTGTGCCCTTGAACGAGCGAGCTCGATCAGGGCAGGACTGTCTTCGGCACTTGTGCTGTCTAATTGATGATGCCATTGGGACAAATCATCCAAAATTTTCTGAACGTGGAGCTGAACTTCTGTAGGAAAGGTCTCCTCTCCAACCTCCCACCTTAACAACAAATAAAATGATACTTAATGGGTTTCCTAGGAGCCTGCATTTCGATTCACCTGTAGTTAAGCATAGCACGGCGTACTTGTGCCATGGTGAGACCGTCTAAGTGAGCCATCGTTTCAACGAAGCCGGATAAGTCCCGTACTGATGAGATCACTCTAAGAAACTGGAGAAGGTGCACCGCAGGTTTGAGATGGCTTCCCAAATTGACAGAACGCGGAGGAAACTCTCGGTGGTGATCTCTAATCCAATCTTCAACTGCTGAAATGTTCATCCGGATCTGGAGCGCTTTAGTCCGGCTGCAATAGGTTGAACTTCCAATGACCATATTGAAAAGTTCTGCCCCCATAAAGTAGAATGCTTGCGAGAATATCTGATGAATTATTTCGCGATGAACCATGCAACTTTGCAATAGAAAGAGGGTAGAGTCGAAAATATGGACAATCGTGTTCGGGGACACTTGGAACGGCCAACGACGAGAAAACATCCGCTGCCCAAAGAGGAGCGTTTCTCGAGCAGTAGAACGCTGCTGGTATATCGAAGAACGCCCACCAGGCTTTGGGGAGCGAGCGAGCGGGACGCGTGCTGAATTTGGAGACGCACTACCGTCCTCTGGGAGACGATCACCCGTGGGCGATCCCGCAATAGCAGTGGAATGAATGGAAGCCAGCGAACTCGGTTGGTTCGATCCGTTCAACAAAATCGTCCTCTTCGGTTTCATCAAAGGAAACTGCGACTCGAAACGAACATTCTCCATCCCCTCAATCGGATTTTGATCTAGAATAGCTTCTCTCAACAGTCCACTTAATCTTCGCTCGATATCTCGCACCAAGAGGAAAGAAGTGTCGTGAATAAGTTCTGATAATGCAGCTTGCATTTCAAAGGTCGCCAGCAGAAGTCCAGGATCACGTTTAAGATAGTACAAAAGCTGCGTTGCATTTGATATCCAGTAGGAAAGAAGTCGAGGATCATCTGTGTTAGCCTCAATACAGAGAGTAAGCAATATGTGCAAGCATGGCAGTTAGAACGAAAAAATACTTGTATCAGCTTGATGATGTGTTGGTGAGATTTTGTCAGCAGCGATTCGAGCAAATCAGATCCGTTGAAGTAATGTGCATATCTCAAAAGATGGTATCATAGTTTGAATGTGGAGAAAAAGAAGCTGAGCAAATTGTTACCTTGCACAAAGGAACAAAATCGCTGCAGCCAAAGGCTTCTGTATGGTGAAGGTATTGGTCGGTCGCAATTCGTAGACAGCGACAGAGACAATGTGATTAACGTCGTCAAATACAAACATTTGATCTAACTGGCAGTTATCCCAGTCAAATTCGAATCCTTCATCCTTTAATAGAGATGGATATAAATGATAGAGGCAACGGAAATATCCCATACATCGTTAAAGAGTCCAAGCTCATCCACCGAGAGTTTCGAGAAATCCGAAACGAATGATTGAGAAGATGAAGGCCTGAAGATGCTGATTGCCCGACTTGGAGACCTTGTCAAATTTGAATCAACTTCTGCTGGGCCATCATCTCCAAACGCCGGTTCGCTCTCCCATGCGCTGGATGTTTCCCGTTCAGCAGAACTTGGATCATACTCGAGTATTTGTGCCAGCTCTGTATTCGCAGCGCTCCGGCTCACAAGATTCTTGATAGTCCGTCCTGTGTTGGACTTCACATCTAGTTGGCATCATGAGACAAAATCCATTGCTAATCATGAGTGCAATTGCCTTTCTTTGCTCCGGCTTCTACAAGGAGGCGAGCCACGGAGGTATTACCGACCGATACGGCCCACATCAAAGCAGTCCAGCCGTCTATATAAAAAAGCGATAAGCGATAGAACAGTTTCTGTCGTGTAGCAGCGCACGTTTATCTGCTTGGTCCACCGAAGCATCGTTTTGTAAGAGGAGATAGCAAATATCCACATGACCAAAACATGCAGCATAAATAAGCGGACATGTCCCGTCTTCATCCTTTGCATCTACGTCGATAAGACTGCGGTGGTTCTCCAGGAAATCCCTGATTTTTGCGATGTCACCATTCGATGCGGCACGATGAAAGCTCGCAGCTAGCTTGACTCGTTTCTCAAGATCGGTCAAACCTGTGAGATCGTCATCGTGCTGCTCTGAGGCAATGGCCATAGCGCCAGAAGCAACACGCACTGCCACTAGGGATATCAATATTTTCAAAATTCAAATAAGTTCATGATTGTCACATTTTGTATTCTCCTGTGGCAATCCACGCCTGTCCGTTGTCTCGGACGTTTAGACAAGTACGGTTACTCATCAGGCAGTCCCAACGGCATGCCGAAATGCCCGCTGCAGTTCGCCTTGTCGTAGCTGCGGAGTGGGCTTTCAACCAGCCCATGTCTTGCAGAGTAGATAATTAACACCCCACCTCAACCGAATGAAAAAACGGGATGGTGATACTGCATTTCACGACTCCCAGCGGTCCAAACCACTCATCACTGCGCCACTGTACTGTTATGGACGCGAATCGCGACAGCACTGGCGAGCAAGATGAGCCGAGGATCTCAGAGACCGTTCTATCTTCATCACAAACACCTATGGCTGGAAGAAGAACAACTATCACTGGTGCAACTGCAATACGCGCGAACAATTTCATGGACATAGTGTCGTCTATTCACGAGAAAAATCAACATCAGAATTCACATCAGGTTCATCGTCAAACTACGCAGAGAAGAAAAACACGCGCAGAAAAGAATTGGGATACTCTACGTGCTCATGTTGTACGGAAGATTGTCTGATAAATCTGTAGTGTTGACTAATTTTATATTTAGAACAAGGGTTTTCTTCATTCAATCATGAACCAGCGCGAAACAACAACAAATGACTTTTTGACTCTTGTTGATTCTCTGTGGACTGAAGTTCATAGACATTCAGCGTTGCAGAGTGATGAGAAAGACAGCACAACTGACTTTATTACTGCTGGGTGGGCAGTAATTAAAGCTGCTCAGCATGCTGCAGCACATCCAAAGGTTGGGTCAAGTCATAGGTCCACTCCAGTGAATTCAAGCAGTATGCGAGCCATATCATCACAGAGAAGGCAAAAAAGACAGTCAGTTGATTTGGACCATGTCACAATTCCATCTCGAAGAGAATCACTCATTCCAACTGAACCTGGTGACGAATCAACTGATAATGATGCTCTCAAATACAAAAATCTCTCCCCAACAAATGTCCCTTCAAGCAGTGTCCCAGAAGAGTCACCTCAAGATGCGTCCATAAGTCAGGGACATGCAGTTTATGGACTAGAAGGCCTCAGTTTAGATTCTATTCCAAATTCAAAAATTAGCACTCTTTTCTTGAAGATTGCTGAAGGTTTAAACATTCAAAGCATAGGTGCAGTTTACATATGATAAATCAAATTATCTCATTCTAACTATCAACTCCTTGTGATAGATGAAGCAGATTTTTATACAGTACAACTCCATTTCAATAGAGCATGGAAGTTGCTTTTACTTGGATTGCTGCAAGCAGAATCGTTTTCCCGTTACATGGCAATGGTATCACTTAAGCGAGCAATCCCTGTTATTAATGAAACACTGCTTGACTCAACTACATGTGAAGTAAGTGTTCCGTGTTCCTTTTATATTGGAACTGCTTCCTAATTGTTTCCCCAAATATCAGAATCTTCTCAGAATTTTATCAAACTTAATTGTTTCAGATGAAAAGACAGAGAATCGACTCAAAGCTGTGTATCTAATTGGCCACATTGGCTTTTATCTGGGAACAGTCCGTGAGCATGATCATTTAATAGTGATTGTAAATATTCTTGGTATACTCAAATCCACTCAATTAATGTGCATATAGGCATTTCAAGAGCTTGCTACGAGATTGTTAGAAATTCAGCATTTTGAGCATACTCAGGTATGTGAGTTTTTATTTGATGATCAAATGTAATCTAATACTAACTTGCTATCGCCAGGGGACAAAAGACTTTGATCCTCAGCGTAGATCATTAAAAATATACTTGTTTCATGCTTTAGGAAAGTTCATACGGTATACACATAGGTCATACAGAGCAATGGAAGACATGATGCTATACATAGTTTATGAAGAGTTTTTATCTGGGGAGGCAAAAATGAAAGAGACGACCTTGCTAGCTCAAAAGCTATTGAAGCAGCAAGTGCCAATGAATGTGAGATCTAAGACAGCTAAATCTCTTGGGAACTTTGCTTTTGGAGACCAGAATAACATAAGAGACAATGTGAAGAGCTCGAATAATGAAGCCTATCATGTTGTTCTGGCACTTCTAGGGATACTAAATAATAATGATGTAAGAGCAAAACAGCATCCCAACCATTTAATAGTTACATCTCAATATCTTTTAAAAAAAATAGCTCAAGAGAAGTGAGAACAATCAGAAATACGTTGGGGCAATCTTCAAACCATTTATTCACTCGCTAATGCGCACAAGTTTACCCACATTGCAGATAGCAGCTGTTCACTTCATAAGGTTCATATTCTACTGGTAAACATTAAGTATCCTCATTTAATGTTTCCAAATAGCATCTGGATGCCGATCACTAACAGTGATGCAGTTGTGCTTGGCTTCCGGACATTAATATCAGGATTAGAGGAAACGCGCACACTAAACTTCCAAAGCTTTAACCGAAACCTATATGAAAAACAGCATTTAGAACTGAGCAAAGTATGTAAATATCCCAAATAGTTTAATCAGAACATTTATTTTAGTTCTAGCGGCTTGAAGCTGAAGAAGCTAGGCTTGCACTGCGTGGAAAACTGTTACGTCAGCTGTTACAGATCCCAGGATCATCCACAAAACTCTTTCCTGTAGCTGAATACCCTTCATACTTCAGCACCGAAAATTCATCCTTAATGAACACTATTGGTGTAGTCATTAAGATGCCAATTCACCCTAATTCAGCTTTGACAGTAACCAGACCATTGCCTTCCATTCCTGGAGTTCCTGCTGGTGTCACTACTGTTCCACCAATATTTATGGTAAGTCTGTGTTCTGTATGTGTTCAAATCTTCTAATTGCTATATGCAATCTTTACAAGGATTCTTCCTGGGCTGATAAGCAGACTCCGCCTCAATGTAGGTATGAATATATTGAGCGTACTGGAATGATACCAGGTCTTGCATTTGGCTATACCTACTCGCCAGGAATACTCGTCAATGTTTCTAAAGAGAGTCAAACACAAGATCTTTCCAGAAGAACAGAATTTGCAGATATGCAAAAACTTGAAGCAGATAATCGACAAACAAAAGGCTTAATTAGAGGGGTGAACAAATCTCCCCTGATCACTCATGACAGTCACACAAATAGAGTTGAAGCTTTAGGTGGCCGACAAAATACCGACACAGAATTGGTCCAACTGTCAAAGCATATCCTAACAGTTCCAGCAGGATGCAACTCTCACCCGTCAAAGGCGGATATTTTGCTTCTGGAGAATCGGCGAATCCCTCCAGGCTTTCTCACTACTTCACCCTTCCCTTCTGCACCGAGTGAGAGTTATACTATAAGTTCTGAACAATACTCAACTTTAAATTCTGCAATCTATGGAAAATTTGGGAAGCAATCAACTTCCAAGAACTCTGTTGCACTCTCAAAGAAATCTGAAATACCCAAAATTGAAGAGAGAGATGGTTTCACAACAGACAAGCATCCCATTTTATGGCCGTCACATATACCGTAAGTAAATGTGCCAAATGAGTGATGTTTTATTGAAATTGGACAGGAATCTTAAAACTGTCAGAAACCCGACCGATTTCCCAATTAATTCCCCTGTCCTTTTTGAAATTCATGAGCCTGGAGCGTATCAATTGAAACAATTTCTGGCACAAGTTAATAGCATCAACTTGGAGCTTTCAGCTGTAACAGTTAGAAAGGAAGTTTCAAATTTGTAAGTTAAACTTTTTAAAACTTGGTTTTCTATCCTAAAGAGACACAGAGAAGTTATGTCAATAGGTACAACATTTAATATGTATATCCGCTCCCGATACCTTCCAAACGAATGGATATGCATCAATTTAGAGGTGATAGATGATGACTATGAAGAAGGTAAAAAATTGAAATATGTAATTATAGTCTGCCACTAATGGCAATTGAAGAGTCTGTATTTTATCTGAAAGGAAAAGCTCAGCAGATTTCATCTGTACAGCAACGAACAAACGAAGCAAGTTTTGCTTGTCCACCACTACCTGCAGGGTTTTCCCCAACAGGGGATCCGTATTATGCTCCTCCAGTTAATTTGCCACCATTTCCAGTTGGTTACACAACTGATGGAATACCTTATTTTGGCAGATCAGCTGCAGTAAAACCAGCTCCTGCTGGAATGACAATACATGGTGTTCGATTTTACTCAAATGAGAGCAAATACACAGAAGGGACGAGAAACATAGTGGGAGGTTTTGATAATAATGGTCAGCCATTTTATATTCCACGTGGATGCACAGTTCCTCATCCATCAGGTTACACTTCTGATGGAATTCCCTATTACGATGTTCCTACACTTATGCACCAACGTGGTGTCATGGTACTTAATAATCAGAAAACTTCGAGCAACTGGAAATCATTTGAGGACGAAGAAAGTGATAGTTTCCTTGGTGCTAAACCAGAAGAAACTCCAACTGAGGGAGTCAAAACTAGAACTTCAAATCTTTTTGCTGGGGGTACAACAATTGAGAAAACAAAGTTGACACTTGAACTGATAGCCAAGCTTGAGTGCTCAAGTCAGCTACAGAGTATGAAAATTGAAGGCGAGGCTGCAGCTAACTTCCAAGAATCACTATTAGAAAGGGTAACAAGAATTGAGCAATTTTCAAAATTGAGAAAACTTGATAGTATCGCAGGCTCTAAATACAGCAATGCAGACGATGACCTTTTGAAGGATCCTGATGATATTGTTGCCTTCTTTAGACAAAGTGAAGATCTTGCACACTTGAAACCTTATAATATGCGGATCAATATAGAGCCAAACATAATAGAATTTCAGAGTGTCCAAGCACCGTTGACCAAGAATTCATTGTTGAGGTACCGAGCAGGACGAGGTGATCATGAACAAAGAGACTTTTTTGTTTCTGTAGAACCTATGGATATATTTAGAGTTAGTATTTTTCATTTGAAGTTGCAAGGGGAAGGGATAATAGAGCTGTTGGTGACATTCAATCCAGCTGCAATGAAAGGAGACAGAGTTGAATCTTCATTAAATGTTATTGATGATTGTGGAAAGAAGCTTGCTACATGTTCACTAAAAGGCTCGCGTCAGAGTTTTGTACGGGTTGCACCACTAAACATTGATGCTGGTTGGATACTACCTGACAGGCAAAAAGAATGCCTCTGCAAAATTGAGAATCTTTCAGGGCAAGTAGTTTCAGTGTATCTAGGATTGCAAAGTGAACAGGTTTACTTCCAAAACTCAAGTGCATCTAAACGGCCAGCATTTAAAGTCCCACAGAAGTCTATAAAACTTCAGGCACTTGAGCAGAAATCTGTCATTGTTTGCTTTGAGCCACCAAGTCTTGGCAGATTTTCTGATGTTCTCGAGATTAGTGCTCCGGGAGGAGATTTAATTAAAGCAAATATTGTTGGTATATCAGGAATACCAATAGCAATATATCCTGAAAATGAAGAAAATTCACAGGCTGGTGCGGCACTTTTAACAAGAGAACGCTGTGAGTTCATGAAAAAGTTTAAGAGATCAGACCACAAGGGCAAAATTGGACTGACAGACGAAGATAGACAGATTTTGAAAAGCATTCTTGCGGCAACATCTGATCAAGACTCAAGGCGAGAGGCTCATACTTTAGATTTTGGCATATGCTCCGATGAGGAAGTTCACGTCGTACGATGCCTGACATTAATGAACCTATCTGATCAACCACTTACAGTCGGGCTCTACTCACAATGTGCTTTCCTAAAGTTGCCATACTTTGTGAGAATAGCACCAAGGATGGCTAATACTGTAGAGCTGGTGCTTGATGTTCAAATTAATGATACAACAAATCCCAAAATTCGAGGAGATCTTGACACTGTCATTGAAATAATATGCCCTGAATTTCAAAACATTCCGTTACACATTATTGGTTTTGTTGGACAGCCTTTGTACTTTCCTGTTTGGGAGTTTGTATACTTAAGGCCAGTTCAAATTGGATGTACTGAAACCATTGAGATTTTCCTTGTTAATGAGTCACAATATAACATATCTCTAACTATGGATTTAATACCAAAAATACAACATGACTTTTGTAAAAGTACAATGCTTTGTTCAATCTCAAGCAATGTTACAGTGCCAACCAATATTAAAGCACACTCTCTTTTACCAGTGCAATTTACATTTACAGCAGCAGAGCGTGGCCCATTGTTGTGCTCAACAAAATTAAAGATTCTATCTCCAAAGAATCTTATTATTCCAGCAGCAATATACAACTGTGATCTTTGGATTATTGGAATGTGTATTGAACCATACCAAAGAAAGCCTTCAGAGATTCTTGATAGAAATGGGATTGATTTTTTGCGCATGTGGATGTCACATCCTAAACGCATCATTGATGAGTACCCAACACAAGAGGAGCACTCTCAGCGTTTCCATGTACACACCTCTCAAAGCCGACAATCTGCTCATGTAAGAGCTTTGGATAGCCATGTTACCTTTTTCAAAGATTGTGTTGTCTTCCGTCCTACTGCAAGTGCGAGAACACCAATTGGACAAATGGCTGAAACTGGATCACGCCGATCACAATTGCAGTCTATTCTTGTCCAGCAGAAGGGTCCTTCGTCTCAGCAAGTCTCATTTTTTGGGTCAACTTTCTTCAATGTAGATCCAAGAACAAAATTATTCCAGCCTGGAGATGCTGAAAATATTGACTTGATGTATGTTCCACCTTCAGACATACATGACTATATTGGTGTCTATGGATTTGGTGTTGCTCTTGTTGATTCTGATCATTCCTTTCATGCTCTCCAGCTTATAGCAAAGCATTCTACTGACTTTCTTGTTTTCCCACCACCAAATAAGGAAGGTCAAGTTGTACTTGATTTCGGTAAGATTGATATTGGACAGAGTTCTGTTTGCAAAAACACTAGAAGAATTACTTTATGCAACATGTTCACAGCATCCTACTCCTGGGATATAAAGTTTATTATAGGAAAATCAAAGTTGTCAGTATTTGACATTGATATGATGTTTGGAGAGTTAGAATCATATGAGACAAATGCAATATCAATTCAGTTTCGTTCAGATGCAGTTGGTATTTTTGAGACTATTGCTGAAATTAGTGTGAAAGAGACTGCTGATAGACAGATCAAACCAGTGAAGATTGCGACTCTCCTTCTTAGAGGGCATGCAGTAAATGTATCACTCACTGGTTTTCCAGATCAGATTGACTTTGGAAGTACTGTAGTTTTCAATAGGAAAATCAAATCATTTACTATTCTAAATAATGGATCACTAGAATGTCCAGTTACTCTGCTTACCAAACCACCTTTCACAGTATCACCAAAATCTTTCTTTTTACAATCAAAAACACAACAAGAGGTCCAGCTAATCTACAACCCTACTGAATCCAAAATGTCAACTGCAAAGATGCATATCTTTAGTAATCAGAAGCTTTTCCTCATACCTCTATCTGGGGTTGGAGGTACTGCAGAACTAGTATGCGAAAAGTATTTGAGGAAAGACATTGATTTTGGAGTTCAATGTGAGGGTACAATTTCATGGATATCATTGTACTTAACAAATCGTGGTACTTTGCCTCTTATCTTGAAAGGAGTGTCTGCAGATGCCCCTGATTTAGTTAAGCTCCAATTTTTAAGTGTAACATCTACTGTTCCATATGAAGGGTCAAATGTTTCAGCTACAAAGACAAATACCACAAGTTTGCACAAAGATTATTGGGGAATATTGAAGAGGAAGATAAAAATCTTTACAATATTAAATGATTTCATCCGAAAGCAAACAGTATTCCGAGATGGCCCAAGTAGTAAACATCATACAGGTAATCCCACAGAAGAAGAAGGATCTCCAATTCCTATAAGCAGCATTGGCACATTCTCAATTGATAAGTCCTCAATTTTGCAAAACGTGCCACAATTACGTCCTTTTCATTCATATCACTTGAGACTTGGCTATCTTAATAAGTATCAACTGAAACGGAGTACGGCTGTTTACTTTTTCTATATTCCTGTCACAACAAATGAAGACCCAGAAAGTTTAACTTTACTTGTTAAATCAATGTCTTTGAATGTTACAGGGCATGCTTTCCGCCCTTTAGAAATATTTCCCCCTTTCTATGATTTTGGTGTTGCACCAGCAGAAAACTTTCTTTCATACGGCGGAAAGGTATCCAATGATGTCCCACAAGAATTAAAATTGAATGAATCAGGGAAAAGAGTAGGTGCAAAGGATACAGCAACATTCTTTCTACAAATAATTAATATGTCATTAGAAGCACAAAATGTACAATTGCAGACAATATCAACAGAGTTCACCGTAACAGGCAGGGCTTGGCATCTTTTGCCTGGTGAAAAGCTAGAAATCCCTGTAGAATTTCACCCCAAGCAGGAGCAAATTCAGTATCATGGAGAGGCCCATTTCTTGCATAAACACGGTAGAAAGATTATTCGACTCACAGGAACTGGAGCATCTGCCAATGTTGTTTGTGATGATTTCTTAAATTTTGGAAGTGTAAAGATCCAGACACGATTTCAAAAGTCTCTAAAGATAAGTAATCGTGGGCTGCTTGATTGCAGATATCAAATGTTCATAATTCAATCAGAGACTGACTTCTACTTTCTGGGAGAAGAGCTGTATGAATATGAAGGTTTTATTGAGTCTGGCAAAACTATCATGATTCCTGTAGAATGCTGTTGTCAATCTGTACATGACTATGCAGCACACATTCTTGTCAAATGGCAGAGAGTTCCTTCTGGCATATGGGAAGAGGTGTTAGTGCAATTGCTTATAACTGTTGGAATGCCCGGATTTCAGCTACAGTCTAGAGAATTGGATTTCAGAACTACATTTATAGGGATGACTAAATCAATGCAACTCTCTGTGAAAAATGATGGGAACGCAGTTTGTAGTTGGGAGGCTTTCCCCGAAATATCCAACCTTTCAGTGGTGCCTAAACTGGGTAGTATTGACCCAGGTCAAATCATAGCTTTAAATGTAGAATTTACTCCAGAAAACTTTGAAGTTTTAAATTCTTCTTTGAATTTTAAAACGGATGCTGGTACCAAAACCATAGCATGTTTTGGAATAATTGGTGTACCATATTTGAAAATTCCTAGTGGCCAATTAAACTTTGACTTTGGCATTGTTGCAATTAACAAAACACATATTCGAAGTCTCAATATTACAAATAATGGGCCGAGGACTATAAAGTTTGAGTCCTCAATTCAGGGTCTTCTAACAGATAAAGTGCAATTAAAAGAGAGTTATGAAGTATTTTTCATAGACCCCCCTGGTGGAATTCTTGAGCCAAATCAGAATCTAGAGTTGTTTATTTCCTGTGTTCCAAGAGAATATGGGACACATTACCATAGTAGCTTGTCAATTTCAACATTTGATGGTGAAGAATACAAAGGAACCTTAAAAGCTATTGGTGGACAAGCAATTATAAAGCTAGGGCCACCATCAATCAAGGAGTGTGAAAATGAGATTATTTTAGCAACTGCGGAGCTTTCAAAGTCTCTTCCAACATCCCGCCAAAAAATTAAACCTATTTCAGAACAAGAGAGTGGGACAGCCCTTATTCTCAAAGCCCACTTAGCAAATCTACAAGAAATGCTTTCTGGATTAAGAGCAGCTGAAACAGATATATCCAGAGACAGTACCGGTGGTCAACCTATTCCTACCGTAAATTTGACAAGCCAAGAGAATTTACTTCTTGACAAAACAAAAAAGAGTGGAATAACAGACCATTTTGAAAGCAATGATGGGAAGCTTTGGTCAACTTTAGATGGATCTGAGTTGCATAACAAAATCACCCTCAACGACCAAAGTGGAACACTTCAAAACAATATAGTTTCAGAGAGTTTCAATGGTAGACAGTTAAAAATTGTAGATGATATTTCCAACTCTTTGAATCAGCACAGTAAAAACTTTCCCAAAGCTTTAGAATATCTCTCAAACACCTATGCAGATCAAAACTCATTTCAAAATTGGGAGCCTTCAACTATACATCTTATAAATGAACTTAGTGAGTTTGACAGTATTCTTGACAAGTACATAATAGAAAAGGAGTACCCTCAGAAAGATCTATATGTCGAAGGTCAACTTGACATAAGACAGCAAAGTTATTATGGTCTTGGTAGATACAGACCAGGTGTCTCACGGACATCTCGTCTTTTCAAACTAAAGTCTAAGAAAAATAAAATAGAACACTCATCTATTGAGCCACTTTTAAGCAAAATTTACCATATTTTGCAAAAGGCAGATCAACTAGTTGAAGCAGGGCTCTACTCAGATGTATTAAATACTATCCAATCAATAATTTCTAACGAGGAATGCAAAAGTTTAGCTGGACTCATTGATCAGGCAGACGTGTCCCAATTAAAGCCACAGTTGTTAAAGACTCTTGCTACAAATCATGATATGGCCAAGAGAGTCTCTATTTTATCTATTAAGCCTTCAAACTTCCGGTTTGCATTGACCGAGGCACCTACTGATGATGTGCAGATTTTATGCAATACAAACTTAGATACTTTGAAGAAAGAAGACAAAAATTTGTCACATTTGTTTTCAAAAATGGTTTCGCCAGAATTTGTGTTGGCACTGCAAGAAGTAGACCGCAAACTAGTCTGTGAGTTTGTCAGCAATTATCAAGAGCTTGAAAAATTAAAAGATCCGGATGACTTAAAGAAAACAAAACGCTTTTTTGGCAGTCACAGCTTTATGTCATCTGTTCGCAGCATAAGTCAATTAGTTGACTTGAACCAAACAATGTTAAATGAAGAAACCTCAAAAACATCTCCAAATCAGAGTATCAAATTACTCAATGATACAAATACAGTTATCAGAGCAGTAAAAGATCAATTAGCTGAAAAATGGCTTCTTAACAGGGAATTCTTGACAACTGCTTTGAAACGCCTTCAGCATACTACTCATTTAATTGAAAATGTTGTTTTTGAAGATGGTGCAAGTCAAATTAGCTCTGATAATGTTTATAATTTAGGGCTTATAAGAGGTGGAATCAAAAGTCCAAACATTCTGCTTTTCAATCTTCCAAATACTGGGAACCTCCAATTTGACTTTGAAATTATCAATAATGACTCTGATACCCTATTTCCGCAGGAGTTTGATTATGCACAT
Organism: Cladochytrium replicatum; assembly: GCA_025526935.1. Lineage (NCBI taxonomy): Eukaryota > Fungi > Chytridiomycota > Chytridiomycetes > Cladochytriales > Cladochytriaceae > Cladochytrium > Cladochytrium replicatum. The sequence goes on along the minus strand of JAHLKD010000064.1, from coordinate 125,929 downwards.
TCCAATCCTTTTATGATAGAGCCAACCTCAGGAACAATTTTGCCCGGAGAGTCGGTTAACTTCTCCTGCATGTTTCAAAGTGACATTGCAGGGTATTATCAGCAGAGCTACTCTCTTCAATCTGGAACAGAGAAGATAATAGCCTTTCTAATAACAGCTCACGTAGGGATTCCAAATTTAGTTATAAATCCTATGATTCTTGACTTTGGGCTTGTGGCACGAAGTAAGAGTGTGAGCAGAACCATCATGCTCTCAAATACAGGGACATTTAAGGATAGCTGGAGAGTTGAGCCCATTGTTACCACTTCGGTTGATTCAACAGCAGAAAGTAATACGGAAATCTTCCCATTCTCTGTTAATCCAGCCAAAGGAGAGCTTCTTCCTTCGGAAGATCAACCTCTCACTATGGTTTTCACTGCAGAAAGTGAAGGGAACTTTTTTGGCAAGTTTAAACTGTTGTGGTGCAAAGAATCAATTATTATTCAAGTAAAGGCATCTGGAGGCGGTGTGAGAATCAAGCCTATCTTTTCATTAAAGGAAGATATTGAATTTGCTGGAATAGATTTTGGAAGATGTATTGTAGGAGTAACAAAAGAGAAAAAATTTCAAGTCACAAATATTGGCAATGTTGATGGTAACATTGATATAGGGCATACAAATCAAGGAATACGATTTCAATCTAAACGTGATAGCACAGGACGGATAAGAATAAATTCAGGGGCAACATTGGATGTGTATATATACTATACTCCAAAAATTTCAGAAATAATTAAAGAGCCAATGGTTATTAAACTACCAGATAATCTCACTCAAATGATACCTCTTAAAGCTTTCGCTGGTCTCTGTCAGTGGAGCTTGGATGGATTTCTTGATTTTCAAAACATGCACATTTCTGAAATTCAACAGCGTACTTTAACACTTCAAAATACAGGAGATATTGACATTCAATTTTCTGTTCATCTTTTTCCTGACACCTTGTCTAATACAGTTCAGATAAAGGTTCAAAGCTTCAAAGAAGTTTCTCCGGCTACATTTTCAGCCCCAAGCAAATCTACTGGGACAATCAATGTTACAATAGCATCTGAATCAACAGGTCTTGTGAAAGGCACGTTTGTTGTTGAGACTGACTTAGGAAAAGGTCCAGTAAAGCAGCCCTTTTCATTTGAATTCTATCTATACCAAGATCAAATAGCTCTTGATAATAGTCAAGATGCATCGGTTGGAAGGATTATGGTTGGAGAAAGTGCATCAGTGCAGAGAATCCTGACAAACTTTGGAAATGAAGCAGCTCAGTATCGTGTTCGAATTGAAACACCAATAGATTACCAAGAGCAAACAGATGACAGTTCAAAGATTCTTCAGGGAGAATCAAAAGTGTCCTCATTGGCAAAAAAAGGAAAATCAGGCCCAAAGAAAAAGAAACCAGCAGCAGTAGAGGTTTCAAGAAGTACAGCTGCAAGCACCCTCTCAAGTTTAGCAGGAAGCAGATTTAAACTATCACCATGGAAAGTGAACATAGATCAGGGTATGAACCATTATTCATCTACTAAGAATGCATATATGTAATTTCACTCTTAGGCACTCTTTTGCCAAATCAAAGTATATTGATTGAGGCAATATTTGAGTCGATTGATGAATATGGTGATGAATGGCATGAAGCACATCTCATAATTGAAAAATTAGAGGTAAACCTTCCCAAAACAATGATTCTATTCCTAATCATTGAATAGGACCCAGTTAATGACAATTGGTCTCTCCTTAAGTCAATAAAGCTTACGGGAGCTGGAGGTAAACCAGACTTGGTAATTGAACCTGCAGAAGTGGACTTCAGTTACTGTGCAGTTCAATTTTCTAAAAAATATACAGTTACATTCCAAAACAAGGTATTCACAGTTTCTCTTATTGCCTTGTCAGATGCTCAATGATACAAATTTAAAGGGGACTGCGCTGCTTAATTACACAATTGACCCTTTGGATAATAGTGGAGTTTGGAAGATATTAGATGAAACAGTTATTATTGGGAAAGTTGAACCAGGAATGATTCAGGAAATCCCATTTTTGTTCTGCCCAGTGAAAGAACAATCATATGAAACTCATGTGGCAGTCAGAACATCCTATGATGTCAAAACAATTGTTTTTAAAGGGGCAGGTAATTTAATTCAATGTGAAAGTAGCAATACCTTGAAATTTGTTTTCCAAAGGAATTACTTATAAACTTCGTGATGAGCTTCTGCCTTCAAAAATTGATGCAGGCTTGATTGAGTTTGAGAAACTGAAGCAAATTAAGGTATTGTTACAAGTATTCATTTTTAGCATTTTCTTATAATTCAGCAGGTCTCACTCGCTAACAATTGTCTGTTTGAAATGAACATTTCAGCATTTGTCATAATCAACAACAATCTGAAACCAGAGAATCCTATTTTTGACTGCAAACCTTCGAAGATGACACTCAAAGGGAATACCAAGGCCCAATGTGCTGACAATGAGTGGTAAATATGAGTGTATAATTTAATGCAACATTCTGACTATGCAATGTTTTGCCTGAAGTTCAATGGTAGAGTTTAGAATTGATATTAAGTATCCGACACCGATCGATGATGACTTAAATGTTATCGATGTTGAAATGTCACGTTTAGTTAAAGTTGGAACTCAGAAATGCACATTGCAAATTGATATTGAAAATGGACCATCATACACGATTCCTATTATATACAACCTGGTTACAAAACCAATTCGAATCGTTTCCTCGGAAAAATACCACTACTTTGCCAAAGAAAGCAAAGCAATTTCAATCCCAAAAAGTGAGTTTCTCAGTTTTTACTCTTTCGGAGATGTGGTAAGTAATATTTGAATTCATATAATTGGTCAATAATTTTTGTGTAGCCAGCTGTACAAGGAGCAGAAGTCACCCTTGGCCTCCTTAATGAGAACTATTTTACATTAGAAGTAGAAATTACAGTGAATAATGAAGTAAGTTCAAATAGTACAGTATTATACAGCTGTTTATTTTTGGAATCAAGCAATTCTCAATAACTCCAAGTGCATTGATAATGCAAACAAACGAACTTGTAGAAATCTCACTTGTTTTCCATCCATTCAATATCAGTGATCTTGAGATCATTCCTCAGAGCAGTGACTTTTCTGGAGTGGTCACAATAAAGTCTCATATAAATGCAGTAAGTCAAACTGTTCTTGATGTATCAGGAACTTTGGTTGATGTAAGAATATTACGTGTATCTTCTTCCTTTACTTATATTTTTTGTAGATTCCTGGTGATTTGAACATACCCGATGTATGGGACTTTGGAATGATGCTTTTAGGATCAAAAGTAGCAAAGAATTTTTCATTTCAAAATCCCGTTAGGAGAGATTTTGGTTGGGAAATAAGTATAAATGAGCAAATTTTAGATTTCTTCAAAATTTCAAAACCTCACAAGGTATTTTGGAAGAGATCAGATGTTACTACTTACTGACTTTCAGTTTTGAGGGAACCATTAAACGTGGACAAGCAGCAAACATAGATGTTGAATTTGTACCGGAACTGGCTGGATCATTTACAGCTAAAGCACTACTAGAAACTGATGAAGGAAGCTATTTCATTCTATTACAAGGAGTTTGTGTGAAGCCTACAATCTCAATCTCCTCAAATTTTATTGATTTCGGAACTGTTGGAATCAAAGATCCAGAAATTAAATTCATGAAGATCGAGAATACATGTGAAGTTTCATTTTCAGTGTTTGCTTCAACTGACTGTGAAGAATTTTCTGTCAATATGAGGTAAACTGCAGATTATTACATTAAGTTTACTCACTTACCTTTCTGCTAGTGAGCTGATTTTGAATAGAGGTGAAACCAAAGAACTAGGAGTTTGTTTTAGTCCAAAAGCTGTTGGGAGCCGGCATACAGGGAAACTGATACTCAGAAGTAACAATAATGACAAGCAAGACGGAAAAGCTTTAGCAGATATATTGCTTGAGGGAAAAGGTGGCAGCTTTAACCTTGCAGAAGTAACTGAGAGTGGTTCGAGCAACCAAGTTACCATAAAGCTTGAATTTGCAAATCTGACAGAGCAGGCAACAGTACGAAAAGGCTTTGAAATTGAAAACTGTGGAGATACAGTGATTGTTCTGAGCTTATTTAATGAGAAAGATGATGCAGTCCCTTCTGTGAATCGCGGTAATAATGTATTTAGTCAGAAAGTGAGCTACAATATTTCTCCAGTGTCAATCACTCTCTCTCCAAAGCAAAAACAAAAAGTTACAGTTTGTGCTCAGGTAACTTTAGTGTAGGTGTAAAAGCAATATAATCCAACTCACAGATTTAGGGACAACATATTGGAACTGAACATACAGAGTTGACATTGAAGACTGTCACTCTTGTCAAACCGAAGCTATTGCATGTTCATCTTAATTCAACAGTGATTGCACGATCTGATGCTGGACAAATGTTGAGTCATTTCATGCATGTTGACAGCTCTATCGAAGATTCATTGGATCTTGAAAAGCACAATGCATTTAAGCTTAGCCACGAGTTCAATTTGTGGAAAATTGTATTTCCTATCATAAGAGCATCACCACACCTGCCGTCATCAGATCTGGTTTATGTTCATCCATTAGAGGTAAATATTCCCTGCCAGATTGATTGAGGGCAAACTGACATGATTGTTCACATAGCCTCACATTGTACCACATGACATAAACCCATTCATTATAAGGCCACCAGCAATCCCTCGTGAGCTCCCACCAAGAATGAAAAAGTGGTATATGAATCGAATGTCAATGACGCTTGATCAAGGCCAAAAGAACGAAAAGGTCATAGTCAATGACAATTTGGAGCAAAGAAGCGAAGCAGCCCGATTTGTCTCCATCATAGAAAAGAGGATATTTCTTGAGAAGCGGAAGAGATAGGATGGGATTGAAGAGAGGGTTGAATAATACATCCCAGGACATACCCTGCTGTGCCACTCCGCATCATTGGATTGCGCTGTTCTTCTGCCAGAACCGCGCCATCCCTGTCCCGAACAAACTAAACGGTATGCCCGCCGGAACCATCCATAAACCACACCGGTATGCCATCAGGAAGGTACCTAAATTTTGCTCCGTTTGCTTATTTCGCGTGTGTCTAGCTTGTACGCGAAGGGAAGAGTTCTCGGCTTCACCCGCGCAAAACGCAACACAAAAGAGCACACCTCGCTACTGCAGGTGGAGGGTGTACAGACCCCCGACGACGCTCAATTTTACCTTGGGAAACGTGTCGCATATGTCTACAAAGCATCTCGGGTGATTGACGGCTCGAATATACGGGTCATTTGGGGGAAGATCACCAGGAGCCACGGAACTTCCGGTGTTGTTCGTGCAAAGTTCAGGTCAAACCTCCCACCGAAGTCTTTCGGTGCAAGTGTTCGTGTGGTAGGATTCTTTTGTCTTTTCTCGACATTCTTTGACGTTAATTGTTTACAGATGCTTTATCCGTCGAACATTTAAGATCTTAATCTTATTAGTAGTGATGAATCCGCTCTTACATGATCAATACAAGCATCTGGTCTCACATTCCGCAATTATTTTGTGCCACTGGGTAACGCTTGCCAAAGTTATCTGCAACACCGTTGTGATAGCGGCCCCAGTCGTCATTTTGCGACTTTCACTTTTTGCAATGTTCGGTGTGTTCGTTCCCGGGATCGTTTGTGACTGGTTACCCGCTGTTTGTTCCACAACCGTACAAGCTTTGTTGATCGCCTCGTTGTTCAGCATCTCAGTGGAGTTGTGGGAGGATCTCGCACCGCTGCAAGTCAGTACAACGCGTACTACTCCCGGCTCGGTCAACAGACTGGGACATGTGTCTGGAAAATTGATGTTGCACAGCTTGGGGACACACAACGCTAGGAGAAGTGGTTTGTAAAGTGAACATTGGGTTGGATTTTGGCAGCATACCGGTGTTGTACTCAGACAAGCGGAATGTGCCAGCACTAGGAATTTCGGAAGGTTTCGCCTCCTCTGAGCAAGTGTTTGCGCCTTCTCCAGTCCGACTCAGAATTGTTGAATTGCCCGCGACCGAAGTAGAGAGGTTTGGTAGTCGGCAGCAGAGACTTGCCTATTTTTGAGCAACTTAATCAAATATGGAGTATCTCCTCACCATTCGCAGAGGTCAAATTGAGGTTCTGCGGTCCGGCAAGACCCTATGAATGCAACCATGAAGGTCCAAAGTAAGGGGTACAGTGTTCTCACTTCCATCTGAGCATCGTTCCCTACTTTCCAGTTTCTTTTGTAGTGCTCACTTTTTTCCAAGTGAGCCAAAATCCCTTCGACAGTAGCTTAAACTTGCTTTTCACTGCAACATGAAGGTTGCTGATACAGCAGCTTTATTGATTTTAACGCCAACAACTAGAAACAATTTCTTACAACGTACGGGGGTTGGAAGAAGGAAAATGTGAAAGCGACAGAATGTGTTTTTGTGCAGATTCATATGAAATACATAATCGATACAAGAGGACATATGGTCAGACGGACTGATTAGAGGTTTGGTCCGAATAGGCTGGCGGCGGATATGACACATCAGGCGAGGGATTGTAGCTATACATGGGGGGCTGGACTTGCGGCAGGGCTTGCTGGGACGGAGTTTCCTCGTTAGCGTTTCCCATGAGGATATCCGCTGCCATTGCCTGAGACCAACTGGACATTCAGTACCATTCCCACAAAAAAAAGCTTTGAAACAAACCGTCAGGGTCCCGAAACTTGCCCAACTGGTTCGAAGGCGCTGGAGGATGTGAGGTTTCTGTGCCGCAGGATCGTCGTCGCCAAGTCCTGCCTCAAGGTCTCGTGGTGGGGACAGCTGAATGGACACGGAGCTGGAACCAAGGGTGCCGCTTGACGTGCTATGGTACAGCGGAGGTTTGGTCACGACGGTGTGGATCGAGTCGACAGCAATCGTCGAAGACTGAGTCTGAAGTCCCACACGTGAGATCATGTTGGAGGAGGTGTTGAAGTTGGGATCAAAGAGACTTGTTGAAGACGCCTCAGTGGAGTGGCAACTGACAGATCCGGGCCCAGCTGTGCAGGAGTTCTGGGAGTCCTTCCCGTATCTGAGGATCACTGGCTGCACGGGTGCTTCAGGGTACTTAGGATAGATGCGCGAACGCCCCATAGTTATCAAGGTGTAAACGGAATTCGAACAACTGCTACACTGGTGTTATCACGACCAACGAGCGGATATCAAGCAAGTTTACAATGTAGGTTGATGCTCTGTGATCTTTGGATCATAGTCACATGCCATGTAAACACCAATCTAGCCAATAAGACCGTAATATGACATGGTGAGCAGAAAGAAACACTTCGCTTCGCCTAATTTTTTCGATTTGATGGCTGATTTTTATTTGCAAGAAATGAGGCAAAAAGTTCCAGATAGAAAGTTTGTGGTTTGATGGATTTTTTGTGCAATCCCTGAAACAGTAACGCAAAGTAACTCGGAGCGTGACAAAGAAAGTGAACAAGCTAAAGCCAAAAGAAACAGTTCCCGCAATCAGATTTGTACCACAAGCAAACAGAGAAAGGAAAGAAAGGGTACATGTCTAGAATTATGCGTCGGCAAGAATCAAGTCAGATGCCTTTTCACCAATGACGTATGCGATAGACATGATGCCAGAGGAGAATCCAGTAGGGATGATTGAAGTGTCGGCAACACGAAGGTTCTTGATACCGAACACCTTAAGCTTGCCATCGACAACGGCGGTGGAAGATCCGGAGTTACCAATCGGGACTGAACCCCAAGCGTGCATCGAGAAGCCCTCAGGGTTGTTTGCAATGTATGTTCTCCATGAGCTGTCACTCTGGACGAGCTCGGTGGGAAGGAACTCAAGAGACTCGTAGTCGGCCATAGCCTTAGTCTTCTGGAAGGCACGGAGCCACTTGGAGCAAGACACAAGTATGTCGAGGTCAGAGTCAACATCGAACATGTCTGCAATGACACAGTATTGATAATGACATGCCAGAATTTCAATTATTTCGGACTTACTGGGAAGAATCTTGGGCTTGTCACTCCATTTGCTACTCGTGAGGGCTATTTGAGATTATCTAGTGAGCATTGCCCAAATTGACACCGAGAAACGCTACTCACCAATAGTACCACGGGACTTGGGGTCGCTCAACAGGCACATGTGCACAATGGTGCGGGGAATTGGGGAAGCGCCGGGGTAATTGACAGTCTGAGACGAAAAATGTGTAAGATTTGGTATCAATACAAACATTGTGAGAACTCACAGTCATTCCCACAATCACGTCACTTTCACCAGCTTTGGTTTTGTTGTCGAACGCAAGGTTGCCCCAGACTCCCAATACGGGGGTGCCCAAAATGCCCTGACCAGTGGCAAGGAAGGTCTCGTATGTGTTGGAGTTGAGGTATGCGGCGACATCCATTTCAGGAGTCTGAACCTTTCCAAAATTCTGGAAACAAAAAACAATTAGACAGAGTTATTCCTTTCCTTGTTTGACTCACCGTCACAATCGAGATGGGACGAGCAATCAAGTTCTTTCCGACAGGGAGATCCTTGACGACAGGGATGTTCAGTTTCTTCAAGTCAGCTGCAGGGCCGACACCAGAGAGCAACAAAAGGTGAGGCGAACCATAGACACCGCTGGAAACGATGAACTCCTTGCCAACATTGACGTTAATGCCAGTAACACCAGAGCCGTACTCGATGCGGGCTCCGACTGCGACCGTTCCAGTCGCATCGAAGTTGATCTTAGCAACCTGGGCCTTGGTGGTGATTACCAAGTTGGAAACTGCTTTTCCGTTGTTTTTGGTGTCCGCCAAAAGCTTGAAGTACGCGTCACAGCTGGTAAGGCGTTTACCTGAATTGCCACAGGTCCACTTAGACAAATATTAAAGCAACATCTGCAGATCGACTTACCTCCGTTGTTGACAGTGACGAGGGGCCACACACCAACGTTGTTCAAGCCGTTGCCCCCGTCTGTAAGGACAGGCTTGCCCAACTCCTTAACTGCAGCAAGGAACTGGTCATTGAGTGTTTGGTTGTGCGAGGGGAACGAAATCGTGAGGGGTCCAGACGTGCCGTGGTTCTGGGGATCTGTTGCACCGTATCGCGACTTCTCAATGCGCAAGAAGTACTGGCGAATGTCGCTGGCGTTCCAGCCAGTGGTAGCCCACTTATCAAAGTCCGTGTAAAGAGGACGGCTCCATGCGCCGGCGTTGACGTTGGTTGTGCCACCGAGGGCGTTTCCGCGAACCATGGGAACGCTGGTGAGGGGAGCGCGACGGCTGGACGGGAAGGCGGTGATGGGGTCGGAAAGCTCATCGGTGTTCCAGTTGTACAGGGTGAAGATGGGGGCTAATGCACTCGAATTGAGTCGATGAAAATAAACTTATGCTATCGAATATACCCTGGCGCTGTTTTGCGACGCTGTCCGAAAAAGTAGCAGGACCACGTTCAACAAGAAGGACCGAAAAGTCCTTTGCCGCGAGCCTAGATGCAACAACGCAACCAGCAGTGCCTGCACCAGCGATCACATAGTCGAACGTCTTGTTTGTGATATCGCCCGACGAGACGAAAACTTGGGCGGAGGTGGGGACCGCAGAAGAAAGCAAGACGGCGGATGCGACAGCGGCTGTGAGGATCAGCATGGTGGCAACTCGAGTAGTGAGATTCTACAGTTCGAGGGTACCAAGGGGTCCATTATAAAGATTTTTTATCACTGAGCAAAAGCGCCGAGCAGCGCGATTTGCGGCACGTGACGTAAGCGCGTTTTTGCACAATGTTTCCTTTCTGGGAACGAGATGCTTTGGGTGGGGTGATGTTTTTGGCTGCGAATTTGCAGGGCCAGATACGTTCGTGGCGTGCTGGTGCGAAATGGGCTGACCAGACCACCTCGGGAGAAAAAGACTCCGTGCTACGCTGAAATTAAGACCGCAAAACGCGGACTTCGAGTCACCTTGACCGGTGAACTTCGCCCTTGAAAACATCTTTTGGTTTTGTCAAATTTTGCAAAAGGGGTGGAATCATTTGCATCTGCATTCAGCAATTGCTAAAGAATAGTGTCTCCCTTGATTTGTGATGAGGGATTCAGATCAAAAAGTGACGTACATCAGATCAAGATGAAGAACTCCTTCTCCGTAGTTTCATTGAACGAAAATGCATTTGCTCGAGTCAGTTGGGCAAACAAGTGACCAAGCTTCTCAGTCCTCTCCTGAGTGTGGTTGAGAAAGCAACGTTTCAATTCAATGCTCTGTTCTCCTGGATCCTCAGCTGGTTGGGAGGCGTCGGACCTTTGCTAGTCAATGGCCCACCTAACGGAAAGCTAGCAATTTTAATCACAGGAACGTCTTCGGACACAGGGCAGTGAGTAAATGTATTCGACCTCCAGAATTGATGGGTGCTCATCTTCTTATAAAAGCGTGCTTGCCTTGTATTTTGCTTCGGTTACTTGGTTCTTGCAGGTAAGAATTTTGTTGTCAGCATTTCGATCAGTTTCTTATTATCAATATTCGTTCTGATCGACCTGACTAGTAGTTTGAAAGGCGGAGGATGGTACGCATTTGGAATACGAGTTCTTGAGGAAGAATCGAGGGAAGAAGGCATCGAGGGGAGGAATCTCAGCAATTCACAAAGATGTCAACCGTCCCGACGACATTTCAAAGCATTCGATGTTGTTTGTGACATATTGCAGACGAAAGGGGCCAAACTCGTCGGGTTGATTAACAACGCGGGCTTGTTCATAATTGGGCCAGTAAGAACTGGCTTACCTCCGCTTAACTTTGCTCATTTCTGTTTGAACCGTAGATGGAACAGCTGCCGCTGAGTGAGGTGGAGTTGCAGATGGAGGCTAATGTTCTGGGGCCGATCGCGATCGTAAGTTTCCAGCATTATTTGGTCTATGATGCGGTTTTAATTGGTATCGTATTAGAACAAGACATTCCTTCCCTTGCTCCGTCCCCATCGCGGTCGCATCATCAACATCGGATCCGTCGGTTCGCTCGGAGCGTCTCCAATGGGTAGACCTTACTACAGTTCCAAAGCGGCGCTTGCGGCATTCAGTGACGGTTGGCGCAATGAGCTTCGTCAGTTTGATATCGGAATGATGCTGATCGAGCCAGGTTTGTCTGAAATGCTTCGCTTGCAATGTAGAAGTGAAATATATTACAGGTGCTGTCAGAACAGCAGCTTTCGAAAAGGCTTCCCGTGCTTATGACAGTTACTTTGCACCAGATGATCCGTCAGTTGGGGTGTCATCAAGGGGTCAGGTGGTATACACCCACAAATCTGCTTCGGGACTCGACAACAGCTGCTCTGGTATCACAGCTAGGCAGTTCTGCACCCGAAACGATTCAACCTGTGGACATCAGGGGGATCAAGGAAGCGACGTCTCAAAGGTTCGGCGCGACAGCAAACTTGGGGTTTGTGGGAGGGCCCAAATCTCTGGAGAGGATCAATGCAAGGTTCCGCAGCTCTACCAGATAGCGCTTCTTCGGAATGGTGTTTATCACCGGGCGATGACCAGAATGAAAGCGGGTATGAAGATCGCGTCTGCATTCGCCATGCCGACGATGCACATCGTCGAAAATGTTGATCATGCGATGCACTCGAGGTTTCCGATGGAGCGATACTATGTGGGGTTTGATGCAAAGCTAATCGCCCTATTCCATTCCGTCATACCCGAGGAAGTTAATGCATTGGGGTCGAATCGCTCTTCACTTGAGATTGTTGTGCACATATTGTAAATATGTATTTGTATTTTAATTCTGCTTGGCAAATATTTTGGGAGTTGGCCCTGCATTGCTGACAAATATATGCTTCACGAAATTTTCTATTAAGCAGCGGAGTTATTCACTTTTTTTGATAGGATCCATTCTTTCGAGTACTCTGTGTGCAATGCGACTCCTAAACATTGTCTCTGGGGTGGTAGGCAGCCTGATGCGACATCGTGTTTGTTTAGTTGATGTGCATCGCCAGATTGAAACTTTTGGCTCTCACGAAGAGGCACCGCCGTTCGCTGCCCTTTCTTACGTGTGGCCTGCCACTCTTGATCGATCCACAAGGTGGACCGTTGGCAAAATAACTTTGCGAAACAGTCAAACGACCTCCCTTTCCGTAGCTTGGCAGGTTCCATCTTGCACTCCTGTACAGCTAGACTCAGCTCTTCGGTACGTTTGAAGCACCTAACTTGATCGATTAGTTCTCATCATCTTAAATAGCGCTGTCTACAATGCGACAGAGCAAACTCGTGATGAGCACTTAAACTTGGCTTTGAATCTGGAATCCCAAGCGTTCGGTTAGTTCTGACGTTGTGGTTTTCTACATTTCACTCACTTGTCATTCAGATCATATCTGGATGGATGTCCTCAGCATCGATCAGTCGTCTGACGAAGATAAGGCGACAGAGGGTAAGATCGTGGTTCGCATACTTTCTTCTTGGATTGACAAATCTATCAACAAAAGTGAGATTCATGCGGGAGTACTACTCCAAAGCTGCATGCGTCTTTGTGTTCTTTAACACTCTCGGAGAGTCAGATCTACCTCTGACACAACAAGGTCCTGCTCGTTGGTTCCAGCGTTTGTGGACCCTCCAGGTAATCTCGTGGAGCTTTTGTAATCGGGGAAGCTGATTCTCTTTCGTCGTTTAGGAGTGTGTACTGCCTGAGCACCTGCTTTTCTATGCCATAATACCAACTTTGAACGGTCCACGGTGTGAGGTGGTTGTTTGGTGTAATATCTTTCTTTAATGGAAACTTTCTTGGGAATCAGGGATCGATAGAGCTCATGTCGCTGCATTTGCGAGCTACATGGCCATGTATGAGCTTTATTGCCCAACAGATGAGGAATGCGAAACGGCCGGACTTCAGCTTTTCGCATTGGGGGTTCGCAACCCGAATACCCAGGTGAAGCGTTCTGGAAATTGTCTCCGATTGCTACTAACCCCACCATGTTTCAAAAGATTGCACTGCAGTTAAGCTCCGTTCGGCAGTGTCGCTTCGAACACGATCGAGTGATGGGCATCTTGGGGATGATCAGCGACGCCTCCATCGACAAAAGTCTCATTCGCTGTGATTACAACAAGCCAAAAGAAGAGGTGTTTCTCTCTTTTCTTCAAGCGATGCACCGCGACACTCTGATCGATGCGTTTGCGTCTCTTGCTCCACCGATCAACCCTCCGCCAACGACCGCACCTCTTTCGTTCTTTGGATACCTTTCTAATGGCACTGCAATTATCGGTGGTGCACCGCTTACAGCCAAGCATGAGGCCGTCAAAGATTTGATGTCGGAACACCTGTACGTTCGCTCTGAGGGCCTACAGAGAGATCCTACCATGCCAATGTATCCCCAGAACGACAAATTTGATCCGGCTCTTGGCGTCACGATGCTTGCAAGCATTTCCCCGGTGGTGCATATGAGCGACCACGGCTTTGGCATCACGCTTGATATGATAATCGGTACCTATAGGGCTATTCACGGTTTGAACTCGAACGTCAGCAAGCAGCACTACGTCTTTGGGCTGTTTATCGACTCGGCTCTGAAGATTCTGTCGACAGACGTGGAGGTGCCGCTTTGGGCAGACAGGCAGGTCGCGCACTACTCTTCCTCGATAAAGCTCGGCTGGGCTCAGAAGTTTATAAAGTTTGCCGCAAAATCTGTTAAAAAGTCCAACGCTGCGGGATTGGCTGATGGAGACCTGATGTTGCCCATTTTTTATGGTGTCAAAGCAAGGGTGAAGAACGTACATCTCCCGTCCGGTGTCATTCTCACTGGATACGGACACTGGCCTGACTGGATTGACAGCGCTCCGCGAGAGAAGCTTGAAGGCCGTATTGTCATGGTTTACTTGGGCGATGGTGTAGCCACCGATCCTTTGGATGACAACAAGGTCACCTGCGATACGATGTGCTTTGCTGTTTGTGAGAAGTTCCCAACTAATCAGGAGAACGAGGATGGAACACTGCTGCTCCGAAAAGTTGGGGTGTTCCAGTGTATTGGGTTTGACAACAGGACCGAAAAGTGGCAGTCTCTGATTCAAACTCGCCAGTCTTTGCTGACAATTGCATAAATAGCAAACAGGAAGTGTGTTTTCTCCTCATCCATCTGTTTCAACTGCGAGAGTGAGTTCAGTGTATCGTCCTTTTCTTGTCTGAATCCTATATTTGAATTTGAAGTTCCAAAAATGTATCGGGTGCGACCTCAACCGCTGTTTAATGGTTTTTAAAGAAATGAACACAACTCAACAAATTGTTCTTTTCAATCCGCCTTCGGGACTCGACCATATTGGTTGCCGGTTGCGGATGACCACCATCCACCACACCCTGAGTATACGGTGTAAGCTCCCACCAGAAGGAAAAGGAGGACAGTCAAAGGGTAGGCCTGGACAGTTCGCTGTAAAAGTGAAAATGGATTTCCTCAGCGAGTATGTAAGAAGATCCCACTCATACGTACCCAGATTGGAAGTAAAGTGCCGTGAATCTGAGAAATCACACGTTTTGCAAATCCAGCAGAGCTTTTGCCCTTTGAAAAAATGAATACCATCTGGTTAGCCAGCACAGGGGCAACTATCCACTGCTGGACATACCTTGATAGAACCGTCAATGATTTGGTCGAGATAAACGGGGATCGCTGCGGGATCGAGAACAAATGGTTTTCCTGCTGCATCCGATTCGTAGTAAAGCTCAAACTAGCAAAATTAAATCAGAATCGCGGATATATCACCGCAAAGAAAAGAATACCCTTGGGTCTGCAATAATGAGCTTGGGAGCGTCTGAGGGGCGAACACCGTACACGCGTCGGAGATACGCTCCCCACAAATCCACTCGGATCCACCCAAACAAAGCGTCCGTATTCTCCGTCTGTGTTGCTTTAGCCCCTCCTTTTGCACTTCCAGCCGTGCTCACATCGATCCACCGTCGGGAAGCCTCAGTAAGTACGTTTCGAGCACGCTCGACGCCGTCCTGATCCACAACGGCCAGCACCACCAGTCGCTCTCCACCCATCACCTCGTCACCGTTGTTGGACGAGACTTCGAAAGCGAGCGGGAAACGGTGAGACAGGATCCAGCGCGAGGCATACTGGCGGGACTGAGGCGTGGATTCGTGAGTTCCAGTATATCGCTGTGTGAAACGCCCAGAGTCATAGGATCGAAGGAGGGTGGGAGATGGGTGGCCGGCTGTTGGTGCAAAGAAGAGAACGGCTTTGGAGCGAACGGAGAGGGACACTTGGATCATGGCATCCTGGTATCATGTTTTAGTGTCTCAAATTGGTCAGAGTGAACACACACATACAACAGTGGATCGCAGGGTTGTGGTAGGGTCATATAGGAAGAAGAAGGCTGTTTGGTGAGACGCTGCAGTTGTGGTGTACGAATCACCATTAATCGCTGTGAACGGAGGGATTCTAAGTTAAATTTTAAGCATTACATCACCGACCGCATCCGGAAACTGTACTCACGAAGTCAATTGCTTTGAATATTCGGATAATGAGAACAGAGATCTTGGCCCATCGTAATCAACAGTTCCTGATTCGTCAAAACTGGGACAAACACGATGAGTGCTTCGTTGACCACGAGCACGGGGTGACCTACTATTTCAGGGTCGGGTACCCTCGCACTTCATAAAACTTGCAAAGCTTCTTTTCGATAGTGCAATCCACTTTCCCAATGTTCACACGCCCCTTCAAATTCTGAGCTAGTTCCTCCCAAACCGGAGCGAGCTAAAATTTCAAAGTCTTAAACCGGAGTGGCATAATTGATCCTCAGAAAATCCTACATGCTGGCAGTGTTGACACCATGGGGCATAGAACTTGATAAACCACGGCGTTTGGTTGGTGAGCTTAATATCAAGGTGAATAAGACTTTCATGAAGGTTTAGTTGTGGAAAATTTCCGAAATGACCTACAACGTAAAACACTTGTTCCTTAAGATTGATAACGGTGCCTGATGGATTCACATTATCCCGTTTGGTAGTGAACTTGGTCGCCCAAGCTGTCAAAAAACCGACTTCGGCTTCGACTGAAGTAGCCGCAAAGGAAGAAGGCTCCGTGTTGGCGGTTCCTGTTCCTGGTGCAGCCTCCTTTGCAGCAACTGCTGCGGGCTGGGCAGCTGGAGGTTTCGCATCTGGCTTTGGAATTGTTGATGATTTTGCAGGGTCGTACTTTTCCGCCTTTGTAGTGATGTAAGAGATGAGAGGCTCAACTTCAAGTGAGCCAAGATACTCTTCAATGTAGACCCCTTCATGGAAACTTAGGTGGGGGAAAAGAGATAAGACGACACAACCAGCAGCCGAATATCTCTTCTTACAGTTTGAGGGTCGGGTAGCCATCTAAGTTTTGCGATTCGCATACGTCTAATGTGTTGAACAGAAATCAGTCTATTCCGGGTTGAGGATAAACTGGGGAACTCCACCCACTCTCGCTCTTTGTGCACTCCACTTTTGCCATGTAAAACTTTTGCCGGGCCACTGTATCTGCGATCGATTTCTGGACTTCTAGCCACTTTGGTGTGAGTCTGTCCAAATTAGACGAAAAGCATCAGATGAGACAATATCCATCATCCATCATCAACATGGGTTCCCAATTTAAAAAGCTTTGTCGGAAAGCGATCGTACTTTTTGCAATGAGGGCACGTTTTCGCTCCAAAAAAGACGAGCCAGGATGCAGACTTGATCTTGGCATCAAAGTTGTCATTAGTGAGCATGCGGATCTCGCTGTCATAGTCTTTTGTGTCCGTCGTAGCAGCGCTGACTTGCAGGGGAAAGACCGTTGCCACGATGGCCACCGCCAGCAGAATCGCATGGAGGAACTTCATGCTCTGGAAGCAACCAGGGGCTGTGCGTGGGAGCAGGGTGTTTGGACGTTAACAAATAGACGCGGCAACTCTATATCTAACGAAAAACAAAATATTGGGACGGGAAATGTTCGCATGGCCATCCTCCACTCGGGTTACTGCTCTCCAACGAACCCAAGCCAACATAAAGCCGTCCCAGATCTTCTCCTCCCGCCTGCACCCTGCTCACTATTGCTGCCATGCATCCCTCACACACACCAAGCGCGGCTGCAGACAGCACCGCGCTTCCCCGGACCAACAATCTCCTGACCTCCTGTCCATGCACTTCCGTCTCAATACCAAAGAGCTCAAGCAGCTCCGGTGCATACACACATCCGTATCCAACAATGTCAGCCACGAGTGCAATTAAACTTGACTGGCCAAGACCGTTTCCTTGTCCCGACTCGTCCAACAACCTCTCGAGGCCCTCCACCACCCACTCGACCCGCTCCGTAGCGTTTCGACTCCCGACACGGAGCGTCGAGATCTTGTTCAGACCGTCTCTGATGTACTCTGTTCCCACCTCGTGAGTCCCGGGGTGCCACTGCAGCAAACGGATCCCCTGGACACACTTATCCTTCGCCGTCGAAAGTACCTCGCTAGTCGCATAAGCTTTGCACCCGCTCAACCGCGGTGGGTGGTCCCATCCCCGCATCACAGACGTGTGCACTCCAAGCCCGATTTCGTCCCCAGCGTCATCATCATTCACATGGTCCTCCTCGACCACCGGCACGTTGAGCGAGGTTGTCCCGGTCTCGTATGACCAGTCGCGTGTGCTCTCGACAAAGTTGCGCACGATCTCTTGTACACTGGACTCGATCACCTCCGCGCTGCCCGGGGTGAGGTTCTCGAATTCAGGGAGCTCGACACTGTTGTCCAGGAGCTGGAAAAGTGATTTCACGTATGCGACGTCCTGACCGCGGCCTGGGTATAAATCGTTGTGCGACCGTGGTATAAAATTGTTGTCATGGGAATTCTCAAATTGTATGCGCTCGAGTTGCGCTACGTTGATGTACATATTCAGATACAAAGCTGTGCTGAGCCATTTGGGAAGCTTGTGCTTAGACAGATCCCCGATAACCACTGCTGATCTGCCTGATGGCATGCGCGGCGTAGGTTCCTTTTCCAACGAAGCGGCAATGACTGCATAAACGTGGAACGCTTGTTGTGGCTGTTGAACGACGGTCAAAGTTGCACCTAAAGCAAGAAAACAACAATGAGCATCTTTTTTTTTTATCCGTCGATCTCTTTCAGCTTCAATAAACTCACCCATGTTCATGCGTGTCAAAGTAGCTGCCAAAAAGTCGCCCGCATTTACAAAGACGTCCGCAAGCTCCCCAAGCTCCACCAACCCCCTCTCCACCACCCGAATCCCCACCTCCTTCCCAACCCTCTCATCCGGTACGCCAACGGGATAATTTACACCAGGCAACCTCGGCGGCCCCATCGTACTCCTCCCGGCTCCCTCATCATAAGCATTCTGCAATCCCCAAGCGACTAACCCAACCCGTCTCGCCGCTTCTATCTCCAGCAACCGCACATTAGCCTTCTGCCTCGCGAGTCTCAACCCGTCCTCAAGATCCGCAAACATCCGCGCAGACCGTACGTGACGATCCATCGCCACGGGGATCAGGTCGCGGGCATAGTAACTCATCCCGAGGTTCGCAAACACACAAGCGGCGTAAGCGCGGAGTTTCTCCACAGGCCCTTGCGTGGGTTTTGTTTGGAAGTCCACTTCTCGTGGTCTTCGAGCGGCGGTGAGTGTCCCGATACTTGGTGTGGAGGCGTGCCGGGGGTTATGTGCAAGATAAAACTGCAGCACTTGCGACGCACGCGTCTGGCAATGAAACGCTTCCTCCTGTTTCGAAAGGTACTGGTAGCACACCCCGATATGCGTCAGCGACCTTACTAGAGCAAGAAGCGTCGACCGATGGACATAGCTGAACTTGATCTTCCCCCTCGGCATTGTCTTTGTGCTCGTCCAATCCTCGCACCTTCCCAGCTGCGCGCCAAGATCGATCGCAAGCGTCTGCGGCAAATTGAACTCGTCCAGCACTGCCTCTGCGAGCCGGAGTGCGATCTCATGCCACTGTATCGCCTCCGTAACATCCCCGGTGCAAAACACCGCGTTGCCGTAGTTGCTCGCGAGCTCCATGAACCACACGACGATTGGAGGGCCGAGAAGCGCCTGCGAGCCATTGGACCCGCTGGACCCCTCCGAACGTCCTGAGTTCACCGAAACGTGTCTTCGCAATATAGAGACCCCCAACCCCGTCGGGCTCATCGACGGCGCCTCGCCCGCATCCACCTCGGATATTTCGACGTAGTGTGTGATCAGATCGACCCAAGGCGACGGCACCGCGTCGTCCACAAACCTGCACGAGCGCCTCCAAGCCCACTGCACATGCAACAACGCCTCCTCGAACGCGCCAAGGACCCGCAGGGCGCAACTCCAGTTCGAGTGCGCTTTCGCCTCCATGATCAGATCGCCCTCCTCGGCCGCCATCTCCGCTGCACGCTTCCACTTCTGCATCGCGTCGTCGAAATTCTGCGCGGAGTAGGAGACGTTGCCCTGTTCGAGGAGGTCGTCGGGAGTGAGGCGCGGAGCGGCGTTGAAGCGCGTCGGTTGGTGGTGGTGCGATCGGGACGAGTGCGTTGTGCTTGTGGTTGGGCGGCGGGGATGGTTGAGATCATCAAAGAATCCTGGAGCTGCGTCGGGGGCGGTGGAGACAGAGTTACGCCGGGATGGAGAAGAATCGCCATCGTTGAGTTTGATGGTATGGCGACGAGGAGGGATGTAAGATCCTAAAAGCAGAGATGACGCACTCGTGCTTGTATTGGCCCCCAGAGCTTGCGAGGACGTCGAGGACGTCGGCGACAGTGGACCGCTGGTATCTGAACGGAATCTTCGTTGGGGGACATACGGCGAAGAATCAACAATATGTGCTTCCGAGGCGGGAGTCAGCTCAGCAAATGGTGGTGTTCGATACACGGTCTGATCGTGCTGCAACGTTGAAGGCGAAGTGGGTCCTGGTGATAGAACGTAAGAACTTGCAGGGCTTGTCGACCCGTTTGGAGCAGCAGTCGGGAAGGGAGTAGCCGAGGTTGGATGGCTGCCTGTAGCAACCCCCGATTGGAAGTACTGCTTCTGGCCCTGGTTCTGGAACGCATCCCCGTAGCCCCCCGCAGGCCCTCCCGATCCATTTCGCACCATCGATTGAGAGTTTTCGTCCTGGCTCTGGCCGTGGTCCTTCCCCAGCATCGAAACGCCAAGCGAATCATAGACTCCTCGGAGCTCTTCGTGCCGTGGCCCGCGTGTATTGGGCTCTATATACTGTCCACCCAAACTCGTGGGGAGCGAATACGTATGGGTGAGAGGTGGGGGTCTGAACAGTCCCTGCACGTTGGGTTGCTCGTGCTGGTGATAGTACACCTGAGGTGACTGTGGGTCGTAATGCTGTGCTGGAGAGCGGTATGGGGGATGCTGGTACACCGGCGTGGATTTGTATTGAGGAGGAGGGTGTTGGTACGCCGATGGTACGTGCGGCTGCTGGTAGTCGAGCAGGTCGTGCTGTGGTTGCTGCCGCTGCGGCAGAGGGGAGTAGTAGGTGTGGTACGGAGACTCGCTGCTCTGCAGCAAAGATGGATCGAACATTGCCTGACCGGTCGCGCTCGACTCCGATCCGCGACGATCGTATCGCGGTGGTGGATGCGGCGGAGTCATCTGCAGTTGCAATGCAGGTGAGATTGGGTGGGTCCGTTGTGGGGACATTGGGTTGTATGGTGGGGGAGGCAGATTTTGGTTCGGGTGAGATTTGCGTGGAGGGATGTAGACGGACGACGGAGTATGCGATTTGTGCATCTCGTTCTGATGGTTGTACAGGTTGGCATCCATTCTTATTGACTGATACGAGAGTATCTGTAAGTGTTTGTGTTTGTATACAAAACGTTACCAGTTGCTAGGGGCAACGGGTGGTGGGTGGGTGGTGGTGGTGGTGCAGGGGTGGTGCCATTGTTGTTACAAATTACTTTGAGATTAAAATTTTGAAATTGGAGATATTAATAGTACAAATTGTACTGCCTTTACCCACAATATTAACTGCAGCTCTGTTGCAGGCTTGATTCTAAGACATCGGTGTTTCCAACTCAGAGACCGATCGAAATCCCCATCAAAATTGTGCACCTTCAAAAATCCTCATGAACATCACTTTTTGAATCCTTCGAGTCATTTTTGAACGGTTCTGCAGCAGCACTCGATTGATGAATTATTAATGAATTCATTGAGTTGGAACTTGGAAATTGAATTTGATAAATTGTTTCATTCGCGGAATGCAATTCAGAGCACTCGTACTTATATGTGACAGTGACTCGTTTTCTTCTATCTTTTACATACTTTACTGCTTCCACTCATCCAAATACCTCGATAACGATCCCTCGGATGAATACCCCGACCCGCCGCCCCACGACCCGCCCTTCGCCCCTTCGCTGCTCCCTCCCTCCTCATCACTCGTCGACTCCTCAGCGCCACTGCTCGTCTCTTCTCGCAACCGCCGCTCGATCTCCTCTGCGGGAAAACGGTAGTACGACTGCCGCTGACCCCTCCCGTCCCCCGCCGACACTGACCTCGTCCTCGACCCCACCGCCTCTGCCCCCCGTCGCGGCACCGCGTCCGACGTCGAACGCGTGAGTTGGAACTGAACCCCCTGCGACGGCGGAAAGAGTGCCGAGTGCGTGCGCCGGCGCGCGTTGCCGTACTCGTGGATCGATGCGCTGTTGAGGGTGTTCTGGAGTTCGAGTTGTAGCGGGTGCGGCGTGGGCGTTGTCGGTGATCGTGGAGACGGCGACCGGGGGTTTGTTTTGTTGCTACTGGAGGACCGTGCCCGGTGGAGGAGCGACGATGGTGACGATAGGGCTAGTGCCGGTGCGGTAGGGGTGGTTGGACTAGTCGTCGGGCTTCCGGGCGCTGCGAAGGAGGGCATCGTGCGGAGATAGGCTGATCGGGGTGTTGTGGGAGGTGAGAGCGGTGCTGTTGCGGTGGCCGGTTGCAAGGGGACGGGGATGGTGAGTCGCGGAGAAGGGGGGTACATGTTTACAGGAGTGGGTGGGTTCGTGTTGGATCCCGAAGAGGAGGATGAGCTGGTTGCACCAGCGAAAACGGCGCGTGGGGATAGGATGCTCGAGTACGCGCGGTACTCGTCCACATTCGGAATGTACTTGCTTCCGTATCCGCTTACAGTGTCACTGGTACCCTCGGGCTCACCAGGTTGAGGTACTCCAACGACTATGCTGGTGTTGCTTCCATGCGCGTTCGTCTGCGGAAGAAGCTGTGCCTGGTTCTCTTCCGATCCAGAGCTTGACGCCCGTCCATGCCCATACCCATGGTGTCCCGAAAGCCTGGGGGATGGCTGTAGCAATTGCGTCGACCCACCTCCACCATTCCCACTCCCGCTACTGATATTTCTTGCGCTCCCGGCGCTGCTCTTTGCACTCCCCGCCACACTGCTCCTGCTCCACGCGAAAGGTTGCGACTCGTCAAGGCGAGCATCCGTCATGGATCTTCGGTGGACAACATTAGACCACAGCGAAGCGGAACCCGGGTCCGATATGGAGCTCGAACGTTTGAATTGCTGTGTCACCCCTTCGTCGTCTGACGGTTCAGATACTGGAATGATATAGTCCTGAACTTCCAGATCGACCGCCACTGCTCCTTTTGACTTGTATAGCTGCAGAGCCCCAACCAAGAATGAGTTTTGTTTCCAACAAGTGGACTTTAGAAATTACCTTGGCGTCTGTCCTTGGGTCGTGCGACTCCTGCTCAAAGGCTTGATACAGTGACACAGGACGCACAGTTGACGTCGATGCGATTGCGATTTCGTCCGCCGACTCGCCCTGATGAAGAGCATTAGGTGCGTAGTGTGCCGTGGAGTCGTTGTAGTCCGATTTCGGTCTCGGCCGCTGCGATGGTGGCGAAGGCCTTCTGCCCACACTAAACGGCGCACCGACCGCCGCGGCGGCAGAGTTTGCCGGGGCGCTCAACGGTTCCGATGGGAACGAGCGCTTGCGGCCTCTGGTGAAGTTGAGCGCAGCGCTGATGCTAAGACGGGGTGGTCTGTGTCTTTGTGAGGATGAGGATGGTGGCGGCGAGGCGGGAGTGTAGGTGCCAAAGTCGTTGAGCACGGTTGAGGAGAGCCAGAGGTCGCGGGAGGGAGTGGGAGAGGGTTGGGGGTGTTCTGTGGAGTGGATGCTTGAGCGGGCGCTTTGAGTGGGAGTTGGGAGTGTTTCCGGCGTGTGATGCGAGAAGTCCGCGTTTGAGCGCGAGTGGTCATTCTGCGACTGCGACTGCTGTGACTGAGACGGTTGGGACGAGACATACGAGCGGGCCTTCTTCAAAAGGGAGAACACACGCATGGAGGAAAGAAGATCAAGCGAAGGGCAGCTAGGCAGGACGGCAGGCAGGTTGGCCGCGGCCGCAGAAAAGGAAGCCCCTTTCTCGATGTCTTTCAGAGCCAGCAGAACACCCACGGAGTGTTTTAAAACGACAATATTTTTTAGTAGAAGTAGATGAAAAGTTGGGGCAGACTTTGGAAAAGGTTATGGAATATTGCAAAAGGAAGGACTAAAGACAAACATATCGGATATTTGTGGACATTTCAATAGGAAAAAAAAGGTGTGTACGGGACACAGAAACCATCCCGCATCTCATCTCGAAGAACAAAAAGAAAGGACGAAGATATCACAAGAAAAAGTCGGCGAAATCGACAATGGATTTAAAAAGGGTTTTCTGCAATTTTGTTGACGTAATAATGATAAAGGTTCATCTCAAAAAAAAAGTTCATTTCAGTACCTGACCTCAAATGACCAAACAAAACACACATCACTCATCCATTCTTCAAACCATAAGCCCAACAAAAAAAGAATTGTCTTTCAAAAAATGGTCACTCATAAACAAGCCCGTTAGGCTCTCATGTCCTCACCACCGCTCCGTTTGTGAACACAGCTACAACCTCTCCCGTGTTCGGATCCTTCAAGGTCACCCTCCTCGTCAAAATCGGAGGTAGAGTGAACAGGGGAGCTTCGTTCTGAAGCTGCGACGGCTGTGCTTCGTAACCATGCATTGGAATCATCATCCCGGGGTGCTGCCCAAACTCGGGTGGGGGAGGTGGGTGGTAAGCGTTCGGATGGTACAGCCACGACGGGAATCCAGGGTGCGGCGGAGGCGTACCAACCATCATCTGGTTCGGATGCTCGAAAGGCGGAGGGGTTGGGAACGGACTAAATGGGAGCTGAGAAAGCGCCGGAGATGCAGTCGAGAACGTCGGGTGTGACATGGAGCGGTCACTGAGTGGGTAAGAGAGCGAGCGATCACTGAGAGTGTCAGAGGATCCGAGAGGGTTGTGGTACTGCTGATGATCCGAGAAATCAGAGGGCCCTGAATGATCCAACTCCTGCTGCTCAAAGTGCTCCGAATAATCTACGCCCTGGTGGAGCGGCTGGGATTGAGGGTCGGCCACAAACTCGACAGATTCTTCGTTGGACAGGTGTTCTTGAAGTTCAGTCGGTGCCGGCTGGTGGAACGACGGGTAAGGGAAGAAGAGAGGCTGAGGCGGAGGAGCAAAGTGCGCAAGTTCGGGAGAACCATAGTCGGCAGCGTTGGGAGGGAATCGACGGTAGTTTGACGCAACTACGGGATACTCGAGCGGGGGTGCAAACTCAGGGTTGGGGTGAACGTAAAAGGGAGGTTGAGGGTAAGGGCCAGCGTTAGGCGGGCCAGGTGCGTAGTTGGGAAAGTAAGGGACGAATTCGGGCTGGTGATAATGCTGGTGGTGAATGTGATTATGAACCGGAGAGACCTCAGAGTTAGCAGCAGATTGGATATCTGCAGGATAGGCTTCTTGGTAGGAAAGATGCTCAGGGTACTCCGCAAGGGTGTGGTTGAGAGGAGTGGTGGGTACAGCATGATCCTCCTCGGTCTGGACCGGGGTGTCAGCGACAGGAACAACAGGCACTGATGCCGCCGCAACCGGGGAGGGGGTCTTTTTAGCTGGGCTGTCCTCCTTGTGAGAGTTGCGAGCCGGGTTGTGCTTCTTCAGGATCAGCTTTGCGGACAGGGGAACCCTCGGATCGAAAGGTTGCTGCAGCTTCACTGCAGCGTCAGATTGCAGCGACAGGTTAGCGGCGACGGTCATTGCGGTAGCGATCGGAAGACACACACAGCCAGAATCAATCAGAATCGGAGGGGCTACTGGCACTGACAGGCACTGGCTGGCTGACCGGCAAAGGTTGGGAGGGCCGAGACTTTTCGAGGAGTTGCTGGACCACCACGTGACTGTGCCCAAAACAGGAAGGTGACGAAGGTGTTGGAAAACAAGAGAAAGAAAACAGAGGTGCATATTTATTAAGTGGTTTACGAATGCAACGCTTGAGACTCGTCGGTGATCGATGTGCTAGTTGTGACTGCAAGTAACGAGATAAGATTACCATTCGGATGGAAGTATTAGTTGACTGGTTATTTCTTGTTACTTGCAGTCACAGCTAGCACATGGATCACCCCAGTCAACTAACACTTCCATCCGAATGTTAATCTTATCTCGATTCTCTGAAATGAGTGTGGACATTCCCTCCATCTTTGTATTAATACTCCCGGTTCACTCCACTTAACTCCACATCTCGCTCGTTCTCCCGACTAGACCCATGCGGCAGGCGCGGTCGCTGGCAAACGCCCTCCCGATTATTGGCCGCATAGTATAGTATGGTTAAGATCTCTTCAGAGCGTCTTCCGCTATTCGGTACTACATTTCAATTTCTTTTTTCGGTATGTATTGCATTGCGAATCGTCTTGACAATCGCCGCCGTGGGTTGTGTTCATGCTTCCTCTTACATCATTTCATGAGAAGCATCTCTGAGCGTATTGCGCTTATTTCGGGGTTTGCTTTTGACTTCGTTTCACACAGCCCGCAAAATTTTCATCCATTATGGGGTCAGTCGAGTTATTCAAGCTCGAGCTGCTGCATTCGAAATGGAAACTCCCGGACGACTCGAACTACAGGGCCATTCTCGGCGACCGCATGACGCCAGCAAAGCTCGAAACCAGAATCGCATCCGTGAACACAAAAGTCTCTTCTCACTTTGCCAGTGCAGCTACAATCTCGATATCCGCCAAAGCGATCGGAATAATGGGGTTGCTTGCCCCAATCGTGATTGCGGCTGTCCTCGGCGTCAAGAGGGTGCTGCCCACCACCATCCTCCTCACAATTTGGCTCGTCCTCACCATTTCGTTCGGGATATTAAGCAGGGTCATGGGATACCTGGGCAGGAAGAAGCTGGAGAGCGCTGTGGAGCGCACACAGCGGATACTTAGCGAGTACACCGCGAGCGATCGAGAGTCCATTGGTGTGCACTGGGTGATCAAGAACTCGGTTGACTGGCCGGATCCCAACAAAAAGCGGGAATTTGTCGAGATTCGCCCAAAGACGGTATACTGGATTGAAGTTCAGGTTTTTCCGATGCCCGGACAACAAAACAATGAGCCCATCAGCGTCGTTGTGGAGATTGCTATGATAGAGCCTCCAACTTACTCGCCGTGATACTACATTTCTATGTTCCTTTATTTGCTTTAATTTCAAGTTTGGTGAACCTGTATTCACCTGGATACTTCTGCAGCGTCTTCAGCAGCATGAACACTACACGTTTTGATTTGACATTGTTTAGTTCACCAATAATCAACTTTCGAGACAATAATTATGATCCACTTCTGCCCACTTTAACCTGACTGCAAAATGTTCAGGAGGCGGGGGTTTGCTGACGTTCGAACACTCTGGAGAAGAAGATATAAATTGCGCAACTGCTGCACCCCTCCGAAATTCTCTTTCAAACAACACCTTTTAGTTTCAAGGAAAGCAATCCACAAAAAGCTTTAAAAGCGGACACAAAATGTTTACAGTGAACACTAATCCCATGATCAACAATAACAAATGAAAGCTAATACTCTTCTTCTACAACACTTCTTTGGGCAACTACACTCCATTAATCAGAACCTTCGGACGCGGCTCCTGGGACGATCGTCGAGCTTGTACCTGTACTCATCCAGCCCGTCCAAACTCTTCGCACCCCAGGTACGTGTCGCCCCCGACGACGACTCCGACTCAGCATCTGGGGCAATGACCCCTCCGTACCCGCCACGCTTGCGCCTTGGCAGCACCTTGATCGATCGGTTCATGGACATTGACCTCAGAACCACCGCTGCCTCGTTTCCTTCCGTGTCAGGTTGCAGGCAGTACGACTCTGCCGTGAAACGCGGGATGTCGGCTTCGGTGGGGGTGTAGGGTGGGGCTGGGCGGGGGTGTAGAGATAAAATGGGCCTGTAGATATAGATCGCTTTGGCGTTTTGAGTGAATGGACAGCAGCTTGGTGAGGAATGAAACAAACCTGTTGCGATTCAAGCCTGGACAACAAGTTCTGGTTCTAATTGCGAAGGCTTAATGTATCGGCTTCAAGCCTGGAAGCCAAGCGGTTGCACTCGTTTCGAACGTTTCCGGTCTCGGCCTCGAGCTTTTGGACGCGGTTGGCGAGCCGCGTCGGCGGCCGTTTCTGGTTGTTGATTTCGTCAACGAGGTTTCTGAGGAAGTCGTTCTCGTTCTTGGCAGTTTCCACCTGTCCGTTTGCATTGTCGACGTGGTGTTTGAGGTGTTGGTTTTCGGCGGAGAGTTCCCACGCTAGCCCAGAAGATAGAAAAGATGCACTGTAAGTATCAAAAATCTGTCCGGTATTTGCATCTTGGTGCGGTGCACTACTAGCATGCACAGTAGTGAATGAATATATCCTGTGCTATTTTAACCATCCATTAGTTCGGGAAAACCATTATTACAATTTTAATCTCCAAAACACGTCACCCCACTCCATAACCTTTCGAGCTTGTGAATGCCGTACCAATGCTCGCCCGTCGCTCTTCAGCTCAGAGTTTGTCTCTGTCTCTCAATGCTGCCTCGCAAGGCGTCGTAGTCGACGACGACATCCTGTTCCAGGTGAGCAACCACTAATATTTTGCCTTCCCCAAAACTCATCATCCCCTCTGCTCAAAAGGACTTTTTAGCCTCCCCTCCCACTTCCCCATATCCAACAAACCACTCCTCCCGCCCTGTAGACCTGCACGTTCTCCACGCCTCTGACCACCACCCAAACCCTTCAGACTTAAATTACCCGCCGGTCGCCACCCGCACTCTATCTCGCAAGCCTGCTTTCGTTTCTCAACCATCACTGTCTCAATCTGCCACACAACCTGTTTCCGAAAATACCGGCGAAGAACCTGAGTCGTTTACTACCACACTGTCGAAATGGTGGTCTCGGAGTACCTCCAGCTTGAGGGCTGCATATCTCGCTAGTGACACTACTGCTACTGCCACCACTACACCAACTACTCCCGCTGCTCCTTCTGCTGCTCGTTCTGCAGCACCCAGCACGCAGCCTGGCATTTCGAGGAAGCCGCGTCCCGCCACCATATCTATCCCATATACATATTATCCTGACAAAGCTCATAATTCCTCTGCCTCTACCGAAGGCACAGCGACCACTGCGACAGTAAATGCTGTAGCTCCACCTGTTACCTCCTGGTTTACCTACTTTGGCTCTGTCCCCGCATACGAAACCGCACCGCATCCAATCGAACCAGAACATTCCTCCTCGTTCGATTGGACAGAGGGGACGCCTCCAGAGGCACGCACGTCCGACGAAGCTACTCTTCGCGGGGACGAGTTTACCCACCACCCGCATCACCGTCTCTCACGATCCGAATCCGTGCGGTCGAGCACGAGCGTGTCGTCGACAGAGTCCTCGGCGTCGACTGTCGACTGGAACGCTGCGCTCCGGCAGCACAAGCTCGCCGTGTTCGCGTCTCACCACCGCCGGCATGACCACAATCACAGCTCAAAGACCTTGGACGGGCACAACTCGCACCACACCGACGACGAGGACGACGACGAGGACGTGTTGAATGACGAGTTGGTCAAGCTTTCTGTCGTCGAACATGTCCACGAAGACCACGACCAGGAAGACGCAGATTACAGTGGTTCGCTTTGGGACCAGTTTGCTGCCATCGGGGAGAGCGTGCGAAAGAGCATTGTGGTCGATTCTCCAATGGCGCCGCCTCCGCCCCCGCCGCCTGCCCCTCCTGCCGCGCAAGAGCATGAAGATATTGGTGCTCTTTTATCCGAAGCCGCAGCATTAGCCGCGGCAGACGTGTCGGCGGTGTCTGCGATGTTCATCGAGACCGTGCAGAGCTGGGTCGGAGCGGGCTCGAGCAGCAGTACACACCGTGCGACCAAAGTGCCACCGTCTATGCTACGGCAGAAATCGGTTGATGTGGATATCGAGCTTGCGGACGACGACGAGGACGACGACGACGGTGAGGACGAGTTCCAGCTCGCGCTGTCCTTCCTGGACGAGGACACGCTTTCGGAGATGATTGTCCAGAAAGGCTGGAAGTATTGCACCGGTAAGTATTCTGGCTTCACCGGACACTGGAGAGTTGAGTTTAGCTTCATTAATTCTTTGTCTCAAGGACTCCGGTGCACGTTTATCCACCGGAAACCGCACAAGCAGTCACCGAGCCTCGACAACGTGGACGAACTCGGTGTGTCGCTCTCGCCCTCCTCGTCGTCAGATACTCTTGTGCACGAGCACTCTGCGCAGTGGCACCATCGGTTCCCGGACACGGTGACGTGCAGGAAGTGCGCGACGTCGATGTGCTTTCGATGCGGGCGGATGCTGGTCAAAGGCAACAGTCCGCTATGGAAGAACCCGGATGCTGTCTTGGAAGTTTTGGAACGGCACTACGGGAGTGGGGGATGCGTCGTGGAGGGGGTCGACAGGGATGATTGAGTGTTTCAACCTTTATTTTTGGGAAACACACGCAGAGTTTTGGGCGGAGCCTGCGGGGAAAGGTCACCTTTTTGTAAAGCTTTTTTGATTATTTTTTAGCTAGAGTGATTTTGATTTATTTCGAGTTTTGGAATTTGTAAACCAATGTTGACAGCATACCTCACCTCAGTCAGTGCCGTTCGAGACGCGAGTACAACAAACAAATCGCAGATTGCTCACAACAAAATGTGGTTCACATTGGTGTACTCACTCCATACAGTTTACAGACCATCAGTGCAACAAAAAAATTCGATATTTTTGTTCCCCACCGAGCCAATCACGAGACTTGGGTTGCTCAGCAAGTGTGGCGCAATGGATTGCCAGATTTCGAGCTTGCGAGTTTAATGAGACTTTGCAAATAAGCTCCCGCTCGCTCCTTTCGCTCGAACTCTATCAAGGGTTTAAAGGTCCCGTTGCAGTTCTGTCGATCTTCGTTCTGAAACCAGTCGAGTATTCCGACTGATTGTATGGGCCGATTTTGATGGATTTGATTATAAATATAACAATTGGAAATGTCAGCGCAGGTGCCCACCACAGAGGGAAAGGTTCGACACCTTACACCGCTTCTTGTCACCTTCCACTGTTACCATGACTTGGCTAGAATAAATAATATACGCCCTTGATCTGTCCTGCGAAATGCCACACTTTTCAGTAAACGAGAGCACTCAAACAGAGTTTTCGATGGGAGCATCGCAGACGTGCGGAACGTGATGCTGACTGGAATTGCTGGCAAATCTTCTCGTCCGCGATGTGGATACGACGATGGACTAACGAACAAAAACGGAGAGATATCTTCTTTGTTCACTACCTAAGCAGCTCAGTCACACAATCAATCACCTGCTCGGAGAACTTGACGTGGAGCACACTATCCGATCTTGTTGGGCCTGTTAACTGGTTTTCGGGAAGCTTCAACGATGACGACACTGCAGCAGCTCTTATCTGCACTCCAATACCTTCCCATCGTCAAGGACCTGTTTAGGGCGGAATAACATACGTGCCCGAGTCAACCCTTTGTAATAATACATAATGGTATTTTCATTCTTTCTTTGATCGATGCTCGAATAGCCAGCTGCCCGCACGATCGACAGGCTTGGAAACGATGAGTTGGGGGAGGGTCGGGCTGATATCGCAGGAAATTCCAGCCCGCCAGTAGGGAATCTGCAATATCGTCCAAGTATTATTCCTGAATCTCGAATATTTGTGAAGCAAAACATTATATTGGCCGCCTCTCAGAGCGTTCCATATCCAGCCTGGGGTGCTTTACCCCATTGAATGAAGTCTCGGATGAAGCAGTTTGGAGTGCTTGGACAGATCTTTCGCCATTATCTGAGCCGTCACTGGGATTGTTTTTCTTGCCGTCGTGAACATTGTTCAGCTCAATATCTTAAATGGCGAAAGCCTATTTTCTGTTACAAATGACAATGACTAATATGCAAAAAGCGCACTTTCGTTCAGTCTCTCATTTCGGCGAGGATGACTTTGAACATCTTCCCCTTGCTCCTCCATCGCTCCTTCTTGGCCCACCCTTGTCTCGACTTTGTCTCCCACTCTCTCGCCATCTCCCTAGCCCGCCAATCTCCACCAGCTGACTGACCGCGCCCTCCATCGAGCACAACCACCTCGTTCAAACTTCCTTCGTCGGATCCATCTCCGCCGAACTCCTCCATGTCCTCCTCGTCGTCCTCCTCGTTTGCCGAGTGTCTTGATACCAGCGGCGACCCTTCTTCCCCAGCAGACGTTGCTACCGACACGCGCTGCGATCCCGTCCCGCCTAACTCGGTCTGCGACCTCCGCGACTCGCCGTCTTCCCGAGCGTCAGCCACATGTTCGAGTGGTATATATCCCCCGCGCTTTCTCCTGCGCCGGACCCTCCTCACAGATAAAGAAGCCGTCGAAGAGGATCGAGCCCACGGGAGGAATCGACGCCACGACTTGTTCTGTTTGCGTAGTGCCCCCACGCTTTCGACGTTCCAGGAGTTAGATACGGATGTTTCGCCCGTGGCCGGTCCCGTCGGTGCTTTGGATGCAAGGATCTGGAGCGATACGTGGCTGAGGAGCTTGGAGAGTGCTGGCGTAATCCAGGCCTCTGTGGTCCAGCTAAAAATAAAGTTGACGAATGCCAGGCATAAAATAAATAAACGGCCGTAGAGCGGCGTCGGATTCGTGAGGTCGAGGAGTTTCGAGAGCCACGGGACGTGGAAGAGCGTCAATAAAGTTGTGCTGACCAGAAGTGCCAGTACAACACATATGAATGGGACTGGAAATAGAAGTAGACTATGAGCAACTGTCGTTCCAATAGGTCACACGTCACAGTCATGTCTCACCATTCTTCCACATTGTTTCGCGATAAGGAGGTCCCACGCTCACAACCACGGCAACGAAGATGTACTGAAAGCAACTCAGCAAGAACAGAGCCTCGTTCTCAAAGCACGCAAACTTTTTCAGATCCACATCGACGTCGGGGGGTGTATACCACGGCTGCCGTCTCACCCACACGAATCCAATCACCTGGAACGCGACAGCAACCGTGACCTGTCCGCTGAGCGAAGTGAGCACTCTCTTAGAAACAAGGCTCGCCGTCGGCCTCTTCGCAACAATCTTCTCAAACGCCTTGCTCTGGCCCATCAGGATCGCGACCGGAATGATCAGCGCAAGATCAATGTAAAGGAACTGGAAGTCGCCGAGGTTGGACGCAAGTGCGTACAGAAGGGAAACGGATGTGAACTGAATGAGAGAGTAGAGGGCCATGTATTGGAAGCAGCTGAATGAAGTCACGAGTGCCGCTCGCCCTTCGCGGATCACTTCGAGAACGCAGTCCAGCTCCGTCGAGCGAGATGTGAACGGTGCAGCGACTGACGCCTCGGCTTCCGAAAGGGAAAGTCCGATATCCGCAGCTTTGAGCGCTCCGCAATCGTTTGCCCCGTCTCCACAGAATCCAACAGTGTAGCCAAGCTCCTGGAGTCGTTCCATCAGCTGCTGTTTCTGCTCCGGGGACATGCGAGCATAGATTTGCCCCTTCACTAGCATCTGCGCAATCGACGGGGATTGGAAATGTGGGGATTCAATCGATGGGGTTTGGAAATGTGTGCGGCAACTTACCCGGCGGAAGCATTCCACGGGCATATACTCCATCATCCAATGGAACACATCCCCCGTCACGGCCAATGAATAATTCCCAATTTCCATCGGCACCCAGCCGTAACCGTCCCCGTCGCTCTTTACCTCAATAGAAAGCCCACCACCGTTTGGTACAACGCGAGCGACCGAATCAGACAATGACAGCGCAGCCGAGCGCGGAGATGATGTAGCAGTGTATAAGTTTGCGTTTTCTGTGGGTTCTGGTCGGTTGGGATGAAGTGTGTCGAGCGAAGGGATGTAAGTAGGGGACGAATAGTCTGATTTCGGCGATTGTACGGGAGCCCACTTCATAGGCTGGCAGAGAACGAAAAACCATGAGGTATACCCAAAAACTAAGTGACTTGCATACCTTCAGTGATACCGGGTCAAGTGCGAACCGACCTTCGCTGGGATCCTCCCCCTCATCCACATCCTCCCAAAAGATCGGCACCGGCCCGTTCCCATCCCACCCCTCCTCTGCGCTTCCCACCATCCGGGGCACAAAGCACTTCTCCTCGCGATCCACAAGCCCGCACTCCCTCGACACCGAGATGGCTGTGAGCACGTTGTCGCCCGTACACATCACCTCTCGAATCCGAGCCCTGCGCAGTGCACCGACCACACGAGAGGTGCCCGACTTGAGCTTGTTCTCAAACACGATGAACCCCACGAATCGAAGGTCACGCTCGATCTCGTCGCGTTTCATCCGCATGGCCTTGATCCAGGATACGTTGGCGTCGAGGGTCCGCCAGGCGAGTGCTAGGACTCTGTAGCCATGGTGCGCGTATGCCCTAAGTAGACTGTCGTAATCCTCCGGAACTGAACGGGGAAATATTCAATAAAAGAAATTCTTATGGGGAATGATTTGGCAACTTACGAGATTCGGGAACGCAGATCGACCGCATCACCTCTGGCGCACCCTTCGCAAACACCTCCATGCACTTTGTAGGCGCCATCTCGATCCCGCCAACACCAGGAATCGGAGGGTCGTTAGGCGACAACGGCGACAACGGCCCGCCCTTGCGGATCCGTAGCCTACGCACGATCACGGACATCCGACGGAGATTGCTCACAAACTCAAACTGCCTGATCACTCCAAACTCCGTGTACGCAGCTTCCGGCACGCTATCCGTGTTGCTGCCCCGAACGAGCTGCCCGAGATCGAGTGGATTGCCGGGCGGACGAACAACCATGCTTACGGACCCCTGCGGCACGGACGAAGGCGTCGCGGTCGTCCCAGCACCACCAGATGGAACTCCACCCGCCCCACCACCTTCCTCAATCTGCCACCCGGTGAACTCAAACATTTTCAAATCAAGCGGATCCCCAATCGGCTCAGTCTCAACAACCTTGATACTATGACACGTCGCCATCGCACACACGATCAACGGGTACGGGAAAGACGGGTCGGAGATGTCCGGCTGACCCGCGCTATCCGACCCGTCGCTGTACCCACGCCCGTCCGTCGACTTTCGCGAGTGTGTAGTTGGCCCAGTCACAATGTGCTCGACGTTTTGCGCCTTCCATTTCCGCGGCGTCTCACCCAATGCGTCCATCGACGTCTTGTAGCTCCCCGCGTCCAAACTGGTCGAGTTGCTCCTGGACGGCGGGTACTGGTGTGCACTCGACGATCCGCCCGGAAACCCCCCTGCCATCGACGCAGAAAGATCATGGATAGACTTGTGCAGCTTTGAAAACGTAGCGTGGCGCCCCGGCTCGCCCTCCCCCTGTTCAGGTGAAACCGTATGCCTGAATCCCAACACGTCCAGCCCCTCCTGCGTTAACGTCCCCGTCTTATCGAAACACATCACGTCCACTTTCCCGCACACAATCACACGCGGCGGCGAAATACAAAAGATCCCACTCCGCCTCAACCGCTCGATCGCAAACGAGGTCCCGATCGCCATCGTGGCTGGGAGTGCGGGCGGCACCACTATCGTGACGAGATCGAGCGCCCGCCTCACGATCGTCCACCACGACACCCCGAGCGCCAAGAAATTCGCGCTGGCGAAAACGAACCCGACTGCTGAGACGCAGGCCAGGACGCCGATGAATTTGAAACTGTCCCGGTAGAATTTAAAGTCGTTCGGTTTGGGGAAGAGCATGGAGCGCACGAGGCTTCCCTTGGTGGTTCCGAAACCGACGCGGACGACCATGACGAGCGCGCCGGGGGGTGGTGCTTGTGGGGCAGAGGACGAGGATGCGCGGGAAAAGTTGAGGGCGGCGTCGGAGTCGTAGTTGCGGGGGAGGGAGCTGTGACGCTGTCCCGGACGGACGCGGATTATCTTGGTGCCGCTGAAGAGGAAGAAGCGCGAGACGCGCGAGGAGCTAATCGGGTCTTCGTTGCTGAAATCGAGGGTCTGCAAATCCTCGTCGGAGATGGAGACTTTGGAAACGGGTACGCTCTCGCCGGTTAGCATGCTTTCGTTCACAATGCAGTCGCCGTCGAGCAGGATCGCGTCGCAGGGAACGATGTTGGTGATGTTTGGAACGCCATTGAACATCGCTGACGCGCCGGTCGCAAGCGAAAGTTCCAGGATGTCGCCTGGAACAACATCTTCGGAATCCAACCAGACCCACTGCTTGTTTCGCCACACCCTGACCTTGCACGTAAACCGACTCATCTCCTTCATCCTCTTCATGGTCGCCTTTGTTTCCACGAGTGTTTGAACCGCCGATGCGACGGAAATGAGAAAGATTGTCGTGGCGTAATAATAGTAATCGTCCAATGTCCACAAAATGATGCTGAAAATCTGGAAAACAAAG
Organism: Cladochytrium replicatum; assembly: GCA_025526935.1. Classification (NCBI taxonomy): domain Eukaryota; kingdom Fungi; phylum Chytridiomycota; class Chytridiomycetes; order Cladochytriales; family Cladochytriaceae; genus Cladochytrium; species Cladochytrium replicatum. Next base: position 90,327 of record JAHLKD010000064.1, on the reverse strand, counting down.
AAAGGATGCAAAACCTCATCGACGAGCAAACGAAACGTTGACTTTTCCTTCACGTCCACCTCGTTTCGTCCAAAAACGATTCGTCGCCGCTCAACGACGCGCTCCGACCGTATTCCATCCAATGCCTTCGTGACCGTCCCCCACGCCGGATCCCTCCACGAATCCACGCGCTCAAACTTCATCGTGACAGGATTCATGATGAACCGATGGTACCTGTACTCAAACATCCTCAACGTCTTGATCTGCTTCACCACCCCGTTGGAGATTTTATCCCCGACCACCGAGCCCGGGAACACATCCGCTATGCTCCCCTCGTACGGCACCACCGAAATGACTTCCTCCTGCATCTCGCCCCACTGGCTCGCGATAAACACCGACTTAGCGCCCGCAAGCGTGGACGATTTCGTCGTCATACGTACCGCGAGACGGGGGAGCCACCTGCACGCCAAGTAGAATATACCCAGCGTGAGAGCGTTGAGCGTCACATAGACGAGCGTGCGCGGGAACGAGGGCACGCGACCCGATATGACGACCCTGGACTCGTCGTCGATGATATATTCCTGTTTCTTCGGAGGCGATGGCTGCGTTCCAAAGGGGAGCGTCGAGGACGCCGACACGGAATCAAAGTTTTCTTCCTCGCCGTCGACGCCGACGATAGGCTCGCGGCGCAGGGTGTCGAAATAGGAAAGCGACTCGATGAGTTCTTCTTCCTCCGCGATCGCGTTGTCGTCGCGGACGCTCAGATCCCCGGGCGACGGAGAAGCGTCCGTCGACTGCCGCATCGCAGACGGAGTCCGCCGGAGCGACCGCAACGGCCCGCGCTCAAAGTGATCCGACGATCGCCGACCCTCTGCGACCCGCCCGCGTCTACGACGATACTGCTTGGGTTGTTGCACACTCACCCTCGACGCGTTCTCCCCGGCTTCCTCATCGTCATCATCTTCATCGTCATCATCCTCATCGTTGTATTCGGACCCTTTCTCGCTCCGGCTCTCGTCCTCGGCGGCCTCGCTCATCGGGGACGAGCTGAGCCCGCCCCACTCAAGCCAACTCTTCTGCTTCCGCTTAGCATGACCCTCATACACGTCATCATGGGAATCGATAAGCACCGCGCTCGCTGAACCGTCGTCCTCGGAACCTCCAACACCCGCGTCCACTCTGCTGGTCGCATCGTCGAGATCTTCCCCACGGAGCTCGGATAAGCTCAGACGCCGGGCGACGCGGTCAGAAAATGGGTTCTGCGAGTCGATCAGAGAAGCGCTGGCGTCGAGCGTGTTTTCGAGTCGAACGGGGTCGCTCCAGTCGCCGTCTGAAATGGGAGGCGCGGCATGGAGGTGCAGATGGTGGAGAAGGGGGGAAAGCGGGTCGTGCTGCAGCGAGGCCGGAGGCGGAGAGGAGGCGGAGGGATTGGTGTGGTGGTTGACGTCGTCGTGGTCGTCGTCTAGACGGTCTGGCGGCCAGGCGGCAATGGGCATTGAACTAGTAGTGGCCCAGCTTTTCGGGTTTTTAAAAAACATAATAATATGACAGTAGTAGCAATTAATACAAAGCACCGGACAGACAGACAAGCACACTGGTTCTGCAGCAATTAGTTGTATCCTTGGATCAGGTTCACTCGGAGAGGGTGGTCCGGCTCGATGGAACCGAACTCGATGAAATACGCCAGATGGTGTGAGGTAAAGTGGATCCTCATTAGCGATCAACTGAAGACGGGCTTGTACAACACAGCTGTAACGTACTGTTTGGAGTCATATGGTTAACATGGACAGAAAAACGGTTCAACGTTTCTGGATCATGCTCACCTTCTTCTTGTAGCGCGTGGTGGTCGCCAGCGCAAGAACCCCGTCGCGTATGCTGCACGCGTACAAATGGTTTAGGCTTACGTGATTCGGCACTGGCAGCAAGCTCGGGTCTTCCACGGAAACCTGGTTAGAGTTGAGCAAAACCTTCTCTAGGTGAGCAGGGAGCTGTGGAGGCGGTTCGGAAGGGAGTATGTACTGCTGCTTTTCAGAAGATGGCGTTCTTTGGTGGTGCCGCGGGTGGGATGGGGAGGCGCTGAGCTGTTGCTTCGGAGGAGGAGGGTACAAGAGGTAACCGGGAATCTCATTAGTGTAGCTTCCCGAAGGCGAGCTTCCAGCATCACCAGGAGCCGATGCTAAAATATGAAGAGTAAGTAAGCAACACCATATTACTCTGCCGGCAAACCATACGCGCAACGTCCCCAAGTGTCGACAGGCCATCTAAACCATCACCCTGGTGATCTCCGTACTCATCTTTCACCTCGAGATAATTGACAAGGTTCCCATCAGGGTCAGACGCGATTGGCAACTCCTCCGAGCACTTCCATTCATCGTCAACTATGAACTTGAAGCGGTGAGTCCCGGGTGGCATGTCCACGACTGTCGTGAAGTCAGTGGTGCTTTAGGTAAGAATTTAGAGAGAATAAGATCTGTAGCAAGTTTCAAACCATAGGTGTTCAAAAACAACGTACCTCTTACTCAGCCTGACTTTCTGCTTCCAGTTGTTGAACGTGCCGGTCACATAAACTGTTTTTCCACCCGAATTCCAGCTGACGATGATGGGAATGACCTTCCTACGCTCGACACGGTCTCCCAGGCGAGATAGCGGCGCAAGTGGTGCGAGCCCACTGATCCCCGAAGCATGCACAATCTTTGCGGAGTTTTTGTAACTGCGCTCGTTTGGCGGCTGGACATAGGTAGGTTTCGCAACGGGAGGCGGACTCGCGTCGGATGTGTTCTGCACAGGGACGGCCGGTTCCGCAGACTCCAAGGATACGGACGGAATGGACATGTTCAAGTCCAGGTCGTCCAAAGCGGCTTCTATGACGCTCCCGGTGACTCCGGCCGAGTTTGAAACTTTCGCAGTGGACGCGCTGACGATGGACTCGCTCTCGGCGCTCGACGAGGAAGATCCCGACCTGTTGTGGCGAGTACGGTGAGAGGGTGTAGCAGGATTGGAATCCTTTGTGGGGAGCGACCTCTGAATCAGCGCCTGACCGTTGTAGCTGAAATGATCGGAGGCGAGCAGCGGCGAGCCGACAAAAGGCGAGGGTGGCACAAGCGCGGGACCATTTGCGCGGTGGGCCAGGGGACGAGAGTCCAGGGAGGAAGGATAGATTCCGAGGGCAGCGGAGCCGTCGTACCATACTGGCTTTGACTCCATGGCCGAACTGGAGACGGCGGTGGTGGGCGAGACCGGCACATGAGGTGGCGAGGAGGAGTGCGGGTTACGGTTTCGAGCTGGGTTGGAAGGCGAGATTGAGAGCGAGCGAGAGCGGTCGCGCTTTGCAGAGGCTGCAGCCAGCAGCGACGAGTGGATGGGCGGAGCGTCCGACGAAGAGCTATTTGCATTGCCCATTGCACCAGCAACAGGAGTTCAATTAAGTTTAGACAGCGACAGGCAGGGACAGGATTCCGAAGCGAATCCGAAGCTAATCCGAATCCGAATCCGATCGAATTCGATGCGATGGCGAGTCGAGATTCCGCGGTTCAGCTTTGTTAGCGTTGTGGGGGTTGTGGGGGTGCGATTCAAATAATGTTAGAAAATACAAAAAGAATACTAAAATAATACACGCAAGAACCGCTTCTCTCCTAGCGGGCATGCCCATACAGCTTGCCCAGGTTGTTGGCCCCAATCACCAGAAACGCAAACATCCCCACTGAATAGTTGATCAGCAGTGTGAAAAAGTACAGGATCGGTGGCCACCGCCCGTCCTCTGTCGCATTGGCAAAGTACAGCAGGCACACTGCATAGCTCACACTAAACAGATTGAACAGCGTCAGCACAACCACAAACAGATCCAGCGTGCGCTGCCCTCGTCGCAGCACATTCCGAATCTGCCGTGCCGCATCATTTGCTCCACCACGGCGTCCTGTAGCTCCACCACTTCCGTTCGCACCGACTCTACTGTTCCCGCTCGCAACCTGCGACTCGTCCTCGGCTTGCTGCTGCTGCTGCTGCTGCTGTTGTTGCTCCCAGCTCGGTCTCACTGGCCATGCGGGCGAAGAGCCTAACCGCTGGAAAGTCCCGGTCTGCGTCCCGTAATCCAACGCAAGCGGTCCGCTCCCCACTTGCTCGTTTCTGTCCCCGCTCGTCCGTCCTGGTGGGTATACTCCATATCGTGGTGGCGATGACGGCAGCAGGAGCCCGTTATCTGACGACTGCCGTGACATATCCGGAACCTCCCCGGAACTCCCCACAGTCGAGAACTTGGGTGGCGAAACATCGTACGGGTTCTGCTGTGCGAACGTCGGAATGGGACTAAAGTACTGGTTCGCGTGCTGGGCGCCGCGCGGCGACGGCGATCGAGAGTGAGAACCGATTCCGGCTGTCAACGAAGGCGGGGAGGGCAAGGGTGGATACTCGCCACCATACGCCCGGTTCATCTGGACCGAGTACGAGATGCTCCGTGTAGGTGCGATCGGACTGGTGGGTACGGATCGAGCCGTGTCTATGCTGCCCGCCGTTCTGTGTGTTTGTCTGCCTCTAACTACTCTGTCACTCGACGTCCCAGTTTGTGCGACCTCATCACCAGAGGCCGGTGTTTTCTTGGGCACCGCAATCTCCACCACATTGTCAGAGTTTGATGGGGGTTGAGGATCGGAGTCCGCCTCACTCGCAGAGTAGGTTAGCGCGTCGTTGGCCTTCTTGATGTTGAGCTTCCACGCCTCTCGAGCGACGATGGCCGCGCCAAGCAAGAACAACCAACACATCAGCAAATACGCCTGGCTTACAAACTGCAAAATCTAGAAACAGGTCAATGAGTTGTGTGTTCAAATACGGCTCCTGTCTTTTGTTGCCATTACATTGTAAGAGCCTCTCAGTTCAGCATAGCTTCCGTCGAAAGTAAGTGCGTTGAGTTCGCCTCCAACAATCTGGAAAAATCAACACACACACACACACACATAAGAGTTCAGCTGCCATCGAAAATGTGCATCCTCGCGGTGTTCACGTTCCCACTCACCCAAAGTATCACCCACAGGCCCAAAAGAACCGGCGCAACAATCTTGAGCAGAACCTCCCGCACAAACTTTAAACTGTTCCTCCTCACACTCACGCTCGTCTCCGCGCCCCTCAACCGTTTCCAATACTCCTCCGCAGGCGAAGTCCTCAGCACCAAATCCACAAACTGCACCGCAGACATGTAGTAAAAGAACGTCCCGAAGCCCGAGAACGTGTACTGCAGCGCGGGCGGCACGCCACCGCTGAAATACACAGAGACCGTGTTCGCCATCGCCCAACCCAGCAGGCCCAGACACGCGTACACCAGGAACAGCTGGAACCCGCTCAGCGAGGCTCGACCTCTTGGCTCGGGGCTCGTCATGCCCGAGCCACCGCTGCCCTCAAACTTCTTCCGCTCGCGGATCTTCTCGGCAACCAGGAGTGTGAGAAGGAGGAGAATGACTAGCCAGTGCAGACCCGTCGTGGTCGCGGCGAGCTCGTAGAATCCCGCGTACTGTTTGCACGTCGGGTGGTTGATGCGGAAAAAGTAGCATTGGTTGGCGGGGGTTTGGGGCGGTGGTGAAGGCTCGGGGATGAACGTTGGAGCCGCGATGGCGGTGATGATGAAACCAAAGCCAACGACCATGCGCTCAACTGTGATTCAATTTGTTTTTATCTCGTTACCAATACAAGTATGATTTGCAAAGAAAGAAAGGACCACAAACGGGATGTCTTATTCGAAACAACAGCCTCCACCCAGAAATGGCCATACCGAAAATTTGTGTCTCGGACATGCAGGTTCAGGGCCCTCAAGCAACGTTCGCTGATAAGATTATAATATCTCAATCGTTACTCTTCCAACGAAGCCTGCTGAATCATGAAAGAACGGTGCAACCCGTTTCACTTGCCGAATGCTCTTGGATGCCACCGAGCCGCGATGAGGTCATCGCTTAAGGCTGAAACTCGAAAAATTTAAATTTCGTTTGTGTCCACGGGATGTTATCCTCGGGACGGGTGAACATGCTCAACCTATTACATTTCCAGGTTTCGCATCCCTCGCGTGCGTTCATGGAAATTATGGGATTGATTTGTACACAACAGAGAGAATTTGTGGGCCGTGCACTTCCTAACTGGTGCAGGGCAGCGAATATATATCCATGGTTCCGATGCATCACTTATCCAACTGCCCCCTGGGAGATGCAAACGGCACCGCTTTCGGATTACGGGACATTAGGAGCCAGGCTTAAGCTGCATTGCAGCTGTCTGAGTTGTCACAAAGAATCCTACCGGAACTATGACAAGTCAAGAAAGATGGCTTTCAAACCTCCACTCCCTGGCAGAGCTGGGAACTCCGAAACAGCCGTTGAGCACACCATTCTGGATCACTGGTTGCAAGTTAAATACGATCAGCACACTTTTATGCGGCTATCTTTGACTTTCTTTTTGTCCTTTCGCTATGTAGAGCGTCTGATTTCTGAACAACAAAAAGCAGGGAACAAGCTGATGGCGAGATGTAAGCATTCCGGACAGGTTTTAGGACAATAAAGCTTTCATTTACAAGAAACACCCCTTGCTCGGATCTTCTCTCATGCCTCTTTGATCACTCCAAATAGCTTGCCCAAGTTGTTCACCCCAATGACCAAAAATGTGAACATGGCCAGGGAATAGTTTACCACCAGCGTAAAGTAATATAGAACCGTCGGCCACCGCCCTTCAGGCGTAGCGTTCGCATAGTACACCAAACACACAGCATACCCAACACTGAACAGATTGAACACGGTCAACGCGATCACCAGCAGATCCAACGTGCGCTGTCCGCGACGCAGCACGCCTCGGAGTCGTCGTGCCCCTGCTGGCTCGTTCGAATCCCGACCCGGAGGTCCAACCGCTTTGCTCGGCGTCGTGAAACCGCTCGAATCGACCGGTTCTTGCGGATGCTGTTGTTGCTCCCAGCTCGGTCTGACTGGCCATGCGGGCGAAGTTAAGCGCTGGAACGTGTCAGAGTCCGGCGCGTAATCGTGTGGTTTCTGCGGAGTCAGCACGGTCGCGAGCGGTGTGATCCGTGGACCGTACGGCACGTCGGAAGTATCGGCTTGCCACGACGACGAGGAAGGGAAGAGTAGACCCTCTGCGGAAGATTGCCGAGACATGTTGGGCGTGTGGTCGCCAGAGTGCTGCGATTCGGGCATCGAGGGCCGCCTCGTTTGCGGTCGCGCTGTGGACGAAGAGCTATTTACGGAGAACTGGGAGATTTCGAGACCCGAGCCGCCTTGTGCGGAACCGGAAGAGCTTGCGAGATCCTGTGGCATTGATGGGCGGCGACCCGGGATCGGTTCCGGTCGTGACTGGCCGGGCAACGGTGGGTACATCTCCGGGACCGAAGGACGGCGCCTAGATCCAGCGCTATTCATTGAACCCTGCGACGAAGCCAAGACGCTTGGTGCAGCGGATCCGTCCGTGGGATACCGTTTCCTCGCCTCCGGATCAAAAAATTGGGTTGCTTGCTCAGATCCACCAGATGGACGCCGCGAGGTTGGTGCTACGTAGTTGGAAGGAGACCCAGAGGGTCGTCGTGTGCGAGGTGAGGATACGTTTCCGACAATAGTCTGCTGTGTCGAACCGCTCGCAATCGAGAAATGCGGAGAGGCTGCTCTCGCAAACTGGACTTGCTGCTGGTTGGAGCCGGGAGGGGTTGTAGTACCTGTGAACGGATTCTGCTGAGCAAATGTGGGGATGGGACTAAAGTATTGGTTGGGCTGTTGTCCCCGGGGAGAGAATGGACCCGACGTAGAGGATGGCATTGGCGATGGCAAAGGGGGCACTTGAGATCCACCACCGTACGCTTTATTGATGTTAGCGGCATAGGAGATTCCCCGAGTTGGAGCGACGGGTGCAAGTGCTCTTGAAGGAGTAACCTCCCGGCTATCGTCGATTGATTGGTCTGTGCGACCATGTTTGCTTGTTTCAGATACCGTGCCAGGAGTCGAAGGTGGTTGAAAGTCGGCTTGCGAGTTCACTTGACTGGCGGAGAACGCGAGAGCATCTTTGGCTTTCTTGATATTGAGTTTCCATGCCTCGCGAGCGATCACGATCGCCCCAAGCAAGAACAGCCAGCAGATTAGCAGGTAAACTTGTGCAACGAATGTGAGAATCTGTAATAGTGCCAAAACCAGCAAACTTGTAAAGTGTTCCCTGTGCACATATAATGATTTACCAGGTAGGGCTGTTTCAAGTATGGAAATCCGCCATCGAAAGTGAGACCATTTAGCACCCCTCCCGCAACCTGTTCAAAAAAGTGGGCTCGACTCGTTCAACGCGCGATTTTGGAGTTTGTTCTAACTTCTTACCCACAGCAGCACCCAGAAACCGACGAGAAACGGGGCAACCAACTGCAGCAGAGTTTCTCTAACAAACTTCATCCTGCTCTTCCTAGTAAGCGTGCTCATATCCGCCCCCTGCAGCCTCCTCCAGAACTCATCTGCCGGCGACGTTCTCAGCACAAGATCGACGAACTGCACGGCAGCCATGTAGTAGAAAAAGGTCCCTACGCCCGAGAAAAAGTAATGAACGACGGGCACCACACCGTTCTTCACAAACACCGAGAAAGTGTTGGCCAGCCCCCACCCAAGCAATCCCAAGCAAGCGAACAGAAGGAACAGCTGGAACCCGCTGAAGAAGGGCAGGTTAGGGTCGTTGTTCAGAGGACCGCCGACCCTCGTGAAGGTTCTGTACAGCGTTGCGCCGCGTCCCAGAGTCTTATCGCCGGCAGCAACACCGCCCTTCCGCTCCCGAATCTTGTCGGCGACAATGAGAACGAGGAGCAGCAAAAGTGCGAACCAGTGGAGGCCGGTGATCACAATGGAGAGCTCGTAGAAGCCCTTGTACTGCGTGCAGGTCGGGTGGTTGATGCGGAAGAACAGGCATAGGTTATCTGGTGCGGCGACTGTTATAGGAGCAGTGACCTGGGTTGTGTTGGACGTGCTTGTGTAGATGGTGATGACGGGACCCCAACTGCCAATCGCCATGGTGCAGGTACTGATTTGCTTGCAGATTGTCTCCAGGATTTACAACCACAACCCACAATTCACAACCACAGGGGTCCTTCATGCCTCCAAATTAGTCGAACCACTGATGAAAATTTGCCAGTGCTTCGGGCAGGCAGTTCCCCACGTACATGCAATAAAACCCGATGTCTCTGGCATCGGCACCGAGCATCAGGGGAACCACCACTACATATGAGCAGGACACAATTCACGTCGAGACTGAGTTTAGATTTTCAGTTTCTGGCCATCCAGCTGCAACAAGAACTAAAATTTATGATTTCAATTTGCTATCAGCACACTCCCGTATTTTCTGCGGTACAGTGCAAGCACTGCAATTACCCCAATCAGCCCAAGCACTCCTGCAAAGCTGAAGGCCCCAACGAAGCACTGTCGCCCCCGGCAGATCGTGCTGCCGTCATTGCTCCCTTCCGATCTCGACCTAGCAGCGTCAACCAAAAGTCCAAACACCAGATTTGAGAGCTGTGAACCCAGTGAAGGTAAAACACTCAACGAGCCCCCTGCAGACGCAAACAAAATTTAGATCCCTTTAAGATACATTGCGCTTCATTCTCCTTACAGTTCATTGCGAAATTCTTGATACCAAAGAATTCACTGGTAACCAGGGGACCGATTGTCCAAAACATCCCGTACGCAATCCCGGCGGCGACGACAAGAATACTCAAATGGCCAATCCCTGATACCACGAGCGACCCAAAGAGTCCGACGCTAACCATGATCGCAGCGGAAAGTCCCAACCAAACCAACCGTCTCAATTTGAAGGATCTCCATGCCACGTCACTAACATATCCAATGATAAGACGCCCCAAAAAATTGCCCAGTGAGAGGAGAGTGACCATCGACGATTGCGCAGTTTCGGAACCCGAAAGAGCGACCACGACGGTCCCTACATTATTAATCACCCTGCGTTGATGTGGATCAGCGTTGAGCGAGACAGACAATTTTCAAATGCACAAACATGAGTCCGACGCCGGTGATGCAAACGATGGCCACCCCGAGATAAACTGCGTCTACTTGGCCGTAGCACGACACGTCCGGCGTGGAGTGGTTGTCGACCTCCTCGATATCAACCAAGCTGTCCTCAATGTCCTCTTCCTCCCCTGATCCTCGAGACCCGTTCAGCTGTGTCCTCTCAGTATCCGTCCGCGACGACGTCGTCGCTTCATCTTGCTCAAGACTGCTTACTGCAACATAATTCTTTTTGGCCACCCGGCGGTGTACCTGAGCTTGCATGCTCCCACCCACAACATCTCTCGACTCCTCATCCTCTTCCGCATCACCATTTAGATCAGCCACCGACGTCTTCCTGGCGCTCATTCCTAATCGATCTTTCGTCTGCAACGTCGCCGACACAACGTTCGCGATCCCGCCGCTCACGGCCAGAAACACCAGCAGCGTCTGCACGTCGAGCTTCCGACCCTCCTCCCCATCGCCAGTACCCGTAAAAAATGCACGTGCGATCTGCGCATGGAGCGCCGCGGAGATCCCAAAGAACGACGCGGCGACGCCGACCGCGACCCCGCGCGCTTCCTCGCCAACATTCTTGACGACCCAGGCCATGCTCCCCTGCGACGCCGCGCAGCATCCGAAACCGACCACGAAATAGGACGCGGAGAGCCAGAAGACGGGCGAGGTGGCGTTGGAGGAGTAGGCGAGGGCCACGGAGAGGTAGCCGAAGAAGAGGGCGGCGGATGCGGAGAGGAGGACGGGACGCGGGCCGTTTTCGCACATCCGGCCGTCGATGGCCCAGCCTATCGCGGGACCGCTGAGGTAGAGCCCGTATGTTCCGCAGGTGATGACAATGCTGGTCTGGACGGCGGAGAGGTGGAGGTGGCGGGCGAGCTCAGGGCCGTACAACGAGAACATGTAGACGGTGCCCGCCGTGGTCATGGACAGGCATGCCAATGCGACGATGGCGACGAGGTGCGGTTGCCATGACACGGGGGCCATGTCGCGTCTTTCGTGGGCCGGAGTTGTGGGGAACACAACTGGAAGCTTGAAGAGCCATTCTTTACATTACTATGACGGAGGGCCAAACAACACGATAAGGGGAGTGCCAACTACAAGAAACACCACCGCAACAACTGGTGCCAACCGCAATATTCTCTCTTCCCGCAACCGCCGCAAAGTTTCTTTTGCCATTCGCTCTGGAGCCACCGACGGAACTGCATCTCCGTCATCGTCTTTGGCGCCCTCTGAAATTAATCCCTGTCCATCCTGATCCACGTCATCCTGTGCTTCCAGGTCTGTTGGTTCTTCGGTGGGCACTGGCTTGTGTGTTGTACTATTTGGGGGGCGAATGATCCCAGCGTCAACGAGGACGTGCCGTCCGCGCAAGAAAATATATGTGAAAGTATAACCAAAAATTACGACAGCCCAGTACCCAGTAAGCGCGATCACTGAGTTTAAAGATAAGCGAGACGTGTGCGTGCTTGTGTTAGTATTCCTACTTTTGGGATCTGGCTTGACCTCCTCTATTCCCGATACTGATCCCGCCATCGTGCCCAAAAACACGTGCGATAGCACTCCAGGGACGTTCCCAATCGCCGTGCCAACAAACAGATGCGTCCTCTTAATGCTCGTGCTCGCAAGCAAGTAAGACGACACTCCAAACGGCAACGGCATCGCGATCCGCATCAAAATGACGAGTTTCACGCCCTCGTTCCTCGCCGCGTCATTCAGTGCGCGAATGATTCTCGCCCATTCCTTTGCTTTCGGGCTCTGGCCCGTCGACGTCGGTGAGGTTGCAGAGGAGAGGAAGAGCGCGTGGAAGAAGCGGGAGAGTGTGAGTGTGATGAGGACGGCGACTTGGCCGCCGAGGATGAGGCCGAGAATGGCGAGAGCGGGTGGACGGAAGAGGAGGCCCGAGGCGATTGCGAGTGGGCCGGCGGGTACGAAGAGGACGTGTGTGAGGACGGGGTAGATGACGAAATGGAAGATGACGAAGCCAGGGACAGGATGTGCGGCGAGGATGGTGAGGAGGTTCCCGAATGCGGTCTTTACAAAAGCCCACCCTCCTCCTTCCTGAGTCGAAAAGTTCGATTAATTAAAGCGAACAGAGAAGGCAGGACATTCTTACCCAGAGATAGAACACGCCGACGCCAAGTGCCCCGACAGCCAGCAAGATGGCGACGACGGCCAGAATTGTGGGACGTCCCATAAACGGCTGAGAATCGAATCAGTGGCTTTGAATTGAAAGTGGACTCGGAATGTACAAAATATGATCGCATCATCAGTTGGCTGTCCCGGAAGAAGCACTCGTTCGCAACGCCTAACTCTACTCGCATGCAGTTCTCTGTATCGAATCGACATATCAGTCAGCACTCGTTCTGATCCGGTCAGCGATCATCCGTAAAATGACTGCACACGCCCCTCACCGCTGCCCATCGGTGGAGGCGCATCGCTCGAGTCAACCAGAAGTAGGAGTCATGCATTTCCAGAAACCGTGCGTCTGCTAACGCGAACAATGTCGTAGAATCGCTGCCGCCAGGCGTTTTGAAGTTGTTACAAGGATATCTGCCCGTCGCAAACATTGCCGTGCAATGGGGCGACATGGATGCATACGGGTATATAAGCAATATGCTTCGTCTCTGTTTCTGTCGATTGAAAACTGGCGCTTCCTGCAGACACGTTAACAACGTAATGTATGCGAGATACTTTGAGGTGAGAGCGGCCTCAATATATGTCTCAAGCTGAACTGCACTTATATTTGAAATACTTTGCACTCTTGTTGCCAGACGGGACGTGAGTATCAGAAAGTCAAGAGGCACGTATTCCTCGCTCAAAGACGTCTAGGGGTAGCATTCTTCGATCACGTCCTTGGATCCTCTATGACTCCTAAGGAATACACTGACTTTATCGGTGCCAATGGTGTCGGTGTATGGTTTGCCAAATACATATATTTTCGGTACAGCTGACCGTTTCACGCCCATCGACAGGTCATCCTTCAATCGCTCAACATAACTTACCGGCTCCCAGTCGAATACCCCGACGTCCTCACCATCGGCATCCGCGTCTCTTCGTCCTCGATCCAATCTGACCGATTTGCACAGGAAATGGTGCTGGTTTCGCACAAACTCGAAAAGATTGCAACGACCGGGAGCGCGGTGGTAGTTTCATACGACTACCGGGAGGGAAAGAAGGCAGCTCTTGAGGATCGGCTGGTGAACGCACTTAGAAGCAGCGAGAGCATGGCCATCAGCATTGCCAGTCTGTAGTAAATTCTCAAACAAATTCTCTCCTATCACTATACTGTGGCTTTGTGTCCCAAAATGTTGTGGTCGCGGTCATTGCGGGGCGTCAAGCCAAAGAACCCAAAGGCAACCCCATGGCCGACCGGTGCGTACTACGGATCCGCAGTGCTCCATGGATCTCCGCTTCCCATCGGAGGCGGCGCATCCCTCGAATCCACTCGCAGTACGTACACATCCCAATGCTGGGGACACGCAATTTGTTGACTTTCTTCATGTATGACAGGATCGTTGCCACAAGCGGTACTGAAGCAGCTCCAGGGATTCATCCCGGTCGCAAACATCGCGGTTCAGTGGGGCGATATGGATGTGTTTGGGTGAGTTGTTGTTCTGCTGAATTTTGGACGTTTTGCTGACGTGTGCAATTCTGAAAACCAGCCATGTCAACAACGTCAACTATGCGCGGTACTTTGAGGTAGGTGAACCCTGATCCATCCTTCCGCCCGTTGTTCTTAACGGATTCGTTTCCCAGACAGGACGTGAGTTTTGCACACAAACTGGCGCGTTTTCGACGTTGGTGTGGTAATTTGATGTGGATTTGCAGGGATCGCATATCTCGATCACGTCTTCGGACCCGTCCTCGGGCCACAAGAATATACTGAGTACATGGCAGCCAAGGGTGTCGGTGTGAGTATCTGCCAAAGCACAAAACCTTTAACAAGTTCACCCGCTTCATCGAATCAGATCATTGCCAAGTCTATCACATTGACGTACCGACTTCCAGTAGAGTATCCAGACGTCCTGACCATCGGGATCAGAGTCCCGTCGTCCTCGATCCAGGTCGACCGTTTCACACAGGAAATGGTATTGGTGTCCCATCGGCGCGAGAAGGTTGCGACAGAGGGAAGCGCGGTATTGGTCGCGTATGATTACAAAGAAGGAAAGAAGGCCAATCTTGACAAGCGGTTGTCGGATGCGCTGAAGAGAAGCGAAATGTTGGGCGTTGCGCTCTACACCGTTCCAAAGTTGTGAATCACACTTTCTTATTGTTTCGTACGAAACCGAGAATCGACTTGCTTTTTACTTCTTGCTTTTTTTCGAACACATGCATCAAGTTTTGCTCTATTTCATGCAAACCGCAAAAAGAGAAAACATCACTCCCATTCACGCACGCTCTCAAAAGGTTTCGTGTCAAAAAGATGGTGACTACTCCTCCCTTCCAACCACTTGATGAAAACTGCTGGATACAACTGACGCCTCACCTCAACTTCACTGAAAAAGTACCATAGAAGAGCAAAATTTTAGATCGGCTAAGTTATCCCTTAAGTCGACTTCTGCTTCCTCCTCTCCTTCTTCTCGAGCTTGGCCAAGCGAGCGTGGATCTTGGCAGTCTCCCACCCGGCCTGGATAACGGCAGCGATGGGGATGAACATCCACGGCGACTGGATACCGATGAAGTAGCCCCAGAACATGAGCGGGTCATCTGGTGTATATAAACTTTATCAGTCGCTTGCAACAAAAAAAATCGCTTCAATAGCAAATAATTACCGGGGACAGAGGAAAGGTTCTCGTAGAAGGCCGGGAGCCAGGTGATGAAGAGACCGTAAGCCTGAGCAGTCACGGCAGCGGACTGCACAGCCCAGCGCCAGGGGGACTTGAAGTAGTACAGAATAATCCTGTTAGTGTTGGAGTGAGTCATAAGCAGAAGAAAATTGCCAATAAAGTGGACTTACGTGAGAATTACGAGGGGACCACATTCGTAGGCGGCGAGCCATTCGAGACCGTACATGCAAGAGATCTGGGAGCGAGGCATTCCTGGCTGCTGTCCCCACCTTCACCCACCAAAAAAAGAACTTAAGGCGGAATGTGGGCACCTATTCTGAACATACCAACGGGTGTCGGAGACACCGTAGTGGCGCCAGACACGGGCCATCCAGTCCATGTTGTTGGGGTCGAGGATGGTGTGGTTCCAGTGAGTGTAGTAGCGCTCAAGGTTCAAGTGGATGAAGACCGAGATCACAAAGTAGAAGAGCATGAACTTGTCAAAGAGGGAGTGGCCCCGGCCGATGATGAGGGTGAGGGCGAGGGTGAGGGCGTTCATGATGACGACGAGCGGGATGAAGTTGGCCAGAGGCTCCCACACGAAGCCCTCCGGGGCTGCGGGATACAAACCGTCGTAAATGTTCGGCATGAGCGCTAGCTAGTGGCAAGACAGCAGTCGCGAGTTAACGCAATGCACAGGTGGTTGAGCACACCCAACAACAAAACACTTACTCGAAAAAGAAGCAGATCAATTCGGGGCTTGGAGGGGAGCAAAAATACCATCATGTCATGGAGAAAGAAACAAAGGAGAGTAAAAATATACGGATAATAAGAAATAATCATAACAATGATAATAATGACAACGATATAATGATACCAAGAGCTCAGTCATCTTGGTTGGGATCCTTTCCCGTTGCCTTGTGGATCTCACTGCCATCTCCGAAATACCCAAATCTTGTTTTCTTAAGTCGTTTAGGAGGGAGGGCTAAGATCTTTCTCGCTGTTCATCTTGGTCCAGTCCGTCTGTTCATCTGTCCCAATCTGGTTGAAAGTAACCTGTGAAATGAACATGATTATGAGGTAAAAAAACTTGGAGCCCAAGTTTTCGATGTCACTCTGGCCCTTTCTATATGCGATGTGCTCATGAAAAGAAACAGAAAAGTTTACTTTGTTCACAACAGTTACTGCTCAGTCGTACAAATCATCACAAACGCGGCAAACATCTTAACTTGTGGGCAAACTATCCGACCTCATATGGCCTGTTGTCAACTGGTTTTCGGGCACCTGGTTATTTGAATACGAGTTGCAAAGGGGCGTTGTACAAGAGGCGTTGACTCGCCCATTGACGTGATTCAACAACCGAACAGTCCCACGATGTTGGGAAAATACCCCAGCGCAGATAACAACGGCGACATGGCCATCGTAGAAATAGCCCGCAAGATCGACGTGGCTGGAAACTATCGGGTCGCTGCGACGAGGTTCCAAAGGGTGAATGCTTCACTGGCACTATGCAGTTATGTCTGGAAAATGGCATTCTCCAATGAAATGTTGTTGACTTGCGGTAGAATAGAGCTCACTTAAAGATTTCCATCAATACTTTGACTAGGAAGACGAGTGATACAACCCAGTCGATCAAAGACTTTGGTTTGCTTGACTTCATCTATTGACGGCGAGTGATGCAGAGGATTGGATGAATGAGTTTCGTTTGATCGATTTCGAGCTGACTCGCGTATATGATCTGGTGTGATCATCAGTGTGATGGTTATCAGGTGGAGTAAGCTGAAAAACACTTGGTTGTCCACTCAGAAACCTAGAAATCGGCAATGCCAGTCTTTTCAGCACCGCATGTACAGTATGCCAGCAAGAAAGAGAACAGGGAGGTTGAGAACACATCGATGCCCGATGCCGAACCATCCGGACCTTCGGAGGATGATCTGCCCAAGTAGCTGCTCTTAAAAAAGAAAGACCTTTGAGGTTTTTGTGCTTCGGGCAAAGGAAAATTTTTGTACCCAAAAATGTCGTGGTCTTCACCACCACCATGGTCCAACGGCGATGAGGCCTCATACCTCAAACCACGGCAGAAAACGACCCGCGTGAGCGGAGAGACTCAGCACAGCGTCCCTGCCGTCGACCCGACCCTCATCCACGCGCCAATCTCGACCGTCTGGACCCTCATCCACAGCTTTGACCGCTACTCCGAATGGAACCCATTCATTCGCCACGCCTGGGTCGACGGCAATCCGACCCCGGGCAAACGCATCACCTGCGTGCTCCCTGGCCCCATCTGGCCCCTCTGGATCTTCTCCCCCGAAACCTTCACGCGGATCGAACCCCCGCGCGAGCTCGCGTTCCCGTCGTCCCATTTACCGCCGTTACCCGAGGGCATGAGCTACGTGCAGGACGAGAACGGGACGGTGCACGGCCGCGCGGCGTGGATGGAGTTTATATTCGACTCGATCATTGCGAAATTAAACCTAGTGAGGTCGTTTAGGGTGCAGAGGATGCTCGAGGCGCCGGTAGCCCTCGCGAACGGGGGGAAGCGTGCGGTCACTGTCTATGAGACCTGGGACGATCTGTACGGTCCTGCTGCGCATCTTGCGTTCTTTGGGTGGTGCCAGAGCGGACTGGAAGCGCAGACGGCAAAACTGAAGGCTAGAGCCGAGGAGATTGAGTCCAAAGTGGACGAGAAGGACATCCAGCAGCAAACGGTCTAATTTTATATCAAATAATGACTTGTGTGGGTACAACAATTAAATGTGAGAAATCTGACCAAAAACTACACGTTAACCCGACATTCCCTTGGCGGGAACATATACCACACAGGCACAGCCTCCCCACCCTCGGCGTTTCCGTGCAAGAATATCAGTCGAATGTTCATTGCACCAACGACTTCCCTATTTCGACGGGTGTGGCACCCACGCCAATCCAGGAGCTTCAATGGTCGGTGGTGTGTTGGAGGAACCTGGACGGTTTTGGCCTTTTTGGACCTCCGCCTAGGTTGGTCAGCTTCCGGGAAAACCTTGCTTTCCGTCGGTACATTCCTACTTTCGCTGCATTTTAGCAGAAACACGTCATTTCCATTTCAGGAAATACTGCGCCATCAGATTTGATTGGCTCGATCATAGAACTGAACACATTTGATTATTGCTTGGTAATCCCCTGAACGGTAACAACAATGTTCCTTGCCCCTCCAGAATTCCTGTGTTCGCTTTTCGAGATTATTGAAAAGTAGATCATAAATGACTGGCCGATTCGAATGTCTGGTGCGCTTACCAAAGCCACATCCCTTGCCACGTCCTGTTGATTGAAGCGTTTGAGCATCGACACATTTGTTACATGACAGCAACAAACCCAAGTGCAAGCTGGCCGTTTTCGACCGGAATCTGCAGACTAACACCGAAAAGAGAGCTTTTGACGTGTCCCGGCTATTTGGCGATTTTTCAAGCAAAAGTGGTGAATACACAAACGTTGGGCTCACCATATCATCAGACCCTTCCATCGTGTGAGTATATGGCGCGTTCTTTTAACCAACAAAATTAAGGATCAGACCTATTGGGAATAAATATGCTGATTTGTGACAAACCTCTGGAGCGATTCTATTCAGCATCATTTCCATATCACGTCGCACGTCGATATCTTTGAACATCAGCAAAATTTAGAGTGACAATATGTGAGAAGAGCATTCTTTTTTTGGGAAATACCGTAATTTTCGTTGATTGTCAATGAGGCGGACGTGTGCTGGATAAAGATGTTTGCCATGCCCACTTGAAACTTGCGGAGCTCTGGGAGCTGGTGAATAACAGGGTAAGTTGTTCTTCTTTACGTGGTGTGAATTGTTGGTGTGCGCACCTGACTGTTTTTGTGCGATTCAGATTATCAGAGCAATTGAGTTTGTAGCATGCATACCTCAAGATTTCATCTGTCTATAGGAATAGAATGGGACGTATGTGTGTAGCAATGAGAAGTATGTATGTGACAGGTACTCCATTCTTACGACGAGATGGCATCCTCGTTGTCTTGCCCTGAGCCGCACATGCTGTGTAGAAGCACGATTGCATTAATAAGAATTTCCAACGCTATCTAAGTCCCATTCATTTCCTCCATACCTTCTGGTACCAGCTGGTTGTTCCCGACGTGACTGACATTGAAGCCACGCAACAAACACAGAAGCGATAAATTCATATATCAAATATCCTATTCCTCTTCCCACTTATATTTTTTACAAAATGACATCCATCCATTATCCACCGCTACGCTCCTATTATTACACTCCTACTTCTTAAACTACTGATATTGTATTCCTAGTAGTTAACTCGCTAAATTTTTCAGTTTCTGTCCCTGACCGCTGCTCCACAGCCACCCAACTCTCCGAAGATTCGACGGCCTCAACGGCCAAAAGTTGCTCGACGTAGCCATGGCCCGACGTTCTTCATGGCAACTGCCGTTCTATCCTGCCGCTCGAAACTCGTCTGCTGCTACTGCTGCTGCCGCTCTCTTCCTGGGTCTCTCGCTGCTGCTGCCATCTCTCACTGACGCGCAGACCGCCCTGGAGGCCGCCTGTTCCGCAACCTACGCTGGCATCGGAAAAGACTTTACCTCTCTCTCTCTAGCTTCTGACACTCCCGTCAGTCTTGGCACCGGCGCTCTCCCGTGCGCTTGTACCGCTGTGTGCTCGGGCAAAGGTTCTGCCGGTTGCGATTTCGCTGTTTACAGAAGCTCCACAAATCCGCCTACCTGTCAGGTTTTCCGTCTCGACAAATCCGATGCTTCTCTTTCCGTCGTAACAATTTTCCGCGGCTCGGACGAGGGTATTATAGGCTCCACCAATGGTGGTGTAGTAGTAAGCCCTGGCCAGAGCAACCCTCTCGGAACCTGCCTGCAGCGCTGCTTGGGTACGGCCACTTGCGACTTTGCAGAATTTTCTGCTGCAGCTGTTACTGGCGGAACCATCGGAAACGACACTGTTGGAACATGTGTGCTTAAATCACTGACAGCGGCGAATACGGCCGGTGCGACCATCGTCTATCGCCTTGTACCCCTTTCTGCTACCGCGACAGTCACGCGAAGAACCTCGACCAGGGGCTCGTCCACTAGAACGAATGCAAAGGAAAGCGATGGGCCTGCTCCCACCCAGTTCAATGTGGCTGAACAACCTCAAGGTGGGCTTTCCACCGGTGCATTGATTGGTGTTATTGCTGGGTCGGTGGTTGTAGGGTTAGGATTAGCTGGAGGAGCTTTGTTCTTTGTCATGAAAGGTCGAAGGGCCCGGAAAGCAAATTCTATGCCCCCGAATGGTTTTGGTAGAGGAACATACAACGACGGGGGATTCGAAAAATCTTCGCCACCTCGTGGTTATGTCTCGCCCATCGACGCTGGGTTCGGTGCGAAAGGTGGGGGTTCTTTGCCACGAGGAAGGAACGTGAGCGACAGCGGAGCAATGAGCCCAAATAGCCGAGCGCGTACCATTTCGGATCGTGGGGGCAGCCCTGGACGTTCGGTCGGAGGTCCCAGGCCCATGTCGCAAACTACTTTGTACACAACGATCACGGACAACAACAACAACTCCAACGGACGCTACATTGACGACACACCCCTCCCCCCGCTTCCTTCTACACCCGCTTCTCGGGCTGGGTCGATACCCCGAAACGGAGCAACTCCCGCGTATCAAATCGGTGGGGCACGTTCACCATCAAATGGTCGGCGAGCTTCGAGTGCCAGCAATGGCACCATGTTTGACGGTGGTAGGATCGACACCACTGGCGATCGAACACCAACCATCGCGGGTGTAGAATTCCTTGCGCCCTCGTCGGCATCGACCGTCATGTCGCCACAAAGCGCATCTTCCGTCCCAACACTCCAGAACCGAAGTGTCGGCGGCGGCCCCTCACAAGATTACCTCCCATCTCCATGGCCCTCAGCCACCCCCGGCGGAGGTCCAGACAACCTCCCGTCCCCATGGCCCACCACCACCGAGCTCGCCCTCGGGAGCTCCATCGCCAAAAACAGCCCAAGAATCCTCGGCGCTACCAACTCGGTCTCCTCGCCCAAACACATGACCGTTGAATCGCTCTACAGCGTCGCGGCCCAATCCATGCTCCCCGTCGCCCGACCGGCCAACAACGCCGGCACGAGCATCACCACCAACGCCCTCGCAGAGTCCACCGATTCGCTTCACTCCCGCCCCTTCTCAACCTCCGAGCAATCACACACGTCTTCGATGCTCTTCCGGCCGACATCTGCCTTTGCTGCCGCGAACGCAGGCCCGCGGACCGCGGACTCGCTGATCCGGTCGCTGCTCCTGGACTCGATGCCCGCGCGCACGGCGTCGATGCAGCTGCACTCGGCGCAGGTAGCCGAGTTCCTGGACACTAACCAGGTGGACGAGGAGGAGCTCGAGGCGGACGATATTCTGGAGACGAAGAAGACGTACCTTGCGCGGTACGGGTTCGACGCGACCAGGGACGACGAGCTCGTGGTCGTGCCCGGGGACCCCGTCCTGCTTGAAAAGGTGTACAAGGACGGATGGGGCACCGGTGTGAACTCGCGCAGCGGGGCGCAAGGGTTCTTCCCGGTGATGGTGTTTGGGATTGGGATGGGAGTGGATGTGATTGTTGTCGGGCAGTGAAAGAAAAGGGTGGTATACCAAATTGGGACTGCAAAGAAGAAAAAGGAACGGCTGCTTGATTTTGGTTTTTGTGTGTGAGTGGGGTTGGGATGTATGCACTTTTTTTTGGTGATCTGAGCTCTCTCCCGTTTTTTTGTTTTCTTTTTGGTTTTTTGAACGTATCCTGCCCTTCTCCTTTTTCGTTGTCCTTGCTTATTTACGTTTTCTCGCGGGGGACGAATTGTTTTCGGTTTTCTCGTAGTTTTTTTTGATTTGGGAGGGTATTGTGGGGTGTATGTGAAGCTAGTAAGCGAAGTGGGCACAAGCTACTCCCCTCTCTTAATTGTCTCTGTTTGCATGTAACGCTGTTTTTCGAAGCAGATTCAGAGGTACATAGACTATTGTTCTTACGATCCAGAAATACCTGTATCATTTGGTAAAGGGAGTGAGACTAGCTGCATAAATAGTGTTGGCGTGGTGTGCGAGCTCGGTGAGTATCGCGGCGGACACACACGCCCGGCAATGCTGAATGCGACGTCTTGCGCATTGTTGATACCTGCATCACCAGTTTGCATACGTTGATGGATTTCATTGGGTCAGGGGTACTTTTATGAATACATCAGGGTGCTGGCAGGATCATGTGGGCGTGCACGCCTGGTGAAGCATAGGGCGAAGGATTTTTTGGAATTTCTTGTGGTATTACGTGGTATTATGGAATGCTGTAAAGGATAACACCAGAGTCACCTTCAGTTCGACCCCATCCACTTTCTTGCAGCACTATTTTGATACGAGCACAATATGCTGTGTATGATCCAAACGGAGCTCTTCGTCGATCTGAAGTGGCAAACAAACAGTTTTGACCACCCGATATTTTCAAATTTGATTTTTATTTACTTCTCTGCGTGCATTGTCTAACCTGCCGACGTTCTGCAAATACGAACGTGGTGCAAGCAATTTATGGGGAATTCAATTCGAAAAGACCAACGTGATCATTGCTTGGGTATAAAGGGATCCAATCGCACAACTATGGATCCTTCGAAGCTTTCCCAAAGATGTGGATCAAACGCTTCTTCACTGTGTTCTCTCTGCTGGTTTCACTTTCTGCGGCGACTGTGAGTGGTGGTGGTTTTATTTTGACTTCTGTATTTTTGGGATCGATTGGGCTGATCTTTTTAAACAGCCCGTTGAGCGTCGACAGAGCTGCGCTACTGAATGGCAACAATGCGGCGGAATCGGGTTTGCCGGTGAGAGTGCCGTCTCTGTTGATGGGGCTGCAACTAAACGATTTTTCTGTATTTCAGGACCGCTGTGCTGCACTCCCGGGTTAACTTGCAACGTTCTGAACCCAGTGAGTACAGATTGTGTTTTAATTGACGAATGTGATGGCTGATGACCTTCTGTTCCGAAAAAAAAGTACTATTACCAATGCTTAAAAACGGTTGGCACGCCCGCAACTTCAGCGACTACGGTAAACCTTTCTTATTCCCTGCATTTGTTTCTATTCCATTTACGGCAGAATTTGATCTCGGAAACAGACTAAAACAACCACGACTACCACTACGACCCGACCTCCGTCTAGCACTACCACGGCGACCACAAGGACTCCGTCGAGCACTGTGACTTCCACAAGGGTACCCACAACCACTACGACGACGACGACGAGGGCTCCCACGACTACGACAACTACAAGGGCTCCGACCACCACGACGACGACAACGACAACCACAACCACGAAGACCACAACAACCACCACGACGACCTCCACTGCCGCTCCTTCGCCTGCCACGGAGATTGTAGTGTATCGCGGAGGATCAGCCCTCGCGAGCGGGTGGGAGAACTGGTCTTGGTCCACGACGTTCACATTCGGATACACGGGTCCCCCGACCGTCCCGTCGTCTCTCGGATCCGCGGCTGTCTCGGCGGTGTCGACGACATACGGCGGGCTCAGTTTCAAATACAGCGGCGGCAACTTTGCGACGGCGAAGACGCTGGTGCTTTGGGTTTCGGTGAGTGATGCGATGGGACATTGTTTTTTGTGACTATTTCAAAGAGTGCATTGCTAACCTTGTTGGTTTTGTTTTGGGGGGTGGATATCAGGGAACGAACAACAATTACGGGTTTAACATGGAAGACGTTGCTATCACCGGGTCGGCTTTTACGCTGAAGAATATGGGGGCGTCGTGCATTGGTACACTATCGCAGGTGAGTTTTGGCGGTCGGACGGATTGAGTTTTTTTGCTGAATCTGTGCTTCTTTTCTGTTTGCCGCAGAGCTCCTTCATCCCGTGCTACGTGGACTTGAGCTCGGCTCCAACGGGTCCGAGCTACAATCGATTCACGATCTCGAGCGGAAACGCGGACTCGACTACCATCATTATCGCAAACTTGTACCTGACCACCGTAAGCGCGGAAGAGAAGGAGTCTTTTGGTTTTTTTAGGTCTAATTTTTCGGTATCGCAGAGAACGGCCAGAGAGATCACAGACACGAAGTCGTTCAGCGGGGGTGCGGCGCTTGGGTCCAACACGTTGCTTGTGATTGGAACGGGCGACCCTGCTTCGGTGAAAATCGCTCGTAGCGGCGCTGTAGGTTTTTTTGAGTGAGGAGCGTGGTGCAACAGTGTTGATGTTGGCATTGATTGTAGAGCGTTGCGATCGCATCGTACACAAAGGTGGAAGATCCGGTTCAGGTTTACTACTTTGCTTTGGCAGTTTCTTGGCTCGCTGGTACGTACGAAGGTCTTTCTCTGTGTTATCGGGAGATTGATTTGTTTTGTTCCAGGTTCTTACACAATTACTCACGGCAACGGAAGCTTTGCTTTAACTATCCCCGCTTACACAAGCACAACGTATGTATCATTCACTCAAAGTTTCGTTGTGTCATGACTGAAATTGTTATAAAGTATAACTGGCGCAACGAGTCAAGGTATTGATTCTCGAATTTATGGAGTGAACTTCCCATCGTCTTCGAAGTATCTTCTTGACGCAAACATCCCACTTGGTCGCTGGGGAGGAAACTTGATGGTGTGTTGCGTGCAAGAAATTTCGGTTTTGCGAGCGCTGATCTACCCATCTTTCTTTAATGAAAGACCACTTACAACCCGAAAACGTTCTACGTGAACTCAGCGGCAGACTGGTACTTTGAAAACCGTATCCAAGAAGGCGGTCTCCCGCAGTTTGTCAACTCGCTCATTGGCGGAGGTGCGGCGAAAACGATTGTAAGCGTTCCGGCCCTGGATTGGGTCGCGCAGGGGAAAGCACCGTGCTTCTCGTACAGCGTTGCAAAGTACGGGGCGCAAACAAAAGTCGATCCCTACAACGCGGACGCCGGAAGCGGAATCCTTGTGTCAACCAACCAGAGGATTGTC
Source organism: Cladochytrium replicatum (assembly GCA_025526935.1). NCBI lineage: Eukaryota > Fungi > Chytridiomycota > Chytridiomycetes > Cladochytriales > Cladochytriaceae > Cladochytrium > Cladochytrium replicatum. The sequence goes on along the minus strand of JAHLKD010000064.1, from coordinate 65,604 downwards.
AACGACCCGAACGATTGTTACCTCCCGTGGAGCGCGGGCAACATCTCGACGTGGTTGTCTGGGATGGCGAGTGCGGAAAAGAGCGCGGTGGCAATCTGGACGCTTGGAAATGAAGTCGACATCTCGGATGGTACGCATGTCGATATTCACCCGCAGAAGATGAGCTACGACAGTGAGCTTGCGATAATGATCAAAACCGCTACTGCGATACGCTCTGCGATCCCGAACGCTGTGATTGCTGGACCTACCTCGTGCTGTTCTTACTTCTGGTGGAACTCTGGTGCTGGTGCCACCGATCAGGTCTGTCCCCACACAGCGCTGCGTTTTCATGTAATATTAATTTCCGGATTCTTTGAAAACAGGCATCAAAGGGCGGCGTGAGCAAGATCCGATGGCTTCTCCGACAGATGAAGGCATACGAAGTTGCTAACGGTGTCAAGCTCTTGAACTTGCTCGACCTACATTTCAACCCCGACACTGGCGCAGCAGGCGACGGTTCGGCAGCCGACAATGCTATTCGATTGCAAAACACGCGTAACTGGTGGGATCCGACCTTTACGACATACGGATACGAAAAGGACCCCAGCACTTGGGCGGGAGAAGCGAACGCTGGGCAGTTCATGTGGATCCGAAGGTTCAAGCAGATGATTGCGGACGAGTATCCGGGACTCGGACTTGGGGCTAGCGAATGGTACGGCCAGCAGGATCTTGTAGGAGGTCTTCAGGTACAGTAAATAAAATCAGGACACACCAGATCCGTCGCTTACAATTCGAGCCACAGCTCTCGGACACGCTTGGCATTTTTGCACGGGAGGGCTTGACGTTTGCGACACGATGGGCTGGAGCGGACTACGACACGCCTGGATACGCAGCCTTCTGGCTCTTCCTCGGTGCCAGCGGTGGAACGAAATCTCCATTCCTGTCAAACTACCTTGCTGTTCCGATCTTCTTCAACCCCGACACCGCGGGAGTTTACTTTGCATCTGATTCCGCCGGCAAGAAAGGAGCTGTTTTTGTAAACAAGGATCCGACAAACTATCAAGCATGGAAGGTGACCGGACTACCTGCTGGAACGTACACACTTCGACACTTCGGACGGCCGAATACGGGAAGCGCAGAAGGGGCGAGGATGACGGTATGTGATGGAATGAAGTGAATGTTTGCGATGAACCGGACTAATGAGATGGTGTGCAGACGACGGTTACAATTGATAGCACTGGCTCAGTGGTACTCCCGCCGTACAGTGCCCTTTTCATAGGCCAACAGTAGTCTCCCAAATTCGGATGCTCCCAAATTCGGACTGCTGCGTATAATTTGACCTCGTACCTTTCCTGGCCCTCTCTCCTCCCGACCTCTTCGAACACAAATACTTCCAAACTGGTCGATTGATCCCCAGCAACATACTCGATCTTGCTCCAGCTCGACCGTCTTTCGTCATACTTATATTACGTTTCTACAATAATTCTATTCCTCTTCGACATCGGTTGATATCTCAGCAACATGCTCAAACCTGCTCTAAATCGACTGTGTTCACCCTACTTAATTGCTTTCTTCGATTACGCTACAACCAGGTTAATATTACCATCAACAAGTTACGGAAAATCGACAGCGACATGCGGGCCACATCTCACCCAAACCCTTGTGGGTTTTCTATGGCATAGTTGATTCATAGCTTCTTTTTTGATCTTCTATGAGTTGGGTAGCAATCTATGATTGAACGTACATAGTTTCAGCGCTGGCCGATTGTATGAAAAGTTAATGTGGATAATTATTAGTACAAAGAATATGACCAACTACAATATGACACAACTGCTATTGAGTTTTGCAACTGATGCCATAACAGAATAACTTCTGGAGAACATGCCTCACGCTTGACTGTAACCTGTGTGTCCACAAAGATTATCTTTCTGATTCTCCGATAATCTTAGATAATCAATATGGTGTGCCGTCCCCGGTCCCACCTCTCGTTGTCTCCCATATCCTTTGGTCGCGTGCTCGCACCGTGCTGGGCGTCGCGTGTGACCGTGCGGTGCCCCTTGCTTTATGTGGTGGTGTCGTGGAGTGTTCGATCGGCAATTTGAAGGAAAATAAAACCATCGAAACGTTCAAACGTTCGTATTCGTATTTCGAAAAACATGGGCCTTCTGAAGTCAAGCAAATCGCTGTTGTCGCCATCAAACCCGCCCCCACCTCATCCTCTTGAGGTGGAGGGCCAGGCGAAACTCGCTGAATACTCGATCAAGAGGCACCTGGGTACCACTATATGCTGGAGTCTTACTCGATATCCTTACTGATGAACTGTGTTCCAAGGGAAAGGGAACTGTGCCGCTGTCAAAGAAGCCGTTCACGTTCCGACAAACACCCCATGCGCCCTCAAAATCATCCTGAAGCGGTCCATCCCAAACTTTTCTCCAGAAGTCTCGCGCGGCCGTCTGCTCAGAGAGATGACCATCTTGAATGGCATCTCGCATCCCAACATCATTCGTGTTTACGACGCATTCCAGACGACCGATGCGTATTATATTGCACTCGAGCTAGCGACCGGTGGGGTACTTTTCGATCGCATTGCACCTATCGGAAGGTTCACTGAGAAAGACGCTGCGGTTCTATTGTATTCGCTCGTGGATGCCTTGGCGCTCATACATGACAACGACATAGTACGTAGCCGTGGACATAATGGCTCGAAAAGAACCATCATTTATTCTCGCTATTACTTTTCTCTTCGATCAGTGTCATCGAGATTTGAAACCTGACAACATTATGTTCAAGTCCATGGCCCCCGATTCGCAGATCATCGTGATGGATTTTGGTGTTGCCTGCACAGTGCATGGCGACGAACTACTTCGTACAAATATCGTAGGCACTCCGAGATACTCGGGTATGTAGCAATGCTAGTTGGTGTGATATGCCAAGCTGATCGTCGTGAGCCAGCCCCTGAAATTCTTCACCAGAAACCTCACGGTAAACCGTGTGATATGTGGTCTGTTGGTTGCATCGCGTACACCTTGTAAGTCTGAAGAATATCCAAATGATCGCATCGCACTAATTGCATGCCAGACTGTGCGGATTTAATCCATTCCATGAAGCAAAGACCTTCCCTGAAATCAAGCAACTTGTGTTAAAACCAGTACCGTTTCCTCAACGATACTGGTCGAATATCTCACAGAACGGTACGTTGTAGCCTTCACTGTGGCACCTTGCCCCTAAGCTCTTTTCTGCGTCGCGTACAGCCATCGGATTTATTTCTCGCTGCCTTACTCCTGATCCCGATGAGCGACTCACTGCCCGACAAGCTCTTGTACACCCGTGGTTCGTTCAGTTTGTAGAGGCTGCGCGACAGGTCGCAAAGTCCATTTTGGCTGTTGCACCTCTCGACAGCACTGTGATTAATCTTGACGTCACCCACCTATCCGACTCTGCTCCTCCAGACCTCGATAATCCGTACCCGATGGCTGCGCAGCTTGCACATATTGTGACCGCCGTCCCCGAAGCACTCACAACCGGTATCGAAATAGTCGATATCCCGCCCGCCGAGCCCTCGTCGCCTGGGGGTGTCGCTCCGCCATCACCGGCGCGCTTGTACCCAAGCAACTCTAGCACGCGCGTATCGTCGATGGCGGTGGACATTCCGCGCAATTCGACGCACCCTCGTCTCGTGTCTCTCATGTCGATGTCTCAGAACACGCCGTCTTCGTCGCCCCCACCACGCGTGATGACGACGCATGCGATTGCGGCGCTCGGGCACTCGTGGAAGTCCAACGGGAGCGTAGGCGGTGGGACAAGCAGTGCGGGGTTGCTCAACTTGCATGTGTCGCCGTCAGCGGTGTTTAGGATCGATGTGCAGGCTGGGGTTGATGCGCCTTCGGTCGGGGACGAGGAGCTGCCGAACTTGGCGGAGAAGGTTTGGGATGTTGCTGCTGGTGACGCTGCTGAGGGTTCGAAGCTTGGAGAGGACGAAGATGACGGTGATGAGGAGGAGGAGGATGGGTTGGTTTTGGTCGCTGGGAAAAAGAGCGGAAGTGGGAATGGTGGGGCGATCGAGGAGCGACAAAAGGGTAGTCAGGGAGGAAGACGGGATAGCACGAGCTCCGGATCGTTGTATGAGAATCATTCCGGGTTGGTGATAATTCCCGAGGAAGAGTTTGTGATGCGCGACGTGACTGTTCATGGGTTGGACTTTGCAGCTGGGAAAGGCATGTCTGGTGTGATCACTCAACCTGATCATCAGTCTGTGCATGATGATGAGAAGAGCGGCGGATTGGTCGGCACGCCGTCAGAGGATCATAGTGCGGGGAGATGGATGCGGTTCAGCTTTCTGGGGCGGAGAACTATGCTCAAGCAGAAGAAGTAGAGTGCAAGTACGTCAAGCACTCAAAGCACCAGTTTCAAGTCCGCACTTTTCTTTGTTTTTCCCAAGAATTCCTGTACAGATCCATAGCAGTGTTGTGTTTCTCCTCGGTTCTGCTTTCACTTCTCTTTTTCGAGTGGCAAGACGTCGAAAAAAAAACATGTCAATCCGGTTCAATAAACATTTAAGATTTCTTTTTGAACATTTTTAAAAATTCGCCACACCAATTTGGAGATGTTCCAGACGAGCACACAGCAAACCCATAAGGACTTGCCGGTAGGGGGGCGGTGGACAAGCGAGACCTGCGCTTACCTCGAATCGTTTTAGGTTAGCAATCCTCCGACGGACGGCATCTCAGATCTCGCTTTCTGTCCCGTCCACGACTTTCTGTCGGCCACAAGTTGGGACAACCAGGTGATTCACACAATTTGCTTATCAGGGAGCGGGAGCAACCTTCCCTTTATACATCACGAAATACAAAAAAGTCTCACTGACTCCTTAACTTGGAAACCTTTTCCGGCTGTGATTGACAATGGGATTCAGACACGGATATACGAGGTTCTACCCAACGGCACAACGACATTCAAAGGAAGCTATCAACATGAGGCGCCAGTTCTCTGCACAACATGGAGCAAGGTAACTTTGGAGCTGGCATTGTCGAACCAAAAAGTGAAAGCGGGAGATGAAATAGGATGGGACTAAAGTCGTTTCGGGCGGTGCCGACAAAGCGGTTCGCATGCTTGATCTTTCGAGTGGACAGAATACCCAGGTTGCGGCGCACGACGCTCCGATCAAGTGCATTCGGTTTGCAGACACCCCACAGATGCAGAACGTGTTGGTGACCGGTGGGTGGGACAAAACCATCAAGGTATCAACGTCCATTGACACGATGAATTAATAAACGTGCTTCTCTGCAGTACTGGGATCTTCGAACTCCGAACCCGGTGGCGGTCGCGCAATTGCCTGAGCGGTTGTATTCGATGGACCTTGCACAGGCCCTATTGGTAGCTGGAACCGCTGATCGCCACATTGTTGTGTACAACCTGATGAATCCAACCACTCCTTTCCGAGTATGTGCAAATATGATTTTTTGATATCAGTGATTAACGCTCCACGGTTTACTTTTGCTAGGTAATTCAATCCCCACTGAAGCACCAGACCCGGATAATTGGATGTTTTCCGAGTGCGAACGGATTTGCAGTCGGATCAGTCGAAGGCCGTGTTGGGATTCAGTACGTGGCGGAGAACGAATCAAGGTGTGTGTTAGCAACTCATTGTGCCAGAGAAGAATGATCAATTGGACGTCGCGTTTCTAGCAACAACTTCAGCTTCAAATGCCATCGCGACGAGAAGAACGTGTGGGCCGTCAACGCGATCTCGTTCCATCCCATTTACGGCACGTTCAGCACGAGTGGGTCGGACGGCACATTCAACTTTTGGGACAAGGATTCGAAGCAAAGGTTGAAAGTGTTCCCTAGCGTGGGCAACCCGATTTCGTGTAGCGCATTCAATCGGACCGGATCGATCTTTGCTTACGCGGCGAGCTATGACTGGAGCAAAGTACGTGAATGGAAAATGCTGTGATCATGGGCTGATTGAATTGAAAACAGGGACACGAGGCGTACTCTCAGACTGCTACAAATGAGATTTTCTTGCATGCAGTGAAGGACGAGGATGTCAAACCGAGGCAGGCAAAGTCGAAAACGCGCTGATGCAGACAATTGTAAATGGAGTGCGCTGTGTTATGATTGTGATAATGGGACGGGTGCCATACTGGCTGTGTGGGGTGACGGATTTGTTGTAACTTATTAGATGAAATGAGTGCTCCGCTGAAATTCCGAGTTTGGCCAATCCTTTCCCACGGTGGGCATTTCTTAATACGAACATCTGTCGATCTGTCAATTCAGCAGGTGCGCCCATTGCCAGCGATACCTTATCGGCACAGGAATTACAGATGAATTGTCTTAAGAAGAACGTTTCGGGTTCGGAACCGCAACTCAGCATGTTGTGTACAGATGGTCAACTCTTTCGTCAACCCATGGAGCGAAAGAGAAGCTGGTAAGGCTTATAATGGCTTTTCATTACCCTAATATTTGCGCACTAGGTTGATGTTCGAAGGCGCTCTACGTGGATGTCAAGACTCAGGGTTTGAACTCTAGCCAGACGGCATCGCCATGTGTACTCTCCAACTAAAACTTGAGCTCAGTAGAGAAGCGACCCGTACAGCCTCGCTCTATTGTTCCTCCTTCGACTACTATTGATACAGGTTGCTGCCAAATGGAACTTCGATGTCTTCAATTCACTAATGACATCCACAGCTAATGACCAAGTGTTTTTCAACTGCCGTGTGCCATTATCATCATCGTCCTCAAGATTTAGTTTGTATCGAAGCCCTCCTGGTAATATCACTCAGCACATAACACTACTTTTTTCGCTCATCCGAAAGCCTTTTCGGCGAATGTCGCGTGATCAATCGCGACGCGCTGGAGCCGTGAAGATATTTTGTAGCTTGCACCTCAGACCACACCAGAAACATCATCCCTTAACCGCCGAAATGCTTTGGCGGGAGGACCAGAACGTACTCCGGAAGCACTTTGTTGCCAGCATTGCACTCTGCCTGAAGCAATTGACTTATATTTGTATGAGGCTAGGGTCAGTCGGCCCTGGAAGGCTCTTCAATGGTTCTTTGTCACTTCAATGGTTCTTTGTCACCCCGTGTGGACGCTGTAGTACAGACCGACCAGCGCGAAACCCAAAACAAGGAGACTTGCACAGAAGGAAACCCCTGCGAATGTGAAGATTTGAGATAGATTGATTTCTAATCAGGAGGAACTTCGAAATGAATGCAAGACTCACTCCGCACGGGTAGATATAAGGAGCGAGAAGATAGGAAGACGGAGCGCAAAGATAGTGACAGAACCATCAATGGTCTAAAGGCAAAACGAAAAGAAATCATCGAGGCGTTTGAGCAGAAGATTCGACAACCCCGGAAGTTGGACGAAGCTGAAATCTTTTCACTTCAGGAGAGTTGCTCTACGTCAATTTGAAATCGAGAGAGCTGAAAGCACAGAATACATTCGAGAACTTAAGTCCGACAACGCCAAACTTCGTGAACAGATCGCAAAACTCTCCTCTGGGCCACAGGAGATAAATCTCCCCACTGGCAACGATGCCATGGCCAGCAATCCCACGGTACACCGCCCTAGCAACCAACACATTCCGCCAATACCAGCCGAAGCGGACACAGTGCTTGCTCCGAGTAACGGAGTACAGATCAATGTCATGGGAGCGGCTTCTTCCAGCTCCTCTTCCTCTGCTACTCTAATCCCAATACTTTTTTTGTCCTAGATCTACTTCAAGCGCAACAGTCGCTGCGAAGAAGTCAGCGGGGAAAGACACATGGACCTAGTTGCTGTTAAGAGCGATTTGCCAATCGTTCTGAAGAGCACATCTGTGGGTCCATCCTCCACATCCTCTTCCTCTGCGTCCGGAATCATCGAAACCCGAGATGTCGTCAACCAACGTTCCTCCCGTGCCAGCAGGGGCTGTTACTGAGAAATCCGTCATGTTAAAAAGAAAGCAGATCAACTTGGACTTCACGGGCCAGCAGCAGTTGAAGAAGTAATGGACGTAGAAGTTGTCATGCACGGCCAGATTGTCGATACATCCATCGAGATAGATCATCATCATCACCAGTCCCGGCCACTTACCCATCATCCTCCTTACCCAAAACCGAGATCTCGTCTGCCTTTAGCTGTCCGGCGAGTCTGGAGCAGCTGGAACGAAACTCGTTGAGACTGAACCCAGAACAGTGGGAGCCCGAAGTTGGGTTCAAGCGTCAGTGGCGGACGATGCCATGGCGTAGATGTCGTTCGGAACGGGTCTAAGAAAGCACTCGCAGGCCCGATTCAGCGAATCCCACCGCTTCCACCACATCTTTCTCATTTGTGACATCCTCTTCATCTACTGCATTCTCCTCATCCGCTACCCCTCCTCATCCGCAACATCCTTCTCCTTCTCATCCGCCTCATCCTCTATAGCCACTCCTCCTTCCTCAGTCGCTTTCAGTTCCGGTAATCCATTCGGCGTTCAGCGTCCTGAAGGATCTATTTGCACAACGCACGGAATCATCTTTCCAATGTTTTCTCCCTGCGCACCGTTCTTGCCTATATTCGCATCAGTGGGAAGCGATGCGGCTCTGGAGGATTTCGAAATGGGAACTAATGAATTTTCCAAATTTGGATCTGATGTCATGGACTGTGGGAGTGGACGAGTGATGATGTTGTGATTGGGGCTCGTGAGTTTGAAGAGACCAGTGAAATACGCTCCATTTGTGATAATGTATTTCCCAAGACCCACTTGCCCTGATATAAATAACAGAACACCGGAAAAACATTCAATCGATACGAACTGCAAACAGAAACAAATAGCAAGCCAAATAATGATCAAGACAAGCCAAAAGACGTTTCGCATCAAATTGTGCAGATCAAACAAAGTTAGCCACAATAACATATACACCAGCCACCAATTTCTCCAACATGCATTTAATTCCACTCACTTCCAAGCTACTGAAGCCGCGGAGTGCTACCCCGCGTATAAGAATGATGGCTTATCAAGCATGGAGGTGGACGTTCCCCAATAAGAAAGTGGAGAATGGCATGCAAATAGGATCCTTCGGGTTGTGCATTAAGCATAACCAATTTCTTCCCCAAAGTCTGCAATCTTCCTGCTTAATTACAATATTATTATACCGAGGCAGGCGTTTTAAAGGCACATTGGCCTCCTCATCTATCTAGCGAGCTGGTGTGTCACCGACAAATACACTTCAACCTAGCACAATTAATAAAAACAAATGAAGAGATTAGATGACAACACAACTACGACTCCCTTCTGGGTTCCCTCATTCCGAATTTTGTCTTCTCGCTTCCGGGCTGAACGAACAAAAGAGATTCGGTTGTCGCACATCGTTGTCGCCATGTGAAAAAAGAGCACACTTGTTGGGAAAGTCAAACTACAAAAAACCTTCGTTCGGGCTGTGGGATTTGATCCAGTCCAAAAGCGGGATAATTCTCAATCACGAGAGCGGGCCAAAAAATAAATAAAAATAAAAGCCGGCAAGCGAGTCTGTTTCGATGCGATTGAGATATTCGTGGTGATCGTGAGGTCCAACTACATTTGATTTTTCTGCACAAACAATGATTTGTTGTCCTCCAACCACCCTCTCACCGTCCATCTTCCAAACTGCACTGCCCAATTCCATGCATTTCCACTTTTCTTGAGCTCGAGTCCACTATTTTTCCACCAATCCAGGATTTGCAGTCTGTTGCCCCGACAGGCCAAGTCTATCGCAAGATGAGAGTACTTGAGGGGTAAGCCGGCTGCCACCCACCAATCGAGAACGTGGAGATGAAAAGTTTTGTCCAGAACCGCTATATGGCCGTTTCGGCTCGCCTCATCCATCGATTTGAATGTGTAGAGATGCCTGTTTGTGTTGTTTTTCAACCACTCGAGGGCTTGTACGTTATTTTTCTCGCTTGCAGAGTCCATTGCCCTTTCGCTCCATTTCATCTCGACACCGCTAGTGCGCCACCACTCGAGTACATCGAGGTGGCCTTTCTCGCTTGCGTAGTTCATGGAGTCCTCGGTGTACTTCAGATTGAGCCCGCTTGATATCCACCAGTCGAGCACCCCAACGTGGCCATTCTGACTCGCCCAGTTCATGGCGGCTTCGCTGTACTTTAATTCAAAGCCGCTCGATTTCCACCACTCGAGCACCGCAAGGTGGCCGTCTTGGCCCGCCCAATCGATAGGATGCTTTTTGTATTTCATTCGAAGTCCGCTGGACTTCCACCATTCTAGAATGTGGACGTGCCCGTTTTTGCTGGAGAAGGAAAGCGATTCGGGAGAATAGACGCACGGGTTTGGGCTGTCGAGATGGAGTTGCAACACGTCAACATGGCCAAGTGCGCTGGCACAGTCCATCGACATCACGGCATGGATGCATCGAAGTTGCACGAAGCGGGAACGAATGTAGGTTGCAATACTGAAGACAGCTTGACCACACTCGGGCTCCAGCAGCAACAAGATGCGCACGATGATTTCAACTGGAAGCAATAATGGCATTTATTTGCTGTGCCGGTGTCTGACCCCAAGAATTTAAATTTGGCGGTCTGATAATATCATGAGGACGAAGTGAAGAGGATCAAGTCTTGACATTGCGCGGGATGGCTATCACACTTTGAAAACTGCTCAGGTTTGATGCGTGCAGTCGACGACAACGGGTTCTTGATGCGATTGGCAAATTTGTGGCCGGAGCAAACCCGCATCGTTTGCCAGTTGGGTTTGCTTACGGAAAATGGGAGATTAACATGGCGCAAAGGGCTTTACCGCTTCGGTCTTCCCCGAATCATCTGCGGCATTACGGCATGGTGGTTTCCACACCAGAAGGATGTACGTCGCATAAATGTAGCGATTGCGCTCGCAATTATGCCCGGAGGTTCAATCATGCGAGCGGCGAGTATGAGAGCAAACTTGAAGCAGCACGGGATGATCTGGACGAAGACGAAGAAGATTGGAGCACTTTGGATCATGATAGTCAATCTGTGGAAAATGACGAAGAAGACGATGACTCAGAGGACTGAACAAACCATTTGCTGCGGGAGGGAATTCGCATTCGTGTGCCGTCTAGCAGGGGAGAGCGCTACTGGCGAATGCGCAATCGCAGCGTATACACGTCAAATTACTGCCGAACTTGTCACAAAAGTTGGAGCAGAGATGTAAACGCAGTTCGTAATAGCGGGAGCAGAACAAAGCGGGAGCAAATGTCCATTCCAATTTCGAAAGCAACACTGGGGCATTACCGAGAAGCGTCAAGATTCGCTCGATGATTTCAACCAAGCTCTCCTCTCAAACCATTCGACGTTTTCTCTTTTCCCACATCACTGCTTGACTGCTGATCTTCAGCTCGAGGCCGCGAGATCTCCACCACTCGAGCATCTGTTTGTTTCGACACGCCTACTCCATCGCCAGCGAATTGTACTTAAAGCGGCATGCCACTGGCCTTGCATCAATCCAAAACTTTGAGTTATTCCGAAAATCAATGGCCTTGGAGTGTACTAGCCCTCTCGATCTCCACCAGTTCAGTACATCGACACGTCCCCCCATACTGGCCTCCTCGACGGCTACCTCGCTCCACTCCATTTCTAGTCTAAAAACTTTTCCTCCATCATTCCAATATGCGAATATGAGCGAAGCCGCTTGCTGAATCCGAGAATCCGAGGCCGAACAGTCCATGTTGGAATAGAGACCACTTGTTATCCACCAATCCAGCACTTACAACCAATCTTACTAGCTCGGTCCATCGCATAATGGTCGAACCTCATCTCCAATCCGGTTCTCCATTCGAATTCAATTTTTTTACAGAAAGTCAAGTGGCTTAGTGATGCCTGTAAAGCTAGAAAAGTGCTCAGCCTCTAGAAAGTGTCTACAAACAACGCTGAGCCTCTACCGCTCCACCACAAACTCAACACAAGAGGTATATCTATCCCCTGGAAAGGTTGGTTGAGAGTATCTGGGGATGGTGGAAGCCAGAGCTCTTTCTCATATCTCGAATCGTTTAGCCTAGCTTGTTGTCGAGTAAATCCTTCGCCTGAGCTGTGAGAGTCGATTGTCCTGTACGATTTGGATTGTCTTCTCTCAGAACAAAGAGCATTGCTGGACAAACAATCAGTGGATGCTGCTTATGCATCTACATGTTGAACCGCATTCGAATTCACTCATTGGGACATTGTCGGCACACAAGGGCATCTGATTACACACAAGCAACCTTGCGGACAAATCAGAAATTCAATAAGCATGGTCACTGTACAGTTGTGCCCGCTTCCAGATGCAGAGACGTATCTCTATGGATTTTACGGGTTGGAGACATGCTACATCCGCGGCCTCGTTCGACTTGAGAACAAGGCTCGGAAACAGGTGATTGTGGAGAAGCTAAGGGTTTCCGTGCAGGCGCGAACCGCTTGCAACTTTATGCACCGATCTGATAATGAGGTGATGCATCGTACCAGAATTCACCTCAACATGGAAGAGGTCCTGTTTTATCAGCCAGAAGTTCTCGCTCCACAATCGTTGCTGGAAATTCCGTTTGAAATATTACTACCCGAATCCGTGCCAGACCCACAGGCAACAGCGGCCCAAACTTCCATGCGGCTGAACCCCCCATCATACTATTTTCGAGGTGTTCATCCGGTGACTGGTCAAAATTACGAATCCAGAATGGTCTACGAGCTGACAGCTGAACTCGTCGAGCCACCAGAATACGGAGGATTTGTGGTGCCCAAACCCAAAGTCTCAACTATCGAGCTTTCACCTTGGGTGAGCTTTGATCCACGTCTCATTCCACGCATTATGTTCCCCGATGCCAAACGTTGGCGTTCTGCGCCAGAGTCGAGCCCCGTCGAATATGACATTGAAATTTCTTCGATTGTTTTGGGACCCTCGGATACCCTAAAGTTCAATTACCGGATCGCGATTGCGAGAGATGTTGCGCGAGAAGGAGTGCGGATCAAACGCGTTAGGTTGGTAATGCGGGAGCACCACTACGTTGGCGACACGAGAGGGATTTATGTTCGAGGTGTGCGTGAGCTATTTCGGTGGGTTGGCGAGGAAGTACGGCCACAGGAATCGGATGGGTCATACGAACTAGCTGAGTTTAGGCCGAGCGGAAAGGAAGGAATTCTTCGAGCGAGACTGAAACCTGCAGAGATTGATCCAGCTGATTTTATTCAAGCCGAACCTAGCCATGCAGGCGGATCTGGATCGGATAGCAGAAGAGACGATGATGGACAGAGGATTCATCGCGGAGGGACTTTGCGCGGAGTTGGAAGCTGGTTGAGCAGCCCGTCAACACTTGCGCGTTCTGGGGCAGGTGGTGGGGACGGGTTATATGCCGAAGAGGAGGTGCTCATAAAAATTCCTCCTCGGGGATCCTTCACACCGACGCTGAACAAACCGGTGGACGCTTACCGAACACCGTTACATCTTACACCGCCAGCGCATGTCGAAGTGAAGCATTCCATGCAGGTTGTCATCGAGCTCACGGACACAAGCCCTGTTCATCTCGAGTGTGGTTGCATTCTTGCGAGCGTTGGGCAAGATGACTGCATTCGTGTGTTGGAGGAGACTCCTGAGATCATGCCACGATTGGACTATGACAAAGTGACTGGAGGGGAAGCCTGGATACCTGCGTACGCAAAGAATGACCCACTCATCGCAGAACTACTTGCAAAGGAACGTGCAGCAGAGGAAGGAACACCGTCAGCGTCTGGTGACCAGCAGGAATCTACGAGACTTTCAGGAGGGGCGTCATCTTCGGAGGAGACACAACAGTCAAACAGTGGACCTTCTGTTGGAATTGATCCATTAAGAAATGACGAACATGAATCGATTTTCCCCAGAACATCGCCTCTTCTGTCTGTAAGGTCATATCGCAAAGGGAAACAAGTTATTCGAGCACCATTCAATCCGTTCCTGTCAAGTTCGACAGAGAGCGAGGACAGCGATGAAGAGATCGGTGATCTCACTCGAATTCACCGCAGCCGGAGACCAGATGATCCACCACCATACTCGATTCTCCCACCGGATCCTTCGCAAAGCAGTAGCCCTGGCCCAGGCAGCCCTTCATCACTACCATCACTACCAACAGGCGCTCCATGGGTTCTCGTCCAAAACGGGTCGTACTCATCGCCGAAACCACCACCACACCGCATATACATACCCACACTCCCAGCACTCCCATACAGACCGCTTACGAGAAGCAATTCCATGAGCAGCACCGCGACCAAGTCCAACCCACCAACACCGTTACCGCTCCCCCCTCGTCGACGTGGACCGCTGCCCCAACCGGTGCGCCAAACAGTTAGCTTTGACGACGATGAAGCGGTCGCAACGGCTCTGGACGACGACGAACCGGTTTCGCAGTCTGCGCTCGGATCCTTCTCGAGCCTGACTGGCGGGTCGCAAATGCGTCCACGGCCAAACGCGGGAAGCTCGTCACAACTCTCTCTAGCTTTCCTCCCACGCGACTCGTCGGTTTCGTCGACATCGTCGTCCATACGGGCGAAACTGCTGTCTGAGGCCCTCTCGACTCCTGTGACCGGGACCACTGGGGCAGCGCAGAATCCAGTTCCGGTCGATGGCTGGACGCGCGACGCGAATCTGCCGACAACACCGATCTCGCCAAACTCTCTTGCGCCGTCGGAGGAATCGGACGTGAGCGATATTGTGTTTAGTCAGCCATTGGTCGAGGACATGGACGGTGGTGGTTTCGAAGTCGATGCTGATTGTGGGCGTGTGGATCCGTTGCTTGGGATTGCGGTGGAGGTTACTAGATCTACGGGGGAGGAGTCGTCGGCTGTGGAGCTTGAGGAAGCGGGGAAAGTCGGTGGGACAATGTCGATGGATGAGAAAGGGAAGCAGGTGATCCGATAGGAAGGACGTTTCGTTCCGTGAACTCATTCTTCATTCTTCGCATCATTTGTATACGGTGTCTTCTTTTTTCGTGGTGTTCATGTCTCTCTTCTCTGAAATATCAAATTCGCCGAAAGAGCAGATCGAGTTGTCTTCAGCCTCTAAATAAGCATGAGTTTGAGGCGATGCTCGCTATGTTTTGATGAGCTTTCATCAAAGAGAACGGCTCCAGGATGGAAGGTTGGCATCTCAACGCTGTGGGAGTAATGGGATGTTTGAAAAATGGCCGGCTGAAAAACACTCGACCCCATCCTCGATGAAGGGCCACAATCACTATCTTCAGAACCAAGGTATTTCTTCGCATTGAGAGAAGCGGAAAGATTCCTCATTGATTGTGATATGTTCAACAAACGCTGACAACACACAGCTTACCTTGCACCCAGATTGTCATATTCACCAAACCTGGGACCGTGGAGCGTGGTTAGACCTGCAATTCCATCACTTCCAGATGGCCGATCCCAAACTCTTTAGGGAAGTACGGGATCTATTGCCCCAACACCAACCGTAGGCTTTCGGTCGCTGAAGAGCAAAGTAAGATTCACCCAGCCATGACTTCCTCTCCGAACCTTGGTGAAGCGTGGGTTGCGAAGATCTTCAACCCCGGCGTTACCGTTGAGATGATCACTTTCGGCCAAATCAAGCACGACCCGAGCGACGAAACGGTGGAGGAAGCCGACACCATGATCATTCGTTACGCGGCAGTCGCCTGGTACGAAGTCACGTCGTCCACGATCGAGTCATACGATGACCCAGTCCACGGGCTTTAAAATTGGCTAAGAGGTGTCTGCTACTGCAGACGTCGATCGGTATCGTCGATGCTAGCATAACTTCTACCCTCTTGTTAACGTTCAAGAGCCTGGAGCAAACCACGACCAAGACCCGCGAGTTTACATTGAAGTGCGATATCCTCGTCAAGAAAAACGCGGCGATCAAAAAGTGCACCGAGCCTTATACGTCGACAACCGTCGTCACCCGCGAAACATGAGGACGCGATGCCGAGGAGTGCTGCTTTATTTTTCCAAACGTACGATATTAACGATACGGCTAACTTGGGCAGCGAAAACCTTCTAAGGCTTCTTACTTTTGAACTCTCGTATTTTCACTCTCTGGAATGCTATTCAAAAGGTTTTCAATGTTTCTGTTTCTGGGGTTCTCTTTTGTTAAAGAAGATAGTTTGTGCGAAGAAAGTTTTATGGGATTAAACAGATCAAGTACGAGAACGTTGCCGGCTCGATTTTCAACCACGACCAAGCGTAGTGTTTCGTTCTGCACACCTGCGCCGAAAGCTATGAGGACGTGCAAAATACAAACAGTACGGGAAGGCGGGATTCGCAGAATTTTAGAGACATTCCGAGCAGAGGCTTCCGGGAAAGAAAGATTCGTTCGTCAAAGTTCTGAGAAACTACCCGGAGTTCTCAAACGATGTCGTAGCATCTTAAAATTACTTATGTCGCAAATATATTTCTGGGTGCTGTTTACACTTTCACTTCAGCGGGCAGGTGTTTGACAGAGAGTTCCATGTCCACCAATCCCTTCTTAACTCGTTGAGCACCCACCAATCCAATCATGACAACAACGCAAGCTCGCAACGCTAAAGTAAAAGATAAATTATCGGTGATTCAGTGAAATGATTGAAATATGTGAGTCCATCACTTTTGATATACGTACCTCCGAGGGAATCCTTTGCGAAGAAGTAGTTGTTGTGCTTGACCCAGCCAGTTTCGTCGTAGATGACCTCGAGTCCAAGCTTCGCCTGGAGTTTTTGGGCAATGTTTCCGGATACGATGACGTTAACGGATTTTGGTACCTCTTCGATGGCGTCAACTACACGTTGGATCTCAGGTCGATCAGCGTCAGAAACTGAGGGGACAAACACGACGTCGGTGGAACTGTCGGCGAGCGGTTGGGAGATTGAGAATCCGCGGTCGGTCTGCACGGCGATCACGTCCGAAAACTTTTCGCCATATCCACCTCGCGCCACGACTCTGTCGCCACCGTCCTCGTTTCGTGCGTGGAGGATCTCATACCAGTGCGAACTGGTCAGGGACAACAACGCCTCGTTCACGAACGCGACTTCCGGGAGCGCAAAGCCGTCGATGAGGATGGTGGCGACGCGACGCTTGTTCCGTCTGTTAAGCAGCGTGGACAGTGTGTTATCGACCAGCTTCCAGCCGATGAGCTTGACGGCCCCGTACTCAATTGCAGATCTAATCGTGTTCGGTGGGGGATGGAGGTCGCAAAAGGGGTCGTGTGTGGGTCCGAGGGGTTCATAACCCCATGATTTCGACACAGCTGATGCAACTTCGGCGCCAAAAAGTTTCCCCGCGATCGCGAACGCCATGTCCACGCCAGCGCTGACCCCGCTCGCAGTCCACACGTTTCCGTCCTCGACGAACCGCGCGCTGCGGACGTATGTCACTTTGTTTGAGCCAAACTGGGCCATTAGGCCGAACACAGCCTTGTTGGACGTCGCGCGACGGTTTTCGAGAAGCCCGGCGTTAGCAAGAAGGGAGCTACCTGTGCAGATGCTCGCGATGATTTGAGCTTTGGGTGCTTGCGCGCGGAGGAAGTTCAGGAGGGACTGGTCGTTGCAGGCTGTGAGGGTGCCGAAACCGCCAGGGACGAGGATGAGGTCAAATTGCGGGGCGGTGGTAAAAGTGAAGGCGGGGATGGTGGGGAAGTGGGAGGCGGATTCGACTGGGATGGTTGTGGATGGGCCGATGACCGAGAAACTAACCTCTCTGTCAGTGGAGAGGGAGGCGGCGTGCATGAGCACGGAGAGCGGGCCGGTGAGATCGAGAAGCTCCCAGACCTTGAAGATCACGCAGCCGACTTGGAGAGGCATCGAAGGATGGAGGATCACACCGGGAAAAAACGGAAAAGTTGAACCAGCACGGAAAGGCACAGTCGAAGAGAAAATTTTGGTAATTTCCAAATATGTCAAAGCCACTGAAAGTTGTAGATTTTGGGAATATGTCAAAGCCACTGAAAAATGGACAGGGACATTTTTGCACACACAGCAGCATACTGCGAGGAGAATACGTACAGGCTGTTGGAGAAATTGAGAGATTTGAAACAAGGAATATCGGGATACGCTGTGTTTGTATCGAATCCGTCGAAATCAATCCCAATATGGTACCAGCGTGCTGGAATAAGGAACGACGCTGAAGAAAGCAACGAAGGCGACGAAGGGTCGGAGGAGCCGCGCCATCTGGTTGTTTGGGTACGTTGAATAAGCGTTCACCGCCAATCAGCATGGAATGATATTTCGCTATTCAGGATTACCACGTCTTTGCGGTTATCAAATCTGAAACGGACGGCTGCACCGTTTACGACCTCGACTCAACGCTAGAGTTTCCCACCAGTGCACTACAATACTACACCAAAGCGCTTCACCCGATCCCCAAAGTCAAGAAACAGTTTGGAAAGTGAGACTTTGTGTGAAGGGCGTGCGATTGGACAATCACCACTGTTGGATTTGCGTTTTAGGTACTATCGTGTTGTTCAAATGGAAATGCTGTTTGAGCACTTTGCGAGCGATCGATCGCACATGCAAGTTGACGGGGGGTGGATCTCTAAACCTCCTCCAGAACCTCCCATTGAAACAAGTAGTAAGCGAACAAATTTACAGAGCTCAACTTTTGGTTATTAAACCTGTACTTCCTAACAGGCACCAAAATGAATCTAATGACGTACGTTGACATGGAAAACAACCGGGTTTCGAATGTCTATGGGACCGTTATGAACGCAAGCGAGTTTGGAGATTTTCTTCAGTTGGATGCAAATAAATGGGTCTGAATGAGTTGAATTGTTTTATCTGGACAACTTCACTCTTCATAACATCGCCAACTTGATAGTTCCATTTACAGCCACACCTACAACAATTCGTCCTTCGTTGAATTCATCACATGCCCATTGCGTCCATTGTAAGATCACACACATTGCCCTTGCAGCCCCACCGCGCTACCGCGAGGCGGATTGCTACAGCTTTTCCTGAGCATCAGAAAGAAAGTAGTTTGATCGCTTTTTGTTAAAGAAACGCAGTTCAAAAAGTTGTGAGCCAGAGGCAAAAATACAAAAAAAACATCAAAGTGTGTACAGAAAACGCTCTCCATGAACATGCACAATCATCAGTTGACAGTAACAATGGTGGGGATTTTTGCATTTTCGATTGTTTTGTCGTTCAACTTGTACTCCTGGATGTCGACATAATACGTTTCACCGTAATTGGCGACAAGGACACCCTCGACATCCCTCAGAAAGCGGCGATTCCCGTTCTGGAAGATCATCTGAGCGACGTACGGAATTTCGAGCTTTTGTTTGTTCACCCACAACGTCGCCTTGACACCTTTGGTAGGTGGCACGTCGACCTCGCATGTGGTCGTGATCTTGCGCTCTTTACCGCTCGTTTTCGCGCTGCTCCATTCCATGTCCATAGCAAACGACAGCTTCGAGCTGACCTCACCGACCTTCTCCACACCGGCCTTGACTTCGATCGTGCGCTCGATTTCGAAACCCACGGTGGTAGTCAACGTGACAGTCTCGGCTACAGTTCCGGCAATCTCCATGGTGGGCTTCTGCGCCGTGCGCGTCGCGTTTCGAACGGTGACCGAGCTGGCTTGGTCGAGAATCGGCTTTCCCTGAGGATTTGGCTTCTGGAGGTTGATTCGAAGCGTACCGACGCACGTGGTAATAACTCTTGCTTGCCAGATGCCCGCCGGTCCGATGGCGTCGTTAGCTTCAAGGATTCCTTGGTTTTGCGGTGCGGAAAGATATTTCCTGCTTCGGACCGCGAAAAGTGCGACCCCCGTATCGGTTTGATGGAACTGGAACCTGGCCCAGTCTTGCTCGCCAGCGCATCTGACCCACCCATCGTTGTTGATGGACAGCAACAGATTAGTAGCTACAAAGCGAAGGAAGTGAGATAAATGGCTTCTTCCTCATGTATTGGGGGGAACACGTACTGACGTTCCTGAGGAAGTACGTGTTGGGCTGGTCTGATCCAAGGACGTCCCACTGCTCGGAAGTCCCGTCGTTGAAAAACTGCATCGCCCATCCACCGTCGCCGTCCTTGCCGCCTCGTAGGTTGGAGCCCCACTTTGATCTGAAGACGTATCGCAGATCCGCCATGTTCTTGGTAATGAGGGCCATTTTCCTCACCGTTTGCTTGAAGTTGGGTGACTAGTGTTTGATGTAGTCGGAAAGTGCTTGATGGTGGGAGGAAATGAGGACGCAGCTTTAAGTCTTTGACAGCCCGGAAATGTGGTTGGTCCATCTATGGCGTAGAAAGGCTGAATATGGCTGAACGCGGAAGTGAACCATCTGATTATGGTCCGGAAAACTTCGCGGTTCTGAAAATATTTTTGAGTGGCGACAGAGACAGACACCGTGGTGGATAACACCGCGATCTATTCAAGACTTGTCGCTCGAACCTCTCTTGGAGATTCTGCCTCTTAGATCACGAACCACATAAACTAATACCCGGGATTGCTCTTGGTGTATTTTTGGCTGCAGGTGTACACCACACTGGTGTGTGCTTTTTGTTAGGATTTTGAATTAATGGCGTCCAAAAAAAGTTTAAGCTGGCAACGTGGGCAGCCATTTTCGAGCCATTAGTGTAAACTTAGTCTCGGTTCATTCATAAAGAAGACATCTGCTGCTTGTTTTCCCAACACATTCTTCCAGGTCTTTGATCATTCCCTACGTCAACAACTCGAAATGGTTCTCGTCACTGATGATATGAGCGGCCTTTTGCTGGTCTTGACCAACGCTCTGGGTTGGAATCTGAGAGCGAGAGAAGACATGGTTATCGAGCAGGGTCTCAACAACGGAGTATGGGAGCAATGGGACGTCATCAGCGTTCCCGGCAAGGATTACACTTACTATCTTCGCAATCAAGGTAATGAAAGTTGAAATGGAGAGATCTATTCTGGCTGATTTTGACGCTCAAATCAAGGTTGGAACACCCAGCTCACCTTGAACCCGGATGGTCGCGCTCATCAAAGCTGGGACCGTGGCGCATGGCAAGAGCTGCAATTCCATATGTTCCAGGACCCCAACCCGAACCTCAACGGGAAGTACGCGATCTTTTGTCCCAACACCGGACGTTGGCTTTCGGCCGCTGAGCCGCAAAACGAGATCCACACGGCCGGCGCTCCCAACCTTGGGGAAGCGTGGGTCGCGCAAATCTACAATCCTGGCCTCACGATCGAGCGGATCTCGTTCGGGCAGATCAAGCACGACCCGAGCAACGAAACTGTCGAGGAGGCCGATACGATGATCATACGGAACGCGACCAGTCAGGACCAGTCGCCTGGTATTGAAGTCACTTCAACCACGATCGAGTCGTCGACGACAACCCAGTCTTCGGGCTTCAAGCTTGGCTACGAGGTGTCTGCGAGCGCGGAGGCGTCGATCGGAATCGTGGATGTCAGCACGACGTCTACGCTCTCGTTCACGTTCAGCGCGCACAAGAGCTTGGAGCAGACCACGACCAAGACCAGGGAGTTTACCTTGAAGAGCGACATCCTTGTCAAAAAGAACTCGGCGGTCAAGGCCGCGCTGATGATTGTTAAGAAAAAGTACACGGTTCCGTACACGGCAACGGTTATTGTCACCCGCGAAAACATGAGGCTCGAACGCTTTGTCCGTGGAAACATGGACGCCATTGCTGCAGAGGAGTGCTACTTTGACTTCCAAGAGTTTGACATCAACGACAAGACCAACTTGGGCAGTGAAAACCTTCCAAAGCTTCCCACATTCTGAAATGTTGCCCTATTCTAAAATTCTGAACATGTTACGTGATGTTTCTGCTTCTTGTGCAAGATCGTCCTTTGTGAATATATTGACTGAACTCAACGCTGTGGGAAGCCACCAAAGCAAAAGTGAGTCTGATGAATTTTGTTCATGGGAGGACTATCGGACGACTTCACTTTTCCACTCGGCATGAAAAACGGATCGCATTATTTGTTGTCGATGATTTGAATAAATTAAGCCAGGCCGATATGAGCCTACGGACCTCAATCTTCATCCATTGCGTGCTCTTCCTCAACATCGTCCCCAACTTGGAAGTCTATCACCTCTTCCTCAACATCGTCCCCAACTTGGAAGTCTATCACCTCTTCCTCTCCTCCTCCGTGATCTCTATCCTGTAAGTCCATTGCCTCTTCCTCTCTTCGTCCCTGGTCTCCATCCTGTGAGCCCATCGCCTCTTCCTCTTCATGTCCGTCTTCTCCGTCCGGCTCATCATCTTGATCATCACCGTTTTCACTTTTATTGTGATCATCGTCGTCGACTCGTGCCGCTCGAATCTTCTCGATCTCGCCCAGTATTTTTTCCTTCCAGTCATAGTAGTCTTTAAGCCGCCCGTCTTTTCGCAGCTGTTGATCGTGATGGATCTATCAACAAATAATGCATGGGTTATTCTTTTTGAATTGCATTACTA
This sequence comes from Cladochytrium replicatum, assembly GCA_025526935.1. NCBI lineage: Eukaryota > Fungi > Chytridiomycota > Chytridiomycetes > Cladochytriales > Cladochytriaceae > Cladochytrium > Cladochytrium replicatum. Next base: position 43,285 of record JAHLKD010000064.1, on the reverse strand, counting down.
AAACATACAATCATGTTGAGACCGTCGACGGGGATGATGTGGCGTTTCGTTCTTGGTGGTGGTGGTTGGGCGTGAGGTGTCGAGACTGCCGGAGAACTTTCTGCTGCATTTTTCTTACGGGATCGCGTCGTCGCAGTTGCTGGCTCTTCGCGTGACTTTTTTGACGGAGTGTCCAGAGATTCTTCAACGACATTGTCCGATTCCGACGCCTTTGTCTTTCTGGATTTCCGTGATGGGGGTGTGCCTTCCGCTTCTTCTGTTCTGGATCGTTTGGTGGTTTTGGGCGTGTCAGCAGGGGCATCACCGTTGATGGCGGCATCGAGGACAGACTGGCAGTGATCCTGGATCTGTTTGATGTAGTGCTGGAGAGTTTCGGGTGTGTCGTGCGATAGATCATCCAGCTGATCTTTTGATATCTTCACCTGCAACAATCGTAAAATCGATCAGTTGAAGAAGTGTGTGTAGTAGATCACCCAGATGATCTTTTGGTGGATCATCCAACTGGATATCCAAGTGATCTATCCATATATCTAGATATCAAATTATTTTTTGGGGCGGATATCCATCGTGCATCATCCTTTCTGATTTCTTTACCTGCAAACATGCATCAGTTCTATTGACAAAAACAGCAAATCTTAATTTGGTAATACCTTTGAAGCCTTTGCGACGAGATGGAATGCCGCAACGGTGACGACGCGAATAGCCCATTCGTCCAGTGACTGTGATGTTTGTAGGTATGCATTTTTGAGGCGTTCAGCCTTGTCCGCCAGATTGGGGTGTCCAAATTTAGTTGCAAGGACAGTCATTGAGAGTGGTGAGTGAATGCCGAGAAGCCTTCTGAGTTGGACGAGGGTGTTTCTGTAAGCGTTGACACCGGCACTGGAAGCTTTGATCAGGGCATCTCTGGAGGATTTTGGAAGCTGATCGCCTTCACTGAAGAGCAAATCAAGGATTAGAACCTGCAAGACGAGAGCGTAGGTTCTAAGTAGTTACGATTCGTAGGCCAGTTCCAGACAGGCCGGCGGCAGGGCAGTTTGGTTTAGTTTTGAGTGTTGTTTAGCGGTCGCCCTCCTGAGGAACTCTCTAGCGCGCATTTTCGTTCTGTCTGGTGGCAGCATCCCCATAGCAGCGATGATGGTGTCTGTGGGCAGCAGCACATTGGCAGGCGAGGATTTGTTGTTTCCGCTGAGCATTTCACAAGTGGCTTTGACATCTATTATTGTATGTTGGTATGTTGCTGGTGTTGCTGGTGGGGTGTGATTGCTGTAATAAGTGGCTTTGACATATTAGTATTGCTATGTTGCTAGTCGGTGTGATTGCTGTACCAAGTGGCTTTGACATTGGGCTAAAGACTTCTAGCATTGATCTTGATAGTGTTGACACCTACATTTGTTGAATGATATTCAATAATCGTTGATTGTACACTTATCGGTCGATTGAATGCCCCCCGTCGTTGTCTCCCCACAAGCTAACCATCCCGCCGTCCCTCCTGCTAACTCCCTGCTTCCATCAATCCGTGCCATCGCATCACGAAAATCTTGGCATAACCTTTTCATTGAAAAAGGCCCTATGCCTGCAAACACTTCTAGTTGTGTTGATTGGGATGATGATGCTCGCTACGGAAAAGCTCTCCGATGCCGCCTCCGTCCTCGACTCGCGTTTGTTTGTCGGCGTTGATGGCTACCTTTTCTGTCTCGACAAGTCCTCCGGAACTATCCTGTGGTCTGTAAACCTTAAAGGCACAGGTTTTCATCCCACAACTATTCAACCCCACCCTCCATCAAAGTCCCTCCTCGTCGCCTCAGGTGCAAACCTCCGCTCTTATTCTGGTATGTCATCTATCCAACCCAATCATGGCCAAGCGTGTGCTCACGCGTCTGTAAACGTATATGTAGCCCTCACCGGGGATTTAATCTGGGAGAACAAACTCAAAGACATTGGTTTCGGCGAATCCTCAATCGCTCTGGAACCCTCTACTTCCCCTCTTCCTCTTCAGACGAAGTCAGACTCGGACTCGGCAAACCCTCTGATCCCAATCGAGGGCTACGTCTTTGTCGCCTGCAACGGAAAGGTTCGTGCCGTCCGCCTTGATGACGGTGCGGATCTCTGGGAATTCAAGACAGAGTGGTCAAACAATGTCTCGCTTCCTGCACTTCTCGTCGAAGACGGGGTACTCTACTCTGGCGGAAACAGGCGCGTCTATGCCATAGGTGCCTACAAAGGTCATCAGGTATGGACAAAGAAAGAGAGATGAGAGAGGAATGAAAGTAAGAAAGTAGAGAGTGGGGAATATAGCGAGGGAATGAGAAGAGAGGTTGGGAGAGAAGCAAGAGACGAAATGATTATAAATTCAGAGTCTACCATCTTTTGTTATTCACTATCTATCCCTTGCAACTCACCTACGTTGTTATTACACAGCTCTGGGCGACGTCGATCCCGTACCCGGCAAACAACCTCCACAACCTCGCCACCATGCGCTCGAGCACCCTCCTCCGTCCCGCGCGCTTCGACCCCTCGCAGTCCCAATCCTACGAGCCGCACAAAAAGTCCCCACTGCACGATTGCATCTTTGTCGGCGCGAGGGGGTACATCACGCCCATCTCGCGCCAGGACGGCAGCCCGGTCGTATACGACGACAACCGCAGTGCCGAGATCACGCTGAAGGGCGCCGGGTACGTACATGTCGATACGGTCGTGTTGCCGTCGAGCGGGACGGCGGTGGTCGGGGCTGGCGCCGTGTTGAAACGGATCAAGCTTGTGGACGGGCAGACGGTGTGGGAGAATCCGTTGAAGGGGTTTGGGATTGGAAACGTGGCGGTAGTGGTTGGGGGCGGAATTCGGTTGCCGGGGGCAAAAGGGGAGGGGGAATCACTTCCGGCGTATTCGGTGGAATCGTCTTCGTCGTCCTCCTCGAGCTCGGCAGCGACGACGTGGCACGATCGGGTATTTGTCGCGGTGAACGGAATGGTTTATGCGGTGAAGGTGAGCGATGGGCAAACGATTTGGAAGTACGCGCCGTCGATGCTCGATAGGGCGAGGAAGCCTGCGCATCTGTTGGCTGATGGCGACGGGAACTTGTTCTTGGCTATCAATGGTACAGTGACGTGCCTGAGATCAGAGACAGGCGATCAGGTAAACTGAGAGACAAACATATTTCTTTAACAACGAGGTCTGAAACTTTGTTGGTTTTGGCAGATGTGGAAATCTAAATCCGCACACGGATCGTTTGCGATCATGGCGTCTTATGAGACTGGAAATGGGGAGACCAACCGGCACTGCTCGTTCATGTCCATCATCAGACAGCAAAATGACGAATGAAACAATTGCATTCCTTCTTTTTCTCTTTCCATAGCAGTTCAATGGCTTTTCTTCTTTTTGGTTGTCTTATCTCATTTTGTTTTCCTTTTCCTCGATTTGCCCATTGTTGTGTTGAATCAAACAAAGTCACAGAGCATGTGTATGACCGTGAACGTGCCCACATCCAGATTACAATCGCTCGGTTTAACAAACTCAATTGTTAAAACTCGTCGGATCGACGAGACTATCTGGGATATTTCGCGGCTTCAAAACGAAGTTGGTCTGCAGGATGGTGTGGACGGTATGGACAAGGACAATTGATCACAATTCAGGCTGTGAGTGCCTTTCAACCATAGCGTAGCTTCAAGAATTGAGGTTTGTCTTCAGAAGAACTCGCATGGCAACGTATGTGAACTCGAAACGGGACGACCGATTCGTCCGTCGATATCTTGACTAAATGTTGTATACTTGAATTGTTGTTATCGACCCACCAAAAGAACAGCTATAACCACATGCACACCAAAATCGTTCGCTCCGGTTGACTTCTCGATGTGTTTCATGGCAAAGCCAGAGAAAGTTTATGAAACAAGGGTCCAAAATGGGAAAAACCGTTCAAACTTCCGAGGTGGTAAAAGAGAGGGGGAGTTCAAATATACTGAGCTTCCAACCAGTTTGTTTCTCTCTGCAATGCACTTCCGTTTAAGGATAAGTCAGCTGAAGACGTTTCTCGCAAATACTTTGATGACGGAAGGGGGGCGCCGTATCTTTCGATTGGTAGGTTTGGATGCACCCTATCCACTCGTTTCAAAAGCCAATCACAAACATTTTCCCACAAATCAAATCAATAGAGCATGTTGCCACCACATATTCCTGGACCAATCGTCCCAAAATGAGTAAAAGGGTGAGGTGCTCATCTACAAAATGGGTGACCCCATTCGCAACTCCTCCAGCTAGTCTCATTGAACCAAAAAGCATGGAAACCACCGACTATATCTTGCTCACGCTCACCATGTCGCTAGCCCTTGCCATGCTTCTGGCATCCACTTACCGGCTGGTTTACGTACAGACCCGATTCAATATTGTCTGTTTCGCATCCAGCACGCTCCTGGCACTCCGAACCATCATCGCGGTGGTCTACTACAAAATAATGTGGCTCAACGCTCCCGCGCGATACGCAATCCTCTTTTTCGGTCTCAACACCTCCGAAGCCCTGCTGTACTATTTGTATGAGCGAAGGCTGGCGGTGTTCTTCCAACGCGGAGGAGCAGCTTTCCAGTGGACTATGTACACGCTTATCGGCATCTACGAACTGACGACTCTCGGGCAGATGTATGTCTTTGGAAGCCGGGCGAGCAACACCGCGAGTGGAGGCTACACTGTATCTGGAGTCGAGACTTCTTACATCAAGATGGCGGTGTACATTGAAGACGCGGTGATCGGAGTGGTGATTCTGATCGGAACATTGGTGTCACTGGGAAGGATCATTTCGGAAAACAAGCGAGCAGGGATCTACGGCTCGCTCGAGATTTACAGGGCGATCGTGACCTCGGATGCGCTCATGTTCTTGTTTGTGTTTGCGATTGCAATGTAAAAGGCGATTACGTCGTTTGATCCGACGGGGCAGAGTGGGGCGCTGCCGCAGGGAAACTTTGGGTTCCAGCATCTGTTGGATACGCTGAAGAACGTGCTGATGACGGTCAATTTGATTCTGCCCAGCAAGATTGCGGCGTCGAGATCCGGGTCGAGGACGAACGGGAGCAGCAAAGGCGGATCTTGGGTAAGTAGGCGGCGGGACCTGACATCTCGATGTTAACTGACACGGTGTGAGTAGAGCGCAAGGACGGAGCATGGAATTCAAATGCAAGTTTATGACGGCTCGTTCTCCAAATCTCATGTTTGATTCTAATCTGGAAAATGCCTGCTCTGTAAATAGATGCACTTAGACTGTAGTTAACGAGAAAAATTCTTCTCAAGATATCTATAAAACTCAAAATTTGTTAAAGAGCACGCACTCTTGGTGGATGTGCTGTGCCTTTGCGAAGCTGGGAGCCGAATTAAAGGACCGAGGTCTCACAATCTTTCCGTGCAATAATGGTCAACATTGACTCATGGATATTTGTCGGGGTCGACGGATATGTCTTTGCACTGGACAAGGTCACCGGGGCAATACAATGGGAGTCAGTACTGACTGGAACGCTGGTCAATCCAACGCTCATCATGCCGCACCCACCTACTCGGTCTCTCGTTGTTGGGTCGGGTCCAAATCTCCGCTGCCTCTCAGGTAGCTGCGTAGTTTTTCATGAGGTCGAACCTACATTCAATGCCACAATGTCTCTTTAGCTGAAACTGGGATTCAGAAATGGGAGAACAAACTGAAAGATATTGGGCTTGGCTACAGCTCATTAGCGCTGGAGCATGTGGCAAACTCTGCACCAACTGCCCCGTCGAAACCAGCCTACAGTGCAAACCAGTCTCCACTTCCTCTTGAAGCATTCGCCTTTGTAGGGGTTAATGGCAAAGTCCGTGCGATAAGATTGGACGACGGGGCAGACTTATGGGAGTTCAAAACGGAGCTTCTGATGGGAGCAACGCAATTGCCCGCTTTGCTGATTGAGGACGGTGTATTGTTCATAGGTGGACGGAAAAGGGTCTGGGCAGTCGATGCGTTCAAAGGCCAAGAGGTATGCTATTCGAAAAAAATGTGGACACCATCTTTTCTTGATTTCTTTCTTTCTTGATGCAGTTGTGGTGCACGGTCCTCCCTCACGGATTTAAGTATCACAACCTCGCCACCATGCGCTCGAGCCCTCTGTCACGTCCCGCTCGATTCGATCCGTCTTCCACGAGTTCTTACGAAGTATCCAAGAAATCTCCGTTACACGACTGTCTCTATGTCGGAGCGAATGGATACATCACTCCCATTTCAAAAGTGGATGGCTCGCCCGTCTATCTCGACAACGCCCGGCTCTCGGAAATTGTTTTGAAAGGAGTCGGATACGTCTTTGTTGAGTCAATTTTGCTGCCTTCGAGTGATAGTGCGCTTGTTGGAGCGGGAACAAACATCCGCCGGATCTCGCTAAACGACGGACAAATGATGTGGGAAAACACATTGCAAGGAATGGGGGTTGGAAATGTTTCGATGATTGTGGGAGGAGGAGTGAGCTCTGGGGCTGAGGGTATCCACGACGATCTTCCGTCGTATTCGACTGTGGAGTCCGAGATGGGGGGTGTGGGCAGCTCGAGCAGCAGTTCAAGCAGCTCGTCTACTTGGCATGACCGGGTGTTTGTGGCGGTAGCTGGAAAGGTGCACGCCGTCAGGATAACGGACGGCGAAACGCTCTGGAAATTCTCGCCAAAACTGATGGAGCGTGCGATCAAGCCGATGCACCTGCTTGCAGATCACGAAGGGAACGTGTTCTTGGGTGGCCATGGATATGTTGTTTGCCTCCGTGCGGACACTGGTGAACAGGTATGAAAACAGAGAAAGTATGGAAATGTGCCAACCGTTTGTTTCACTTAGGTTTGGAAGTCGAAGTCCACACACGCGTCGTTTGCCATCATGTCCTCTTACCAAACTGGGAATGGAGAAACGAATCGTCACTGTGCATTTATGACCGTTGCCAGGCAATACCGGGACGATGAATGAAAGATGTTAATTTTATGGTTGAACTTTGCTTCAGTAAATTGCAAGGATTGCGTGGTGTCTCCAACATCTTTTTGGTGGCTCTTAGTTGGACCGATGTCGAATACAGGTGTCCTCCCCAGAGTCCTCGCATTGGATTGCATTGAGCCTGCATTTGAATCTGCATCAGCAAAACAGCCACAAGTGCTTCTTGAAACTGCTATGTGTCCCGTCTCAGCTAGTCAAATCAGCCCGTCAGGCCGAATTTTGAATTGCAAGTGAAAACTGGTACGAACACTGTGTGGTGATATCTTCCTCTCTACCAAGAACATCACGCAACCATGACTATGCATGAATTTTCGACGAATTTCGATTCTCACTGTTTCGTGCAGGCCGAATTGTTCGCCCCGTCGCCATTTCAAGGCAAGGCACTCTACTTTTGTACTAGCAGTGATTCTGCTGGCTTCGGGACCCTTCTCTATGGCCCTCACTCTCATAAGGGTCGTTGAACCCCTCGGATATGCTATCGCTCCCCTCTATTTCCTGTCCGAACATGTGTTCGAGCTATCCCTCGTGGACAACGCCTCAGTCCCCAACGCGCGATCGCCTCTATGCAGCGACAGGCCAACTCTTCGGTCCGCTTACTGTCGTAGGCCTCCTCGTTCCGAACTTCTAGGGCATATATCGGATCTTCATACTTTGAAAAGGGCAATCGAATCCTATGGATGAGCAAGTGAGATCGAACCAGTGTGCGAAAGTTCACAGCTGGAGTAGTTGAGTTGTCCTGGACTTGGGAGCAGACAAAGCGGATATCTCCCTTCCAGGATCGGCACATTGCACCCCGAGAAAAGACTTAGCCTTCATGTGAGGTATCAATACAGACACGCTGTCCGTTACAATCCTCATAGTTGGAGGCTTCCGCTTGTAGAGGGCCAGAGTGTTGCAGATCGTTTAGCGGTGTTGATAAACAGCTCCTGCGGTTGAATCAGCTTCGCACGGCACTTACGCCATGCTCAAATGATCGTGGACATTGTTTTGTTTACAAGTTTCAGTGTATTGGCTGTTTAGTAATTGTTATCCTTAAATACTGCGTTTTTCCGATACATGCACTTTAGTTTCACCCGAAGAATCACCACAAGCGATCTCGAGCACAACAAGAGGAATTACTCACACAGTACGAAGCATAGCCTGCGCTAACAGGTTATGAGCCCATCTACCTTGCTCGACAAGACGGAAGTTGACACCCCTCCAAAACACAGAAACAAAAACGAATGAAACTCGATCGACCATGTCAGAAGAAGACTCATTCAAGGACGTCCCTAGGTTCACTGGAACGGATGTCGAAAACTGGCTCATTCGCATGACGGCGGTCCTCACGATGAAAGGACTCATTGATCACGTCACTGCTCACGTACCCCCGTACTGAAACGGACGCACCTGGCGACTCAGCCGACGTTCTCAGGACAAAGCACGATGCCAGAGCGAAGCGAAGGGCCGAATGGGATAAAAAGGATATAGAATCACGGTCATGGTTGATCCTGAAGCTGGCTGACAACCAGCTCATTCACATTAACAACACGAACAAGCAGAGAGTGGTGTGGCAAAACCGGTACCGGTTCGTCGTGAACAACCACATCGCACAGCACGCAAGAGAAGGCGGAAACTCTCATCGATTCAGGCTGTTGCGACCATCTCACCGACGACAAATCGCTACTCAAAGATTACATTGATCTTGGCTTGGCCACCTACACACTATCAACTGCTATAAAGAACGCAGACATCGCCTCACACATTGTCGCAATGGGCCCGCAAAGGATGCAAGTCTTCGATGGCAAAGGCATCATCAGAGAGATAGATATCATCACTCTTTATTCTCCGGACGTAGATGGGACGTTCTGTCTGTTTCCACACTAGACAGAAAGGGATGCTACGTCCACACCAAGGACATCGCGTTACTATTGGAATGAAGGGATTTGGCATTGTCGCAACTGGGACGAACAAAGGCACTGACGTCTTGGACATCTCAGTTTCGACAATATCAAACGATTGGCAAACAGCGGACTTGCGACAGTTGTCACGGTCGAAGGGGAAGCTAAAGAATTCTCTGGTCGAACATCGCCGAAGCCAGATGATCCCATGGACTGTTGAATGGGGGATTTATTAATCATCAAACCCCGAACCCGCGAACGCTACAACTACACTACACCATGGCTTTGCGACACCGAAAAGAAGGATTTTCAATCCTCTATCTCATGCCGACGAAGAGCAATGCAGCGGAACACGTCATTTCATACAACAAGTTGATGAAAGTTCCACCCACTCGTCTCTCCAACCGCATACGCATGCCCCCGCAGAGATTGATCGCAGATGAAAACTTCGGAAAATCCGCTTGATCTGCCAAACCAGCTTTCGCCAAGTTAGCAAACATGTCCTTGCTCGCGACATCCCGCTCACACGCACCTACCAAGAAGCCATGCGCTCCCAGTTCGCAAACAAATGGGATCAAGCCATGCGCGCGGAATGCTCGCCCATCAAGACAACGACACTTGGGTTCTCGAGACTTCCCCCTGGATAAAAGCTCGTTGGCACCATCTCCAAGTTCAAGGCTCGACTTGTAGCCCAAGGTTACTCCCAGCGACCCGGCGTCGATTTCGACTGAAACGGACTTTACTCTCCCGTGGTCTACCATTCCTCACTACGCATCATATTCGCCATCGCATCTGCCTTACAACTAATCCGCCATCAGCTCGACGTGATCACCGCCTATCTCAACGGCATCATCAAAGAGTGTATCTACCTCAAGCAAGCTCCCGGTTTCGAAGTCACTGCCCGACCGCATGTCGCTTATCTCGTCTGCAAAGCTCTCTATGGACTCAAGCAATCAGGCAAAGAATGGAACACCGTGATCCACAATATCCTGACTGTCTACACTCGCCTATTCACCGACGCCTGCGTTTACGTCAAGCGCAAAGGCTCCTAGCTCACCATCCTCACCATCTACGTGGACGATTTCGGAACTTTCAGTAACTCCCCTCGCCAAGCCGCTTAGCTCAAGGCTCAGCTCAGCGAGCTCCGTCCAGTTCCCACCTCGCCACCATGTCGTTCATGCTGGGCTGGCAAGTGGCCAAGGGGAGGATGCCTCTATCACAATACGTCAAGAGCAATACGCCCACAACACCATAAGCAAACTCTATTTCGAGGACTCTACTCCGATTTCGACTCCCGCGTCAACTTCAGACCACCTCACTAAGATCAAGGAAGATGAAGTAATGGAATGGTGGGAGGATATCAGCTACAGGACAGCGATCGGTTCCCTCATGTACCTCAGCATTGGTACCGCGCCCTGATCTCGCTTACGCCCTCAACACTGTTGCTCGCTACAAGGAAGCACCATACCCTGCACACCACTGGAGCGCGGTCAAGCGCATTCTGCGATATCTCAAGGGCACCACCAACTACGGACTCACCTACAACAAGTTCAGCAGCAACACCTTGCACCTCGAGTGCTACGCAGATGCCAATTTCGCTAACGACATGGATGATTGCAAATCAGTCACCGGCTATATATTCCTCATCAATGGAACAGCCATCTCCTGGAAATCTACGAAGCAATCCACCGTCACAACCTCAACCGTGAACGCGGAATATGTCGCACTTTCATCAGCAGCAACTGAGGCAAAGTGGATCCGATCTTTTCTTGGAGAACTCGGTTTTCAGCAAAGCGGTCCTATGGTGATCCACTGCGACAACAACGGCCGCAACTTCTTGTTGGATTATGAACGTTACAGGACTCTATTACTACAGTCGCTTTAACAACCATAAAAATAACACACTACGAAATAACAGATAGACTGGAGACATCCAGGAGTTTCTTAATGCGGGATCCAGAGAGACCTGTCAGTTGTAATTGTTAAGGCGATAAAAAACCGTTTACTCGGGAAGAATCTCGAGCACACCAACAGTATCACTCACGCACGTACGAACTATAGCCTGCGCTCAACAAGCTGCAGCCTTTGGCGGTAGTTGTTTTCTTTGCGTCGTGTTGTTAATATATGTCTTGCAATCATGGTCCCAGCAAACACAACGATTTGAACCTTTTTTATTTGAAAACATCAGGTGGATATATGATACAGCATCGAATGTGTAAAAACCGCGCTTTCTTGTTCTTACGCCTTATTAGGTCTTGGCGGCAACGGATGCGTCACACGGTCGGTGCCTTCCAGCGAAGACCCTCCCCCAGCCTCGCTGCCCAAGTTCCTGTCCGTTACACTCGCGCCTCCACCAGCGTCCGATGTCCCGCCTCTACTGCTCCCGACACTGCTCTCGCGATGCTTCCTGGAGTCAATGCCATTACGATCTTGTCCGTGCGATCGGCCGTAGTGCCCGTCGTTGCGACTGCCCCCGCGATCCCGCCGATCGTCGTACGACCCGTCCCGGCGTTCGTAACGTCCACCGTTGTTGTTGCTGCTATTGTTGTTGTTGGCCCAGTAACCTCCTCCCCCTCCGCGGTAATTGTGGTTACTGTTCTCTTGGGTGTGTTGCGCGTGATAGCTACCGCCGGTATAGTGATTATTGTTACTGGTATTGTTTGCGCTAGAGTTGTTGAAATTGTTGTTGTTGTAGCCACGATTGTACTGCTGCTGTCCTTGGCGTCCGCCCCCACCGCCACCGCCGTTATAGTTATTGTTGTAGTTGTGATGGTTATTGTTGTTGTTGTGATAACCGTTCCCGCGGTGAGAGTTTGATGGGTGGTGAGGCAGTTGCTGTTGCTGGTGTTGCATGTCAGACGCGCCACCGTAATGCGCAGGTAACGCTTGCTGGGCCGCGAACTGTTGTCCGCCTTCGATGTGCCTAAACGCATCGGCCTGCTGTTGTCGTCGTAACCGCGTCTCGTACTCATGGGACGTCGGAAAGTTTTGGAAACTTGAAAAAAAAGTTAAAAATCAAGTTTGAATCGATAATCGATGAATAGGCTTACTCTCCGCTGTCTACGGTGGAAGGTCTCGGGTTGACGTGGAAATATGTGTGGTCAAGTGCTTGTGCGGCAGTCAGGCGTTTGGAGGGGTCGAGGACGAGCAAGGCGTCGAGGAGTTCGATCGTACCAGAGTCGTTTGCAAACTCTTTGAATCTTTCGCGGATACAGCGCTTGTATTTCTCGGGGTGATTGAAGGTTGATGCGTGCTCACGAATGTTTGGGAGAAGATGAGCTGTGGGCCAAGTTTGTTCGGTGACAGGACCACAGAGGGAGAAAATCTTGTCGAGCTGGTCGAGCTCGGAATCGCCAGTGAGGATTGGGCGACGTTTGAGCATTTCTCCGAAGACACATCTGGAGACAAAGATACGTTAAACAATTGATATGGCGATCGCTATGTATTCTTACCCCACGCCCCACATGTCCACAGCGGCGGTGTATTGAGTCGCACCGAGAAACAGTTCAGGAGGACGGTACCATCGGGTTACGACCAGGTTGGTGTAGTGGCGTTGGTTGTCATTGGGGTCGTATGCACGGGCCAGTCCAAAGTCGGCAATTTTGAGATTGCCTTTGTTATCGATCAATATGTTCGCCCCTGTAAAAGAATTGAATGAGAATTACGTGGAGAAAAAGAATTGGATGAGAATTATGTGAAGAGGAAGCTCGAAGAGCTATCTTCCCGGTCAAGTTCACACTTCCTAATTCGGGGTACATACCCTTCATGTCCCTGTGTAGTATTTTGTTCTGTACAAAAGAAGATCAAAAAACATGTTACGGTATGTAATGTTATCACACGACAGACCTGATGAAGGTATCGTAAACCGAGAAGGAGTTGCTTCATGTAAGATTTGATCTGCCCGTGAGAGAATCTGACTTGGGGATTTTCCAGCAGGCCAGAGAGGTCATGATCCATATAAGGGAAGACCATGTAAATGGTACCCTTTGAAGAGTTGAGAGAAGGTACCGGTTAGATCGGTATTTTGAGTAGCTACCTTTGCGCCCTTCTTATCTATGCCGCAAGAACGGTTAGTTTGAAATTGTTCTGCAGCCAATTTTCAATTTTTATACCAGCAGCGCTTTTTTCATAGGCAATCTCGTTGAGACCGATGATGTTGGGGTGATTGAGTGACTTGAGGATTTTGATCTCGCGGAGAGCAGTGATTGGGAACTAAACAAAGAGACTCTCAATATGTGAAAGCAGCGAGGAAAATGTATCCGTCGGTTCAAAAGCACCGAACAGTCTTCTTCTCCAATTCAGTCTGTTAAAGTCCTTCCAATGCACCAGACCCATATAAGCTCCATTTCCATTTCTCTCCCACACGAACGGTAAATCAAGATACGTACGCCCTCTTTTTCGTTATGCATAAGAATCTTTTTGAGGGCAACCTTGTTCCCTGAAGTCTTGTGGACTGCGATGCGCACTTCACTGTGAAAAGCTGTTGTGAGATGAATTCGTGGTAAAGAGATTTACATGGGGTACCCGAATGTGCCTTCACCGATCTTGTCGCTGATGATATAGTCGTCGAGCTTTGTGGTTCCCCGAAACTTTCTTGGGTCTGGCGGGGTAGCGGATGGGGTTGGTACAGCTGCGGCATTTGTAGCAGTGACACTGGTGCTGTTAGCGTTGAGTCTCTTTCTTTCACGCCCGTCATCTTCGTCTGGATCGTGTGCATCCAGCTCTGCGTGGGATGCAAGGTGCGACGGCGACGGGCTCCGAGTTCGCTTCATGTTGAGGTGCCAATCACAGCGGTGAAAAGTAACAACACCAGTAAGTAAAACAGTCTTATTTTTTTTTAGAAAAAGGCTGAAAGTGCTGCTCTTCTACTGCTAATGAGTACCATCCCAATATTCTCTCTCTTTTCTTAATTATATCTTTCTTTTTTTCCCCTCTACCTTCTGGTGCTGGCCCGCACTTCGCCTAGGGTGTTCCACTTTTTGGTGCTTATTTTTTAACTTTTTACCCGTCTCTCCATGGCGTCGCTGTCGTCGCTGTCGCTCTCCTCCGCCCGCAACGCCTCCCGCCCCTCCTCCGCCTCGACCCTCCTGTCGTTCTCGCCTTCGCCCACGGCTTCCCCTCCGCCCAGCGGTGCGTCAGACCCGGAAGTGCAGACCGTCCTGATTTCCTATGCCCTCAACCTGTTCATTTGTTTCGGCTTGCTGCTGCTTTTTTCCTTCGTGAGGAGAACTAACGGCCGTGTCTATGCCCCGAAACTGCAGTTTGCACCCGAAAAGTGTGTTACATGACCCCAATGCGAGACTCACCTCCTAACGTTTGCTCTGCAGAAAACGTCCTCCTCCACTCGCCAATCTGCCCACTTCGTGGATTCGTCCTTCCATCTCCACAAATGAACTCGACCTTATCGAGAAAATCGGTCCGGATGCTGTCATGTTTCTTCGCTTCATCCGCTCCCTTTGGCGCTACTTTGCCATCATGTCTGCATTCGCAATCCCTCTGATGGTATTCCACTATTTTTCGCCCCAAATCACCGGATCCTCTGCAAAGTTTAGCGTCTCGAATACCACGCAAGCCATCACAAACTCGTCTAATACAAATACTCCCCCGGATGTCCTCGCTTCCGTCGGCTCGGCCTTCCAGACATCCGTCAGCCAGCTTTCGCTAGCCAACGTCAGCGCGGAATCTCCATGGATTTATCTCCACGTCGGCCTCATCTACCTTTTCTCCTTCCTCGCATACCTGCTCCTCTACTTCATCTGGTCCGACTACGCCAAAGTTCGTGCTGCCTGGTTCTCGTCTGATGAATTCATCCGCTCCATCCACAACCGCATGCTTTTGCTCACAAATGTCCCCGACTCGATCAAATCTGACGAGAAGATAATGCGTTTCATGAACTCCCTTGGCCTTTCCCAGCCGGTGAAGAGGGCTATGGTTGGAAGGAAGGTGGAACAACTCCCAGAGCTCATCCTTGACCACCAGACCACCACGACCGTTATCGAGCGCGCGTTCCTTCGATACTTTAAGGATCCCTCCCAGGTCCCTTCAAGCCGTCCACACCACCGTGATGGCGCACTCCTCGGATTGATTGGCGGCAAACGCGTCGACTCTATTTCGTTTTGTGGCGACAAGCTGCACAAGCTCGAGGACAAAATCTACGATGTGCGAAGCAAGGGCGAAGCAGTGTTTGAGCCCGACAGCTCAGCGTTTGTGCTTTTTGATAAGATCCGTGACATGCACGTCGCCGCCCGTAAGATTGCTGCCAACAAAGCGGGAGTCCCAATCAAAACTGGAGTCGTGGCTCCGCCCGCAATCAAACCGTGCCCGAGTCTCGACGATTTGATCTGGGAGAACATTGGGCTGCACCCGGCGGTCAAGATCTCGCGTCGTGGAGTCGTGTACGGTATCGTCACTGGTCTTGTGATCGTGTGGAATATCATTCTCGTCATTGTGGGTGCCGCGGTGTCGCTCGATTCGATCGAGAACTGGTTCCCGCAGTACAAACCATGGATCGAGTCAGCTACTTGGTTCCAGGTCCTTATTAAATCCGTTCTTGCACCAGTCACTCTCGCAATTCTCAGCGCCATGTTGCCCAAAGTGTTGCGGTGGCTCGCGAGATTCCAAGGAGTCACAACTTTCTCTGGGGTCGAAAAGTCGACTCTTTTGAAGCTGTTCTTTTTCCAAGTGTACCAGGTTTTGTTCCTGGTTACACTCAAGAGTGTTGCCGACGCCTTGATTACGGATCTCAAGACCACCGCCGAGCAACTCGCGTCCACGGGCCAGGTCGACTTTTCCAAGTTTGGAGGTGACTACTTCATTCTGAAACTCAACAATGCCGCCACTGGTTTCGTAAAGGTGTGGGGATTAACCTGGAGACACTTCACCCTTTCTTACACTATTTTTGCAGAACTCCAGTTTCTATGTAGCACTTTTGGCCACGTACCTCACGAGTTACGGTATCGAGATTGTGCAAGGTGTGCCACTGCTCAAGTGGATGGCCAAGCGAGCGTTTTCTCGCCTCACTCCACGTGAGGAGGATGAGCTGAACAAGCCGCCGATGATCAATTATGCCCCATTGTACGGAACGCTGCTGGTTTTGTACCTCGTCACTCTCTGCTACTGCGTCATTGCTCCCTTGATCGTCCCACTCGCAGCAATCCTGTTTCTATGTGCGTACGTAGTCATGAAGTACCAGGTGAGTTCAAGATAGGGGATAAAACACATCCGAAGTTGATTAATTTGACACATTTTTATTGTTCATGCAGGTCATGTATGTGTATGAAACCAAGAAAGAGACTGGTGGGACCTGGTGGCCCAAGGTGTTTGACCTTGTGTGCATCTCTATGATGATCGCGCAGGTCGTAACCCTTGGTGCTGTGCTCCTTATTATAGGGCAGAGCAGGCAGACTAATTCCAAAGTGCAAGCGATCTTGGTGGGTGTGTCCCCGGTTCTGACGCTGCTGTTCTGGTTTGTGTGTCGCCGATTCATCGCGCCTCGCAGCAACTATGTCAGCTCTGACCTGGACGGGAAGGAACTCGGGGAGTACGAAGACCACAGTACTGCGGACGACGAGGGCGGGGCGTATTTCAGCTACCTGCAGTACCAGCAGCAGGTGCAGAGGCGGCAGCAGCGCATCGGAGCTGGCGAGGACGAAGCGCAGAGTGCAGAGTTTGAGTCATTCTTGCTGAACCCGGCGTTGTCGAGGCCGCTTTGGAAGGTGTGGGTGAAGCGTGAGGCGCGGGGGATACTGCCGCAGTACTACGCACCTGTTTACGTCGATTTGGACGATTATCTTGTGAAGACGGGTAAACGGTACGGGCAGAACGACGGGGAGAGGTACAGGCAAGGAAACCGGTTTGGAAACGCGGTGAAGGCTGTTGGGGGAAAGGTTGTGCAAGGGGCTAAGGCGATTGGGAATGTGGTTCCCCACAGTAGTGCTGGGAAGAGTGGGGCACCGTCGTATCCGCCTACGCAGCAGCAGCAGAGGCGGCCGTCCCAGGACGGAAGGAGGGTTGCCGAGCCGACACAAGGATATGCACAGCAGCAGCAGCAACAGCAGCAGCAGCAGAGGTCGTACTCTGGTTCTGAGGCCGGTTACGTTGCGCAGCAGCAGCACAGGCGACCTTCGCAGGACGCCAGGAGAGTTGCAGAGCCTCAAAGTTCTTACTACGGCTCCGACCCTGGATATGGATCTTCGCAGCAGGCACGACGCCCCTCTGTGGACGAGTACCGGCAGGACCAGCAGAGGGGTCGAAGCGAAGCCGCAGGCGGGTATGGCGATGACCGTGGGAGGCGGTCTCCTTCGAGGCCTGGCACCGGTGGATATGGAGATGACCGGGGCAGGAGGTCTCCTTCCAGGCCCCCTGGTGGACCTGGTTCAGGCCCTGGTGCATATTCAGGCGGGGGAGGTTACTACTCCCCACCGCAGCAGCAGTACCAAGCTCAGAGCCAGTTTAGTTCGCAGGAGGGCTATGGACGCCAGCCGCAGCAGCAGCAGCAGAGAGGCGGCGGTTACTGAAAAATTAGAGAGTGCGTTCTTTTGATTGAGTGTTTTTTGGGAGTGGAGAGATTATTTCAGTTTGCCGATTCGTTTTTGCTATGTTTTTCGATTGGCTTTGCTTAGTGGCTTCCGCCGATTTGTGCCGTTTCTCTTTTTGCAGTGTGGTGTTTGGTTGGGGTCCAAGGGTTCTTTTTTTTGGGGCATTTTCAAAGTTTCTTTGCAAACAAATAGCCCCTGCTCTGAGGTTGTGGAAGTGTTCGTCTAGGTCTCAAAGAATTCAACCAAAGAAAGAACTGGTACACAGATACTCAAGTGAAGAATTCGCATCTCTTTACGACAGCCATTTGACTCGTAAGCACATCACAGTGAGGTGTCAGGTGTTTCTTAAGCAGATGGTGATGTTCTACAGTCTATGCTAAATTGCCCAGCGTTGTCCGGCAATCAATAGAAATCGAAGACAGAAAGTTCAAACAAACCATCCTGGTTCAGTAGACGAAAGACTGCAGGGAATCGGACATTGCTACTTTGCTGTCGGCCGGTTTTTGAAAGAGCCAAAACTATTCTGTTTGGGAAGCTGGTCAGGGATGCAGTGTTTGTGTACGTCAGAAGTACTTATATGAGTTCCAGGACTGATTACCCAAAAAGGGGGACTTTCGCAGCAAACATAAATCATAAAGATCAAGGGCATCACCAGACAAACACCCCCTTGAACGTTCACAGCCAATCCCCTCTGTGCTGGTTAACGATCGGCGTGTTTTCGGGTTATCTGAGTCAGGTTTGGGTCCATTATTCATGATTGGCGATAGATGTTGATGTAGTGTGGTTTGTCCATGGTAATGACAGCGAAAAAGTGGGGTGTTCTCGAAATAGAGAATTTGGGTGGAGCAACCGCTTGCTTACCATCAATCACCCTTCATACATGGACTACAGCAAAATTGTTGCCAAAAATGGTAGATGCGCATATTCATAATCTAAGATATTTGATCTTGAGGCGTGGAATCTCTACATGATATGATATTTTGTGAATTTGGGCAATGGATAAATACTGAAAGTAAATTGATGGTAACTGAAAAATGTACACTGCAAGCAAGTTCTGCGATTTTCACGGAGTATTCCAGGATCCCAGACCAAAGAGTTTATTTTCATTTTTGGTATTTACGGGCGTAACTAAGGTCTTAGTGATGTGACAAAACTGGGCACACGCAGAACCCAAAATATTCACATTAATGCAATTATGCAGCAGTCTTGTAGTCAGTATAACCGTCGGAAAGGGGCTTTCCTTCGCTGGGGCCGTACCAAGTGCCGTAGTGCATCTCGGTGTAAAGAGGCTTGCCTTCGAAGAAACGCTCGGCAAGGTCGGGATTACCAATGTACGAAGATGCGAAGGCAACGATGTCTGCGGAGCCCGATTCGACGGCCTTGTCACCTTCATCGCCAGAGTACATTCCGTTGAGGATGACCTAGCATTAAAAGAAATGAGAATTTTGCTCTAAAACACTCGAAAGGCCGCATACCGTGGCGTTCTTAATGAGAGGGCGGAATTTGCCAACGACGTCGATGGGGGTACCACGCTTCTCAGCGTCGAAGTGAGGGAGGTAGCGAGAGAGCTGGATGTATCCAATGTCGAGCTTGTCTAGCTCGGTGATCAAGTAGCTGTACTCCTCGGTAAGAACGTCCTCTGGGTCACCCATGTCGTTGTAACCGCCGCCTGGGCTCAGCTTGATTCCAACACGCTTGGAGTCACCACCAACACCACGAATGGCAGCCTTGACCGCCTCAATGGGGAAGCGGGCACGGTTCTGAGCACTTCCACCCCACTCGTCAGTTCGAGTGTTCGAGTGGGCTTCTAGGAACTAGGGAGAAAGTCAGTAACGAAGAGGTTGAGGCTAGTTGCATGAATTACCTGGGAGGGAAGGTAGCCGTTGGCGCTGTGGATCTCAACACCGTCGAAACCAGCCTCGATGGCGTTCTTCGCGGCCTGCTCAAAGAGAGCGATCACATCCTGGGGATTCTCGAGGACGGAGGGCTTCTCGAGATATCCGGGCTCACCCTCAACGAGACGGAACTTGCCACCCTTGGCACCAATTCCGCTTGGGGAGAGGGTGGGCTTACCCTCAGGGTCCATAGCGGGGTGAGCAACGCGACCAACGTGCCACAACTGAGAGAAGATCTTTGCTCCTTTTGCGTGTACAGCCTTGGTAACCTCAGACCAACCCTTGATCTGGTCTTCGCTGAAGATACCAGGAGCGTGGGGCCACTCAAGACCGTGCTCAACGATGATGGTGCCCTCAGTGAAGATGAGACCAGCACCGGCACGCTGTGCGTAGTACTCGACAACATCGGGACCGGGAACACGGCCGCCAACGGCACGGTTGCGGGTCATGCTTCCGAGAGCAACTCTTCACCACAGTAAACCGTCAGATCTAGAGTTGGATTGAAGAAAAGTGAATCACATACCGGTTCTTGAGCTCAAGCGAGCCGATCTTGATGGGTTTCTGGAGATTCTTGTTGTGCGACATGTTCGGAATCAGTTGGGACCAGGGACACTGGATGCTTTCTTTATATGGGGGGTCGCTGGATGTATGTCAGCGGGCCGGGTCAACCTAAGCAAACGGGGGTGCGGAAAAACCACATGAGTGTTGGGGACAATCACAAAATTAAAAAATAAAATTTGGCAGCGACGAATGTGATATTTGGGCGTAGTGAATCGGAAAGTGAGCAAGTATTTCAAATGCCTAAGTGCCGCTGATGCTGTGCATTTGTCGCTCTCCGCCCGTTTGTCAGCCCGTGAATGTAATGATGGCCATATTTGACGGTTTTTGTGATCCATATCTAATCATGGTGGGCGGGTCTGCTGCAAAAGCGGAGAGTTTCTTTGGAAATGAGTGTTTAAGGTTATGAAGACTCTGGTGCAAATGCTGGGCCAGCTGCTGCTGCTTCTACCTGGTCAGCGTGCCACAACGGTCCACGGAGATCGGGCTATGATCTGTAATATCAGTCCAATTAATAATTAATGGCTCATTCTCACACAAAAAATTTGTTATGGCCGTAGATGGTGCGGTGGTGGCCGTGTGTGTCGTTGCCGGATCCACGACCATCGGCGCTTTCGTCGCCCTGGTTTCCGGTCTGGTCTGGTTTTTGCGCCTCTCAACTCCTACCAGTCAGATAGATGGGCGAAAATGGACTCGTTTCCAGAAACTTACCATTTGCGCAAGTGTCGCTGCGATTGCCCTGTCGTTTAGTTCAGCCGGTAAGAAATGCTCACTTGAATCTTTGGCCCGAACGCTAATTAATCCCTGAAACAGTTGAAGTTGTGCTCACCGCAACTGTTGCCCCAGAAAACCTGTCGTACACCTCCATAGCCTTACCTGGGAAGTGGGACAAAGGGTTCTTAAGGTGAGAGATTTAGGCGGGACGTTGAGAAAATCAAAACTTAATAGAACTAGGGCTTTCCTTTCTGTCATTGAAACTCTTGGCCAAGAGTTGATTTCATTCACAGGTACCAGCATTCATAGTATCAAATCCACAATTATTCAAGGGCATCAGTCTTTTTCTATTTTCTTACTCTGATGGAAAGAGGGTCTTCGTTCCGCCTACTTTTGCCAGGTACTGATGAGCTTCTTTCAATTATATGACCTTCTGAGCGTCTTGCCTTCAGTTCTGTTGTATCAAATTATATATCAATTTGCCATGGTACTGGGGGTCATTTTCTTCCTTCTTGTTGTCGCAACAAGCATTTGGATCAACGTACTTCCACTTTCCGATAGTCTTCTCACATTCATTTTCGTCTCGGGAAATCTCTTGATAATCGAATGCATTGTGATCGAGTGGTGCCTATCGATCGCGCTCTGTCGTGCATTTTTCGTCAAATTTATGGTCAGAAGCGACACCTCACGCCCGGCAGTATCCATGGACAACACCACGTCATGGCCATTTTACCGACGCTCGAATACTTTAGTTGCTCTATCGGATGTATCTCCGGAGGCGAGTTAGTATCTGAGAAAGTGGCTCGTTTTGCTCATCACTTCTTTCCCACTTTCCCACTTTCCAGAAAGCGAATCCTCCACTTGCAGAAACCGATCGAAGGAACATTGCCCCGGTTTACCCTCCTTCATCTCCTACAACTCTTTACTCCCTCGGTGATAATAGATCCGATGCCCATTTTGCAGCTGAGGGGACCTCCATGTCGTTTCGATTTGGGCAATCCGCAAATCATGATGAGCCAGCCACCGTCATGTCTTTCGTCTTCAAGAATCGTTATCATCGTCGCACGGCCCTCCTGTTCATTGGTTTCGCCATTACGGACGTGGTGGGCGGGTTGATTTACTGTTTGTCGCTCCTTCCAGCAGCGGAGAAGTTCACGCGGCCGCTCGAGGTACGTTCGATTATTTCTGTGATAGAATTTTGTGATGTACTAACCGTCCGTTTGGATAAAGATCATGGGCAGGATGGCGATAGCTTTTCATATGATGCTGGCATTAATTTTCTTTGATTCGTTCAAGGATGTGTTGAATCGAAGCCATCTCACTCCACCTTTGCAAACACATTAGCGGTTGATACGTAATTTATTTAATAGATCTTTGCCTAACCTACGATGAAACTGGTAACTTTGTTTTACAAATAGTATTAATAACATGGTAAAGAATCAAATAATCAAGTGATGGACCTTCAAACGTAGCAGAATTCCTGATGTGCATTTCAAGTGGTGCAACCGAAGTGCAAAACATTATTCAAACTTTCCTAATCGTAAATGTGGTTGGAACCAAGAACGCCCACAATGAACATCAGCAAAACCAAAGGCACAATTGCAAAAGAAACACTATAGGTGAGTCGGAGGAATGTTGACGAAAACGAGTCCCAGGCATCATGGCATCCACTTAGACCAGAGGTGGTGGAAGCCTGTTGACGTCGCTCGAGACGTTGGGATTTTGAACGACCACGACGTCGCAGGCTGGGAGAGACGGAAGCGGTCGTAGCGTTGGAAGCACCAGCAGAGTTCGGATACGTAGTTGGCGGGGAGCTTGTGTCGGTGGAAGAGTCCACCAGTCCGGTGCATTGGGCATCCACCCACGGTCGGTCCAGCTCCGAGTAGAATCCGCAGCAGTTAAACTAAGGATCAGAAAGCGAGATCATAAGTATGTGCAGGGGTCGGATGGTTTGGATCAACTATGCGCACCTTCATCTGAATGAGCTGCCGTGAAGCATACAGCTCATCCCATCGAAGAGAAAGAATGTTCTCCCACTGGGTACCATTGACGTCACGGTAGGCAAGGTAGGCGAGGGCAATGAATCCACCAAGAACTGGCCAGCATAAAACATTGTAAACTGTGAGGACTGTCTTTCTGTGAGTGAATGCGCCGAGGAAGCCAAGAAAGCCGACGATCGACATGAGACCAGAAACCCCGGTGGCCATGATTAGCAGATCTTCTCGAAGGAGCTTGATGAAAGGCGCGTAAAGAAAGTTGTTGGCCCAAGTAAAAACGCAAGCGAGCAGGACCGAGAGCGCTACAAATGTGAACTTTACAGCTCGAGATAGTGAGGTAAGGAAGTGACACAAAGCTGAATTGCATACCATGGTGTTGAAGATAAGAAAAGTGATCTTGCTCTTGCCAAACCTCGCCAAATTCTTTCGATTGAGAACGGAGAGATTGCTCATGTAGCTCCTTTTACTCATACGCGAGAGGGTGCGTCGCAATGAGAATCGACGCGAAGCTGTAGTACCGTTCCGCACCAGGGCGGGGTAATCGATAGTGGTGGTAACATAAGAGTCTTTTGGGACAGGGTGGACAGCCGAACTCGAGGGAGTCAGCGGCGCAGAAGCAGAATTTGGGGCGTGCGACGAAGGTTCTCCTGCAGTGCCGTGAGGATGGTGGAGGAGGGCAGTCGATGGACGGGGTGCATCAAAAGAAGGGGGCATGACTCTATGGCCGCTTTTTCTGAGTGAGACAGGGTTGGGGGTAGGCCAGATATGAGTGTTAGATGCGGGGAGCGGAGAAGGCGAAAGTAGGGTGCTCCACTGGGACCCCAAACGCGAAAACGCGTTCCGTGTGGCTCGGACACGCGTTTTAATTTACATGTGTCTGCTTTTTTATATATGTGTATTGGCCGATAGCCGGGCGGAGATCCAGATTCCAGAGTTGGCGGCAAGGCCGAGAAGGAGCAGAGCTACGAGCTATTTATATTTAGCATTCAAATTTTCAATACCTTGGATACGACCATGATCGCTACTGAACGCCGTTTCACTCAAGCATCACAAGGCACATTTCAATACAGTGATCCTGTGCTCAGTGCACTTTCTCTCGTCCCCCTTTGTGACCAGATCACCCACTTTCTGTGATGTGATTTGCCTGGATCACACCCTCTTAATGCTCTCGTTTTGGCAACACAGCCACCATGGCTCAACAACGGCCTCTTCCCCCTGGCGACCTGGATCTTGATCCTTGGGCTGAACAGAAGCAGGCGGCCCTTCCGGATGTTCCCTTGTCAATTGCAACAAGCACTGAAAGAGTCGCTCCTGCGCAGAACCTCCCTGCTCTCCAACCAGCATGGTCGTGGAACTCGGTTCACG
The DNA here is from genome assembly GCA_025526935.1 of Cladochytrium replicatum. Classification (NCBI taxonomy): domain Eukaryota; kingdom Fungi; phylum Chytridiomycota; class Chytridiomycetes; order Cladochytriales; family Cladochytriaceae; genus Cladochytrium; species Cladochytrium replicatum. Next base: position 19,372 of record JAHLKD010000064.1, on the reverse strand, counting down.
AAGTCCATCATGATGCTCCACCACCCTCCTTTGCTTATAATGCCTCGATAGAAGAAACTCCTTTGTGGGAACCGCCGCAGACAATCGCTACAAAAGCTCCTCCGGCCTTACGTGTAGATAATGCTCTTAAAAGTGACAATCCCGAAAGCTCAGACGTCGAAGAAGACGAGGATGACGACATGGAGAGCAGCGTTGGAGCTATGACGGACGACCGTGCATCACAGGTCACACGCTCTGACTTGGCCGAACCGCGCGAGGCAGAGACATCCACTGCAAAATCGACATCCACTGTGCACCGCATCAGCTTGCTAGCCCACAGGCTGAGCTCCATATCTCTCACTGGCTCCAGTTCAACGTCCACATCACCCGGAAGAGTAGTCTCTCCGACACCCGTCGTTCCGCAGCTTCAAACATGTCGTGTCTCCCCGGTCGCGCTGTCAGTTTTTAAGGGATGGGGCTGCTCCCTCGGCTGGTGGGCAAACTACGTCGGTTTGTCTCCGCATGAATCTATGTATTGCGATCTGCTTTTCACAGATCGAACTGTGTCCCTTTTTGATCAAGAATTGCCTGGACTTAGTAAGCAATGCAACACCATTATCAAGCCCATGGCTTAACGTCTCTAAAAAATTTGCATATGACAGAGCTCAATATCGTTCGATACAATGTTGGGAGCTGCGGTCGCCCTGGAGATGTGAGAAATCTATTGGAGAAGTTGCCCGATGTTTTTCCGTGGTACAGGCGAATAGAGGGCTTCTGGGTGAACTGGCAAAACCAAGATCCGGATTCAGAGTCGTGGGATTGGACACGAGACGCAGCGCAACGATCTATCCTGGACCATGCGATAAAGCGCGGTGTCACAAACGTTGAGCTGTTTTCGAATGCACCAGTGTATGACATAATTTTAATCCCTTTGCTTTGTACCGTTCTGATTTTGGTTTGAAATTTAGATGGTGGATGACAAAACAGAAAAGCTCAGCCGGCGGAACCTTACAGAGCTGGAACAAAAAGGATTGGGCTGTCTATCTCGCGATTGTTGCTCAGCAATTCATCTCCCGTTATAAAGTGGACGTCAAATCGGTTAGCCCAATTAACGAGCCGACGTCCGGATATTGGAAGTTCCCAAAGAACCAGGAAGGGTGCAACCTCTCACGAGATCAACAGCGAACTATAATCGCGCATTTGCGCGAGGAGCTAGATGCGCGTGGACTGCACCACGTTGTTGTAGCCGGACCTGAGGAAAACGACCCTCGGACCTGCGCAGATACCTGGAGGGACTATAAGGGAAAGCTAGCCAGATTAGACGAGGCAAAGCGTATGTCAGAAAAGTCGGTCGGGGCGATGCTCGGAAAGGTCAACGTGCACTCGTATCAGGGGCAGTCACCCAATCGGGACAACAGAGCTCGAGAGGCACTGCGTGATGCAGTGAATAGAGCGGTTCCGATCGCCATGAGCGAGTATGGGGACGACGAAGGTGTGTTTATGGAAACACTTTTCGACTGGAATCGTAAATAATTTTTTTGAATATTGATCAGGATCTGGGCTCGCACTAGCTACGACTATTTTGGAGGACTTCCACCACCTCAATCCCGTAAGCTGGTGCTGGTGGCAACCAATCGAACCTTCGTCGTCGTGGGGCCTGGTGAATGCGTATTGCGACGCAACTAGTGAAGTCGCACCGAAATCTCGGCAGGAATTGGGCAAACCGATGTGGGTGTATACCAAGCTTTACGTATTTGCCCACTTCACGCGTTTCATTCGTCCGGGATATCTTATTCTCGGCACAGAGTCTTCGCACGACACTGTGGTGGGCTATGACCTTGCCGGGCGGAAGCTGGCGATAGTGTGCCTGACTAAGCCGGGAGAATCGAAGATCAGGAAGTGGGAATTCGCCGGCTACTTGAAGGTTGGTGCGACCCAAGCGAAAGTGATGACGACCAAGTTAGACCATTCAGTGTTATGGGACGATAGCACCGTTGCGATTGACACCAAGTTTAGCACCCTGACCCTTGAGAGCGTAGGCGGGATGATCCAAAGTATTGTGATCGAAGACATCGATCTGTGACAGAGACAATTTGCGGTTGACAATTACGTTAACACAACGGTAATTTTGAAATTCAATAACATTATCAGTTTTGGTGATGCAAGCGATGACGTCGCTGCGAGTGGTACTGAACGGCGTTTGATGTTATCGGGTGCTGTGATGACGGTGGGTTGTCTATTTCAGTACTTGACCACCAATTTAATGTGGAATGATACACTGTGTCTTGTGAGATCCCAATTAGAGTTTCGGAGATATTTCAGAGCCCACCGCCCGCCCGTCTTCCAACACCCCCAACAACTCAACAAAATCACTTCTTTAAATTCTCGGATATTCTCCTCCGACACTTTGTGGTGGGTCCCGTGCCCGGTCCCCGTTGCACAGCCCTCCCGGCATTCCCCGTGCCCCTGCGCCCCAACCCGCGTCCTGTGTCGCGAGAGTCTCTGCTTTAAAAAGATCTGCGATCCAGCCGTTGAAAAAGAAACTTTCCGTCCGTAATTCCTCGCTATCTCCCCTCGGGTCCTCTCTGAATCACAAATTCTCCCACTATGTACTCTCTCCGGACTGCCTCTGCCCTCCGGTCGGCCGCAAAAGCAAAGCTTCCTGCTGCTGTGTTGTCGGCCGTCCGATCCTCCCCCAATGTCGCCGTCCGTGCGTTCTCGACAACAAACCCTGCTCGTAAGTGTTGTTGAGAAAGGAGTGGTGTTCTTAACCCAGCGAGGTCTTATGGCCTTGATCTAACCATCTCTTAATGCTGGCTCCAGGGATTGCCCCATGGCAGGCGTCTGTTGTAAAGCAGGTTGGCATTCAAGCTGACCAAATTGAGGTTATTCGCAACCCTTCGGCGGCTCTTTGCTATGAGCATGCGATCAAATACGAACCCGGATCGGCAATTACTTCCCGAGGTGCATTGGCAGCTCTATCCGGAAAGAAGACTGGTCGGTCTCCCGCAGACAAGCGCATTGTGGACGAGCCTCCTCACTCTGACAACATTTGGTGGGGATCTGTCAACATCAAAGTACGTCTGATCTACATAATGCGAATTCAAGGGTTTTATCGTTTTGCTTTTATAGCTCAACCACGAATCTTTTGATGTAAACAGACAGCGTGCAGTCGACTACCTCAACACCCGCCAGCGATTGTACGTTATCGATGCGTTCGCTGGCTGGGACCCCAACCACCGATTGAAGATCCGTGTGATCTGCTCCCGAGCTTACCACGCACTCTTTATGGAGAACATGTTGATCCGCGCTACCGAGCGCGAGCTGGAGACATTCGGGGAGCCTGACTTTACGATCATCAACTCTGGTAAGAAAAGTTGATGTAACACTGGTGTTTCAGGTTCTTACGATTTCCTCAGGTCAGTTCTTGGCGAACAAGCACACTCGCGGTATGACTTCACCAACTTCGATCACGTTGTCATTTGAGCACCGAGAGATGGTCATTCTCGGGAGCGAGTACGCTGGTGAAATGAAGAAGGGGTAATATTGTTTGCTTTTCTTCGAGAAATTCGTTGCTAACTGTGGACATTAGTGTCTTCACCGTCATGCACTACTTGATGCCACTCCAGGGTGTACTTTCGCTCCACGCTTCCGCAAATGAGGGCAAGGGTCCAGAGAAGGATGTTTCTCTTTTCTTCGGGCTCTCTGGTACCGGCAAGACTACTTTGTCTGCTGACCCACGCCGATCTCTCATCGGAGATGACGAGCACTGTTGGTCAGACGACGGTATTTTCAACATTGAGGGAGGTTGCTATGCAAAGGCAGTGGATCTTTCTCCAGAGAAGGAGCCAGAGATCTACAACGCCATTCGCTTCGGAAGTATCCTCGAGAACGTCACTTTCGACACAAACTCGCGAGTAGTTGACTTCAGGAGCACTAAAATTACCGAGAACACGCGTGTCAGTTACCCCATCGAGTACATCCCTGGTGCTAAGGTTCCTTGCGTCGGAGGTCACCCCAAAAATATCGTGCTGCTTACTTGCGACGCCTTTGGTGTGCTGCCTCCGGTAAGTTACCACTACTTGCGTTAATGAGCCCATGCTAATTGTGGTTACATCGCAGGTCTCTAAACTCACAGAAGAACAGCTCATGTACCACTTCATTTCTGGATACACTGCGAAGATTGCCGGAACTGAACAGGGAGTAACGGAACCAACCGCAACATTCTCTTCATGCTTTGGTGCACCCTTTTTGGTGTGGCACCCTTTCAAGTACGCCACCATGCTTGCAGAGAAGCTTAAGGCTCACCAGGCCAACGCATGGCTCGTCAACACTGGCTGGACTGGGGGTCCATACGGACAAGGTTCTCGAATTCCCTTGAGCTACTCTCGCGCCATTATCGATGCGGTACTACCATTGCATGTATCTTATATGACTGTTCGCTAAGCGTAGGTTTTCTTTTTAGATCCACTCCGGGGATATGAACAATGCCGAATATGAGACCTACCCGGTCTTCGGTCTCCAGGTTCCTAAATCGGTTCCCGGAGTACCTTCCGAGATCTTGAACCCCGCTCGCATTACTCGGGACCAGACTTTCCACACCAGATTGAACCAGTTGGGCAACTTGTTCATCAAGAACTTTGTGCAGTTTGAGAATGGAAGTCAACCTGAGATTAAGGCTGCTGGTCCCCACCTTGAGTGATTGCAATTTCTGTCTACGTAACCATTGTTAATGGCTTCGATTAAGAAAAAGTACTTTTGTGCTTTCCACATTGTTAAAGGCTTGCGATCAGAAAATCTCATAAAAATACATTTGACGTCAATTCAGGGATAAACATTTTTATGAATTATGAATAAAAAACAAATTGCTGGAGCGCAGAAGGGTCTTCTGGTTGGTGGGATGGTGCAGAAAATTTTTTCTCTGTATCAACTCCACTTGTTGCACAATGGGAACCATTTGTTCGAAGGACACGGAGCCGGTGATCGCGAGGGCGGCGGTGAACACGCAAGCAGCTGCAACGTGGGTGGGCAACGAAGCTGATGCTCAGGATGGGCGGACGTTCCATGAAGCGGTTAGTATGTTGCCAAGCATGCGAGCTTCCTGGACTTACTCTGTCATCCAAAAGGATGTCAAGGTCGCCCCATACGTGCTCCCAGTATGTTCATACCTTTTTTAGATATGCATAGCAGCTAACTGCATCCTGAATCATAGAATGATATTAAAGAAGGATCTCGACTCAACCTCCAGCACCACCTAATTCGCCAACTCTATGGTGGGCCAAACTATGCTGGCGTCTCAGAGGCCGATCTAAGGAAAGGAATAAACGTGCTGGATGTTGGGTGTGGCACCGGAATTTGGCTTGCAGAAATGAACCGGGACTTCCCAAGTGGAAGGTACTTTGGAGTGGTATGGGACATCCTCCATCTATGTGGCGAGATTGAAATGCTTTTTCGCAGGATATAACTTCAACTGCTTGGGCAGAAACTTTCCAGGAAATCGCGGGGCCGAACGAAATTAACTTGGTGCAGGCCAACGTCATGGAGAGACTTCCATGTAAGCGAGCAGGGAAAGAACAAGCAAAGCGTTGGAGATTAATGAACTTGAATTTTGGCTTAAGTCGATGACAACACCTTCGACTACGGTAGGTACTGTTCAGCAATCCGATCAGCCGCCTAGTTTAACCACATCGTAACAGTTCACCAACAGCTACTGGTATTTGGTGTCCCGGACGCAAAGTGGCCAGGTGTCATTGCCGAACTACATCGAGTCCTCAAGCCCGGGGGAATCTTGCACCTCGTTGAAGTAAAAACAAAATATATGTCAGTTCATCTAGCGACTAATTATTCCTTTCCTAACCAGATCACCACTTTATTCTCAAACTATGGGACACCAAGTCAGCTTGAAAAAGATATGAGGCGACTCTCAACGGGACTTTTCCAAGCACGAGGTTTCAATGTGAACATCGGTAAGTATGAATCATATAAATCATTGTTGCAAGAATTGCTGAAATGTTTCATAGCCCAAGAGCTCCCTGGATTTGTCCGCAATCACGGTGGCTTCGATAAAATATCCGTAGCACCGAAGGAGGTTCCGTGCGGATGGGGTGGCGAAATTGGTCAGCTATGGATGATGGATATGAGCAAGGCTTTGGTTTCCCTCAAGCCATTCATGGCTCCTGCTCTTGGCATACCTCTGGAACAGTGGGACCCTACTATGGAAACGTTCATTGAGAACGCCGGAAACAACAAAGCATTTATAAATGTTGTACGTATCACAGCATTGTCATTGTCCTTTGATGCTGATTGTAAGGGTATAGGTGCAGGTTACGGCTGCCAAACAACGCTGAACCAGCAAGTAAAATCAAATGATCTGTGGGACATGGCTTTTTCAGCGCAGTTTCTTGCTTTTCAGTCGCTCTACATTTGTTACAGTTTTATTAGGTTTTTTGTTGCATTCTATGATTTAATTGTAGCAGATGTTTGACTGGTGGTGGACTCGGCGTTGTTGGAGTAGGGTATACTCTGTTACTTCGTGGTTAAGTAGATTCGATCCTGAGACTCATACACGCCATTCAACCATCGAGCATAGTTTATACAGATACGGTTTAATAGCTAAACTACTGCTCCTACTAAGTAAATATTTCTCTGATTTACCTTTTTATAGTTGGCCTCAGTGAGGCGAAGATAGTGTTCTACTGGTAACAAAGGTACATATATAGGAATAGCAAGCTACCCGCAGTCGTTCCCATATGCTAGCCTGGAATCACGACCACAGTACTAACGCAGCAAGATAACCCAGAGGTTGAACCCACTGTCGGTTATAATTGTTTAGGTGATAACAATTGTTTACTCGGGAGAGTAATATGTATTTATGATGGTGGAAAAAAATCGTACCCACATGTCTTCTATGTTGTCACCAAATATGGTAATATTACTTGTATTACGTGTTAGATCAGTTCAAAGGTATTCTTTGTTCCTGTTTAGGAACAAAGAATTCATTGTCTGATTGAAGCACTATTTTGTAATCACAGTACCATTTACTCATTGAGAACAGTAGTTTTGTATTCAAGCCATACAATATAAGAGTATGCAACACCAATTGAACGGCGTGTATGAGTTTCAGGATCAACTCTGCTCAATCGTGCTCGAACGGAGTATACCTAACAGTCATTCCCAGCCAGAATGTTAATAACATTCGGACAGACCATCCCACACAAATTTATTAACCACGGACAGACTGTCCCACTCAAATTTTCTAACCACGAACGGACTGTCCGACATGAATTTATAAGCCACAGATGGACTGTCTGACACAAATTTATTAGCCACAGACAGACTATCTGACACGTTTTTATTAGGCGTGGACACACTGTCCAACCCTTTTTTATAGGCCCTGATGGACCGTCCAACCCGTTTTTATTAACCATGGACGGACCTTCCAGATGCAATTTATTCTAACAGTTATTCCAAGCCGGAATGTTAATAACATTCGGACGGACCGTCTGACGCGAATTTATTAAATGCGGACGGACCGTCCACCTCGAATTTATCAGCCACGGACGGACCGTCCAACCCATTTTTATTAACCATGGACGGACCTTCCAGATGCAATTTATTCGGCTTCAACTGTAATTCATGCTACCTCAGTCTCTCTTGTAGCTGGTTTTTCACTAAGTCTTTTCATTTCATGGGCTGAGCGATGATGCTGTTGGGCGAGAGTCCTTTGATTTCGTGGGCAAGAGCATGCTACTGGAGTAGAGAACTGATTCTTTGTATTTGATTGTCCAAAATCTCCACCAACCTTACACCGCGCGATAACAAGCTTCTCAGCCACAACGGGAGATATCCTTGTCAGGAAACCAGAGGCAGGCCAGACCACAGGGTGGTCCTGCTATAGATAGTGGATCCCACCTCCCTCTCCGTGTCCATACCACAGCTTCTCGAGGGTATTTCCAAACAGCGAAGTCCAGAAAGTGGCATCCATGATCTGAGAAAGTTTCGGACAGCAGAGTAACATCTTCTTGAAGCTGAAAAAGACCACGGCAAATTCGAGCAAGCTCTGTAAACTTTTCCGTATTTTGTAGATATAGGAAGAGAAGGGACTTCATCGCGGGTGGATGTGGCACGAAGTAGGCAATCTTTTTCAAGTAAAGGCACGGAATTTCCCTCCTGTACGATAGGGTCAGTTAAAAGACGGACAGATTCAGACTGAACCGCGAACCAATTCCGACTCAGACAACTCAGAACGGCGCAATGTCCGCGGAATATGGATAGGGTCTGAATCGATTGCATCTGCGCAGTGTAGAAGTTAATTTGGTTCGGGTGAATGTAGAGGAAACACGGCAGTTTCAATGTGGAGTAGCTGTTCTTCTGTCCTGCTCTTGCACGCGGGAAAGTGGTTCCAACCGGGTACTATGAGTCACGCGACTTCGCAAGGTCCGTACCTCGCAAACTTTGGAGTTGGTTTCCGGCTCAACCGCGCTCGCGCGCGACTGGCACCCCATACAAGCCAACTAGATGAAGAGGGCCACTTTTGGTATACCGAGTCTGGCGAGCAGGTAAGAATCCGTACCCGATCCCACCCCAGGGGCCGTGAGTTTAGCTACTCGAGGTCCAGATCTGTACCTCGATCCCAAGGGTTACGTGATACCACACCCGCATGCGAGTAGCGCCTCATACAAGCGGAATAGAAGTACATCGATGTTGGTATACCGAGTCTGGCAAGCAGGTAAGAATCCGTACCCGATCCCACCCCAGGGGCCGTGAGTTTAGCTACTCGAGGTCCAGATCTGTACCTCGAGCCCAAGGGTTACGTGATACCATACCCGCATGCGAGTAGCGCCTCATACAAGCGGAATAGAAGTACATCGATGGGGGCATACCGAGTCTGGCGAGCAGGTAAGAATCCGTACCCGATTACCCCAGGGGTCGCGTGATTTTAGCTATTCGAGGTCCAGATCTGTACCTCGATCCCAAGGGTTACGTGATACCACACCCGCATGCGAGTAGCGCGTCATACAAGCGGAATAGAAGCACATCGATGTTGGTATACCGAGTCTGGCGAGCAGGTAAGAATCCGTACCCGATCCTACCGCAGGGGTCGCGTGAGTTTAGCTACTCGAGGTCCAGATCTGTACCTCGATCCCAAGGGTTACGTGATACCATACCCACAAGAAGTACATCGATGTTGGTATCCCGAGTCTGGCGAGCGTGTACAGATGCGTAACCGATCCTACCGCTGGGGTCACGTAATTTTTTGAGGTACGTTCCTAGCAAACTTTGGAGTTGGATTCCCGCTCAGCCACCCGAGCGCGAGTAGCACCTCATACAAGCTCGGGTGAAGAAGTACCCCGCTGTTGGTACACTGAGTCTGGCCAGCGGGCAAGGGTCAGTTCCTTCTCCAACTCCCCGGGGTCGCACGATTCTAGCTCTTGGAGGTTCAGATCGGAACCTTGATCTTGAAGGTTCACCAATTTCCCAACCACCTACTTACTGCCGAGCAAAACTTAGACAACGTTGGCAGCGGCGCACTGAAACGCTTGTGAGGGAAAGTCCCTGGAAGCTCCAGCCAGGTCACTCATACCGGCAGGAAACATGAATTTACATGCATTTTATCCGTCGCGTTCATCGAACGGGGTCTACCGTGCGTTTCCGCTGAGAAAAACGCCTAAGAGTGCAGCGATAACCGCCCTGTTAACAGTGGGTGCTAGCAAAACGCGTAGTTACTAGAAAAACTTTGCCCTCCGGCCGTTTCCGACGATCCCTACTAGAAGGAATCTTAGATATGGTCATATATTATACGTTTCGCTGGCTACACGCTCGCCTGTTGCGGTATTACGGTCCTGGATGAGGTTGTGTACAAAACATCGATTTCAAATACACGCTCTATCTCCCTCATTATGGCCCCGCATACCTTCAGAAATGCTCAGTACGTGCTCTACTGTGTAAATAATATGTTGCAATAGGATAAACATCCCGCCGTGGTGTTTTGCAGCCTCTGTGTGGAGGAATATGCGACTCTGAGGAGCGTTGCGTGCTCATTCTGTCGTCAAAACACCTCCGACAAGGCACAGACTGGTACACGTATTAGATTCATGCGTAATAATGATCGTACAATTGGGTTTACACCTACGCGTAACGTTTTGGAGGCGTTTGCGGCCAATTAGAAACGTCCGCAAACGGAATCTTGCCTATATCTCAGCATAAACGCGTTACGGCGCCTTAGGAACGACAGAGAAGCAACATTATTTGACAAACAACACAACACGAGGGGGCGGGCACCGCAAAGCCTGTGTGTAGGGCCTAAGAGTAGCGTGAGAAATCTGGGCTAATGTGGACCAGCCAGTGAAACCCAACCAAACCGACATTGGGAGTGTCCAGGACTCTAAATACAATACCTTTACATTTCCGAAGTACTTTACGCGTGGATAAACACTGTAGAGATGCTGTTTTCTGGCCCTAATGCGTGAATAGCAGAGCTTCCTGAACGGGTCTCTGAGGGCAAGTCTCTCACATCACCTCAGAGAGGCCCCAAGCGCTAACAGATGGTAGTTTGTAGTCCCCCGTAAACGTTGCGCTAGGTTAAACACTGCAGAAGCGGTGTCCTAACAGTTATTCCAAGCCGGAATGTTAATAACATTCGGACGGACCGTCCGATGCGAATTTATTAAATGCGGATGGACCGTCCACCTCGAATTTATTACCCATGGACGGACCGTCCAACGCGTTTTTATTAGGCGCAGACGGACCGTCCAACCGTTTTTATTAAGTGTGGACGGACCGTCCAAATGCAACTTATTCTACCGCGACCCCACCAACCTCAACAGGAACGCGAACCCCATCGTCCAGAATCGCAACCTTGAACTACGGATGCGCAAGGGCCTCCTTGGGTGTGATGCGCATTGCAGGGTCACACAACAGGATCCGTGCGAGGTGCAGGAAGATCTTGGACATCTCGTCGACGGGCGGGATCAGCTGGTGGAGGGGCTTCATGTTCCCTTCGAAGCGTTTGGAGGACTTTCCGGCGCTTGCGTTAGGGTAGTGGGCTTGGCATCGTGGAAGAATTTAGAGTCCTTGCGGTGGTCGTACTCGGGTGACCATGTGCCACGGGAAGGGACCGAGCACTGCGTCCATCATCGCGAGATGCTTCAAGCTGGAAGGGAGGTCGAAGCAACACAGTAATAATTCAACTACAAGAACGGGCAAAATGAGTTCATATATCATCGCTTACTTGTCATGGGTTTGGAACAGTGCGTTGCCGGTGAAGAACTCCACGAGAATGCACCCGATCGACCACTGTCAAAAAGCTTAAAAATCAAAACAGTCATCAATTGCTTGCACACAACACAACACATCTGGAGCAACGCAACTTACAATGTCGCAAGGGAACGACCCATCCAGAGGATGATCTGCGGCGCACGATAATGCCTCGTGCTCACCCACACCACTATGGTAATCATTCTCAAAGATCGCGCTCCCAAAATCAATGAGCCGGACCTACGTGCTCAGCAGCTCTTTCCGTGTCCTCCTAGGCATGCGCTAGCTTGCCGCGTACTGCGTGCGCTCTTGAGCATCAGGTTCTTGGGCTTGAGGTCCGTGTGTATGAGTCGCAGGTCGTTGTGTAGGAACTGCCGGCATTGACGATCTGGTGGCTGCGGTGGTCGAAACACTCCTTGAGGTGGATGCATCGTCTGGAGACAACAAAAAAAATCGATGAATGAGAAATTCAAGAACGATTACAAGTTTCGCATACTTTCTGTTGTCACGGGAACGAGGACGACAGGGACTCTCATGCCGGTGGCGCAAGAAGTTCCATTGTACTGTGCACATCCCGACTCTCAGATTGAACTCGATCCAGAAACACAATCGATCCTTCTTTGTCGTTGTAGGCGACAAGCGTCTCAACCAGGTGGTCACACTCCACTACCTCCTCACAAAGGCTCGCGTCTCAGCGCGTTCCCTAGGATGGTCGTTTCGAGCGCTTTGTGTCCTCGACAATGATCCGCTACACGTACTACAAGGAGACCCCAAAGATCCTCGGAAAAAGTTATGGCATGTGCATACTCCAGGTGAGAGATTTACGGTACTGTATTTGCTCTGTTCATGTTTGATCGATGACCGTGCTTTGGGTGATTAGGACTTTGAGGCATTGACGCCAAACCTGCTCGCAACGACAATTGAAACGGTCGAAGGAGGGGTTGCAGCTGTGATCTTGCTCAAGACCATGGATTCTCTGAAGCAGCTTGCCCAACGCTGTACCGACGCCTGGAGGAGGACAAAATCTGGGGAAACGTCCTCGGCAGAATGATGCTATAAAGTATGCGAATCCATCAGCCCGTGGTCTTCACTGAGCAACCCCGGGACCCCTGCCTCACGCTGGTTCTCGTTGTCCTGCCCGCCGCATGAAGTTGTCAAGGATGCACCCCCTGGCCGATGATGCGGTTCGGCTCCCACTCCTCGGTCCTTTGTGGTGAGTGGAAGGCTTTCCTGGTGTATGAGCACCTCAAGCACCTCCCGCCCACGGGCGGCGTCCTTGCGCAGTTGATCACCCTGAACCCCGGTGGGACACCTCCCCTCCACGCCCGAGCACCCATCGTTTCTCGCAAGGAGCGCCGCCAGCTCATCCTCTGGCGTCTTGGAGTGCTCCCAGGCCAACCTCGCCTGTGCCCAGTGTGCGATGAGCTGAAAGGACGCACGACCCGCACCCACATTGGATCCCATCAACGCCGCACTCAACATTCTGCCATTCCCGCTGCAATGGCCGCGTCGCCAAGGAGGTCTCCCTACAAAAGCCGTAATCAATGCCTGGCGGGCACGTTGCACTGTGATCAATGCAGCTGCCCATCTGTTATAGGGGCTGATCGCCGATCACGTCGATGCAGTGGCCCTCCTGCATCTCGAGCACAACCCAGAAGACTGATTCTCTGCCACCGCTCGCCCCGACGTCAAGTCCCATGTCGCCTCGGTTTTGTTTCACAGTGTTTGTTTGCCTTTCGAGGCTGTCACCTCGTCGTCTTGTTTTTGTTGAACCATATGACGTACTTCCCCCTAATTTTTGTTTCCTTGTTCCATGTCTCCCTGGTGCATCAGGCACTTGTAACCCCCTCTGGGCTTGCAAGTATAAATAGAGCCTTTCTTAAATTTCATCGTATACACCACATTTTCTGTCTCTTCATGCCGGATCACCTCGTGGATCACACAGGTCGGACCAGCAACGTGGAATCAGGCCGTAGCCTTGGCATGGAGCCACTTAGCACAAAAAGAGTACATCGGGAGACCACTCAGGAGATGAGGGCCGGCTGTTGTCGTTCGCTGGGGGACCGAGAAAATGTTTTGCAGGAATCGATTTTTGCAAGATCCATAGTGTCAGAGACTGCTGCCGTCGGGAGGATCCCAAGACCAAATTCCAGCTGTGGCCGGATGAAGGTACGGTAAAGCTGAACCGTGATTGCACAAGGGAAGCCTTACCCGTTTGCTCCCAGGTTCCGAAACATTGATAAGAACGTTCAGCGCAGTCAAGCATTTGATCGATGTGTGCGTGGGGGTCAAGGCCATGCGCAAAGAACGGCATACCCAAGAAGACAATCGTATCGACCATCGGGATCACCTCGCCGTACATTGAGAAGTTCACCACCGGAGCACCTGCGGGGGGATGATCGCACACTTGTTTGCCGCAAACCTGAAGAAATGCGTTGCGCTGTGCGGAAATCGTATCGACCATCGGGATCACCTCGCCGTACATTGAGAAGTTCACCACCGGAGCACCTGCGGGGGGATGATCGCACACTTGTTTGCCGCAAACCTGAAGAAATGCGTTGCGCTGTACTCCGCACAGAAGTCCAGCATCTCCTGCAGCATTTCCTGGCTCGTCACCCATATCACTATGTCATCTGTATACAACAGCAGCTTCTGTCCATGGAACATATACCCCGGGAATCGTGAAGTTCACCGGCCAGCGAGTCTATAAAGATCATTTACAGCGCCAGGCTAAGGTTCGACCCCTGGTAGCGGCCTTTCCCCAGCCAAAACTCACAAGAGGACTTCCCAGCAACAGCCACACTGCTCCTACACCAATCGAACGCTGTTTGCAAGACTCGGAGAATCGCAGCCGACACCCCACGTTTTTGGCACGTCTGCCAAAGCAACGTGCGATACACAGTATCGTAAGCCGCCTTGATATCCAAGAACGCCTGAAATACCGGTTCACCAATGGTCGCTTGCCTCTTGACCACTGTGTCAAGGGTAAAGCACTGCTCATAGGTGCGACGCTCAGCCCGGAATCCACCCTGCACAATGTCTGGTCCCCGTCTCCTCAAGGACCCTCTTGTGGATGCAGGCTTCAAAGAGCTTGCGGACTACCTGTGTGAATGAAATCAGCCGATACATCGTGATGTTTGTTTTTGACCCCTTGCCTTTCCATATAGGGAAGAGAGCTGCTTCCTGCCAGCTGGTAGGGGGACCCTGACCTTATCATTACCCCAAAAAGCGGTTCCAGCATGCTCGCCACCGGGTCTGGGGCAGCTTTCAGCAGCTCCGCTCGGAGTCGATCTCACCCTGGGGCTTTACCCGACTTCATTTGCGTCATCGCACCACTGATCGTCATCTCCCCTGCCATGGAGAACAGATCCAGGTGGTCAAGTAGCTCGATTTGGTGTGGGATTGCTCGCGCAACCGCTCCCGCTGGGGCTCTCACTGTCTCAAAGTGAAGCACGTATGAGTCCAGCTCGGGTGCTCTTTCTGCTGTTTCAGGTGGTGAAGAGCTTGGATACCTTGGTGGACGATTTTGTGGTAAGCCCAGCAAACTCCTAACAGCGAGAACGTTTCTTAACCCTCACTAGCTCCCGTAGCTCCTTCCCCTTTCGGATATACGCAGACCACAGTTGCTTCTTTGCTGGGTTGTTCGGGGGAGGGCGAGTTTTTCCAAGCCAGGAAGGCCTCACCAGTTCAGCATCCCAAAAGTCGCGTGAAGTGCGGGGTTTCACCGTCCTAGTCCTGAGGACCTCAGCACCAACTGCCTCAATGGTTGTACGGATCATATCCCAACTCGCATTCACAACGTTCCCGCTGCCCGGGTTATCAGATCACCAAGTCTTCCGACAACCTGTCCAAGCACCACTGCACCACGCTCTGCCACGCGATCGTAAAAGACCTTCCGGACGTCCTTGTTATGCAGCGCGTGGATGTTCAGCACCTGTCGGGCCGCAATTGGGTCTCGTGGCGGGTGTAGTGCGACTTCATGAGCCGTACGCCATATCACCAGGTGGACGAAGACATGATTCGTGGCCGGCATGGGGACGGGCTCAACAGTGAGCTCTTCGCGCTTGTCTGCCAGGTTTGGAGACATGAAGAACAGGTCTACCACCGAGGGGCCATTGGGTTGGATGCATGTTGCAAACAGAGGAACCGCTGGCTGCTAGAGGAGGATTCCTGCACCATCCAGAGATGCACAAAGCCAGTCCCCGTCGGATTCGACGCAACGTCAAATGAGCGGTTGCTCAGCTGCATATTGAAGTCGCCGAGAACCACCATCCGCGCGTCAGGGCAACGCCTTAATCCTAGCAACTGTCTCAAGCGCCCCGCACACCTCCTGATCGGCCCGACTTGGAGCCAGGTAGGACACCCCCACTACAATTACTGGGAACCGGAACCAGAGGAATTGCGGGAACCGGAACCAGAGGACTTGCGGGAACCGGAACCAGAGGAATTGCGCCAGCGGGGACGGATCCATCTCAATCAACTCAAAGTGGCGTACCGAGGCGAGCAGTGTGTTTCTCATCACCACAATTCCACCTGTCGCCTTCCGATGCAGTCCATCTGTGGAGCACGGGCCTTGCATCTCATACACAATCGACTCTCTGTCTAGTATCCGTTGGGCGTAACCATGTCTCAGTCACTCCAACGAATTCGTTTCTTGGGCTGGAAATCGATCCGCCGTTGCCGTTCCCGCTGTTCATTGTTTGTAGGACACATACGGAGCAGTGCCTCTTTCATCTACATTTTCAGAGTTGAGCGCTGCAACTACGTCACAGATTCTATGTGTCTCCCATCGTGGTGAGGGATACATCTCACTCAGTGCGTCATAACCAAATATCTATTAAATATTCCGGAAGTGTAAATTACAAATATAAACTATTTCAATCTTGCTTACTTGATCCACTGTTACTTCCACATCACGATCGAACATGGTGTTTGAGACTATGTTCAGCATTATAGTTCCGGTAATTTTGGACCTAATACGGTCGGCACAGGCTCAGCGGGGAGGATTCTCGGGAGTTGATGAATTTTCTACTGATGTGACTCAAGGTACACCTCAAGCAGCTTGGAATTCAAAATATGCTAATTTCTTCTCTATTTCAAGCGACATGGGTTGCTCCTTTTACCATGTTCATAGCTTGGTAGGAAGCTGGCGCTGCTGGCACAACTTCAGGAGGAATGGATGGTGCTTCGCTGACAATGGTAAAAAGTGAATCAAAAATTGAGAATACTCATTTTCCAAAGGGATCACGAATTGGTAACTTTACTCGGGCGCGAGGTCCTCTTCGTAACTGTCATTGTTGAGGCTGTTCTTATCTCTCTTGACAGTGCCTTGCAGAATGCGAAGAACCATGTCAACCCCTTCTTGGCCAGCAGCCAAGAGGCCCGCAACCTCGAACGCGTCGCGTAGGAACTCCTCGGTATGAACTCTAGGATTGGTGCCCAACCCTTCCTTGGCGGGATGGGAAGCTCGACAATGCTTCCTCAAAGCATCTCTCTCCTTGTATTCACTGTGGTCCTTGCCAGTGCAAAGCGTGCACACGAGCATGCCATCTTCCCTGGTGATCCACTCCATCCTGGGTTCCTTGATGCGGTTGCTCAGCTGGTCTAACATGGACATGATCGAGATTGGCCCGGCTATTCAAAAAACATGAGCCCTTTAGTGAGAAAGGTCGAGATTGGGTATGTTCACATGTAGTGAGAAGCTCACCAGGGGCAGATTTAGGAGTGGTTTCAGTGATACCTGGTTGAACAAACTCATTGCAGTCCATTGCAGAAACATCACTGCTGCTAGATTGCATCTAATGGTAGGACCATGAGCACCTAACAGTTATTCCAAGCCGGAATGTTAATAACATTCGGACGGACCGTCCGACGCGAATTTATTAAATGCGGACGGACCGTCCACCTCGAATTTATTAGCCACGGACGGACCGTCCAACGCGTTTTTATTAGGCGCGGACGGACCGTCCAACCCATTTTTATTAACCATGGACGGACCTTCCAGATGCAATTTATTCGGCTTCAACTGTAATTCATGCTACCTCAATCTCTCTTGTAGCTGGTTTTTTCACTAAGTCTTTTCATTTCATGGGCCCAGCGATGCTGTAGGGGCGAGACTCCTCTGATTTCGTGGGCTGGAGCATGCTGCTGGAGTAGAGAACTGATTCTTTGTATTTGATTGTCCAAAATCTCCACCAACCTTTCACCGCGATAACAAGCTTCTCAGCCACAACGGGAGATATCCTTGTCAGGAAACCAGAGGCAAGGCCAGACCACAGGGTCTTCCTGCTATAGATAGGGGATCCCACCTCCCGCTCCCTGTCCATACCACAGCTTCTCGAGGGTATTTCCAAACAGCGAAGTCCAGAAAGTGGCATCCATGATCTGAGAAAGTTTCGGACAGCAGAGTAACATCTTCTTGAAGCTGAAAAAGACGACGGCAAATTCGAGCAAGCTCTGTAAACTTTTCTGTATTTTGTAGATATAGGAAGAGAAGGGACTTCATCGCATATGCTGCATGACAATGGGTGGATGTGGCACGAAGTAGGCAATCTTTTTCAAGTAAAGGCACGGAAGTTCCCTCCTGTACGTTAAAAGACGGACCAATTTAGCCTGAACCGCGAACCAATTCAGACTCAGTCAACTCAGACGGCGCAATGTCCGAGGAAGATGGATAGGGTCTGACATGGATTGCATCTGCACAGTGTAGAAGTTGATTTGGGTTCGGGTGAATGTAGAGGAAACACGGCAGTTTCAATGTGGAGTAGCTGTTCTTCTGTCCTTGCTCTTGCACCCGTATGTGTTCCAACCCGTCACTGAGCCATGTGGCTTGGCTTTTTTCGAGGTCCGTACCTCGCAAACTTTGGAGTTGGTTTCCGGCTCAACCGTACCCGTCCGCCTCTGGCACTCCTTACAACGCTAATAGAGGATGTGCACCGCTATTGGTGTGCCAAGTTTGGCAAGCTGAAACAGATGCACAACGATTCCACTTTGAGGGTCACGTGCATTTGCGAGGTCCGTACCTCGACAACCGCCACACGACTGATCGCAATCAATTACTAATCGCACTTAATCGCTCTACCAGGGGTTCGAACCTGCGTCCTTTTGCTTACAGCGCTGCGCCATAACCAATTGAGCTAATAGAGCTGATCAAAACTTTAACTTTTAGGTTTCTTGATTCTATTTCGGCATATAAGTCGCACACTCCATCACCATCTTGTCAGGCCATTTGGTTTTGTGTTTTGTTATGCATTGTATGTTCAAAATAAATATTGTTAACAAAAAAAATTGGCCCTAATTGCCATTGATTATTTTGTGACATTTCAATTGTCTATTGCAATCTATGAATTGTTCACGTTCCTTTATTTATTGTTCATTGTTCATCATTAACTATTGATTTCTATTCTTCCTCCATCAACATTAACTATTGACTTCTATTCTTCCTCCTCTATCGTATACTCCTTAATGTTCTTGCACAATTGCCCATCATTATTTTGTACGATTTCAATCGTCTATTGTAATCTATGAATTGTTCATCTTCCTATGTTAATTGTTCATTGTTCATCATTAACTATTGACTTCTATTCTTCCTCCATTATCTTTAATTTCGTAAACTGCCTATCATATACTCCTTAATGTTCCTTCTCAATTGCCAATCATTATTTTGTACGATTTTGATTGTCTATTGTAATCTATGAATTGTTCACCTTCCTATGTTAATTGTTCATTGTTCATCATTAACTATTGATTTCCATTTTTCCTCCATCATCTTTAATTTCGTAAACTGTCTATCGTATACTCGTTAATGTTCTTTCACAATTGCCAATCATTATTTTGTACGATTTCAATTGTCTATTGTAATCTATCAATTGTTCACCTTCCTATTATCATCTAATATTATCTAAACATAAACATGTTACATATATCGATATACCTCTATCTCTTCTTTCTATGGTTGCTGGATATATTAAGTCTTCTTCTATCTCTTATATATTTTGGCTTAAGGTAAATCTCAATTATTTTGTAGCATAAAGTAATACTATAGCTATATTTATAAGTCTTCTTAATATACTTTTTTACTAGATTCTTCTGTTTTATTTTCTTGTATTTCTTACCCCTTTGGAGATCCTAAAAGAAA